>OU565297.1:19436546-19774666 GCA_913789915.3 Sphecodes monilicornis | reverse complement strand
ATATTCTAGTATGTTCTGGTATATTCTAGTATATTCTAGTATATTCTAGTATATTCTAATATATTGTAATATATTCTAGCTTATTCTAGTATATTCTCGTATATTCTAGTATATTCTAGCATATTCTAGTATATTCTATTATATTCTAGTATATTCTAGCATATTCTAGTATATCCTAATATATTCTAATATATTCTACTATTTTCTGGTATATTCTAGTATATTCTCGTATATTCTAGTATATTCTAGTATATTCTAGCATATTCTAGTATATTCTAGTATATTCTGGTATATTCTAGTATATTCTAGTATATTCTAGCATATTCTAGTATATTCTAGTATATTCTAGCTTATTCTAGTATATTCTCGTATATTCTAGTATATTCTAGTATATTCTAGCATATTCTAGCATATTCTAGTATGTTCTAGTATATTTTAGTATATTCTAGTATATTGTAGTATATTCTAGTATTTTCTAGTATTTCATAGTCTATTCCAGTATATTCTAGTATTTTATAGCATATTCATGTATATTCTAGTATATTCTAGTATATTCTAGTATATTCTAGTATATTCTAGTATATTCTAGTATATTCTAGTATATTCTAGTATATTCTAGTATATTCTAGTATATTCTAGTATGTTCTGGTATATTCTAGTATATTCTAGTATATTCTAGCATATTCTAGTATATTCTAGTATGTTCTGGTATATTCTAGTATATTCTAGTATATTCTAGTATATTTTAATATATTGTAATATATTCTAGCTTATTCTAGTATATTCTCGTATATTCTAGTATATTCTAGCATATTCCAGTATATTCTATTATATTCTAGTATATTCTAGCATATTCTAGTATATCGTAATATATTCTAATATATTATACTATTTTCTGGTATATTCTAGTATATTCTCGTATATTCTAGTATATTCTAGTATATTCTCGCATATTCTAGTATATTCTAGTATATTCTGGTATATTCTAGTATATTCTAGTATATTCTAGTATATTCTAGTATATTGTAATATATTCTAGCTTATTCTAGTATATTCTCGTATATTCTAGTATATTCTGTATATTCTAGCATATTCTAGTATATTCTATTATATTCTAGTATATTCTAGCATATTCTAGTATATTCTATTATATTCTAGTATATTCTAGCATATTCTAGTATATCCTAATATATTCTAATATATTATACTATTTTCTGGTATATTCTAGTATATTCTCGTATATTCTAGTATATTCTAGTATATTCTAGCATATTCTAGTATATTCTAGTATATTCTGGTATATTCTAGTATATTCTAGTATATTCTAGCATATTCTAGTATATTGTAATATATTCTAGCTTATTCTAGTATATTCTCGTATATTCTAGTATATTCTAGTATATTCTAGCATATTCTAGCATATTCTAGTATGTTCTAGTATATTTTAGTATATTCTAGTATATTGTAGTATATTCTAGTATTTTCTAGTATTTCATAGTCTATTCCAGTATATTCTAGTATTTTATAGCATATTCTAGTATATTCTAGTATATTCTAGTATATTCTAGTATATTCTAGTATATTCTAGTATATTCTAGTATATTCTAGTATATTCTATTATATTCTAGTTTATTCTAGCATATTCTAGTATGTTCTGGTATATTCTAGTATATTCTAGTATATTCTAGTATATTCTAGTATATTCTAGTATGTTCTGGTATATTCTAGTATATTCTAGTATATTCTAGTATATTCTAGTATATTCTAGAATATTCTAGAATATCCTAGTATATTCAGGAATATTCTAGTATATTCTGGAATATTCTAGTATATTCTAGTATATTCTAGTATATTCTAGTAGATTCTAGTATATTCTAGTATATATTACTGTATTCTAATATATTATCTTATTTTCGAGTATATTCCTTTATAGTCTAGTATATTCCGGTATATTCTGGTATATTCTAGTATATTCTAGTATATTCTAGTATATTCTACTGTATTGTAATATATTCTAGCTTATTCTAGTATATTCTCGTATATTCTAGTATATTCCTGTATATTCTAGAATATTCTAGTATATTCTATTATATTCTAGTATATTCTAGTATATTCTAGTAGATTCTTGTATATTCTAGTATATCCTACTGTATTCTAATATATTGTAGTATTTTCGAGTATATTCCTTTATAGTCTAGTATATTCCAGTATATTCTGGTATATTCTAGTATATTCTAGTATATTCTAATATATTGTAATATATTCTAGCTTATTCTAGTATATTCTCGTATATTCTATTATATTATAGTATATTCTAGCATATTCTAGTATATCCTAATATATTCTAATATATTCTACTATTTTCTGGTATATTCTAGTATATTCTAGTATATTCTAGTATATTCTAGTAGATTCTAGTATATTCTAGTATATCCTACTATATTCTAATATATTATAGTATTTCCTAGTATATTCCTTTATAGTCTAGTATATTCCGGTATATTCTGGTATATTCTAGTATATTCTAGTATATTCTACTATATTGTAATATATTCTAGCTTATTCTAGTATATTCTCGTATATTCTAGTATATTCTAGTATATTCTAGCATATTCTAGCATATTCTAGTATGTTCTAGTATATTTTAGTATATTCTAGTATATTGTAGTATATTCTAGTATTTTCTAGTATTTCATAGTCTATTCCAAAATATTCTAGTATTTTATAGCATATTCCAGTATATTCTAGTATATTCTAGTATATTCTAGTATATTCTAGTATATTCTAGTATATTCTAGTATATTCTAGTATATTCTAGTATATTCTAGTATATTCTAGTATATTCTTGTATATCCTACTGTATTCTAATATATTGTAGTATTTTCGAGTATATTCCTTTATAGTCTAGTATATTCCGGTATATTCTGGTATATTCTAGTATATTCTAGTATATTCTAGTATATTCTACTATATTGTAATATATTCTAGCTTATTCTAGTATATTCTCGTATATTCTAGTATATTCTAGTATATTCTAGCATATTCTAGCATATTCTAGTATGTTCTAGTATATTTTAGTATATTCTAGTATATTGTAGTATATTCTAGTATTTTCTAGTATTTCATAGTCTATTCCAGTATATTCTAGTATTTTATAGCATATTCCAGTATATTCTAGTATATTCTAGTATATTCTAGTATATTCTAGTATGTTCTGGTATATTCTAGTATATTCTAGTATATTCTAGTATATTTTAATATATTGTAATATATTCTAGCTTATTCTAGTATATTCTCGTATATTCTAGTATATTCCTGTATATTCTAGAATATTCTAGTATATTCTATTATATTCTAGTATATTCTAGTATATTCTAGTAGATTCTTGTATATTCTAGTATATCCTACTGTATTCTAATATATTGTAGTATTTTCGAGTATATTCCTTTATAGTCTAGTATATTCCAGTATATTCTGGTATATTCTAGTATATTCTAGTATATTCTAATATATTGTAATATATTCTAGCTTATTCTAGTATATTCTCGTATATTCTATTATATTATAGTATATTCTAGCATATTCTAGTATATCCTAATATATTCTAATATATTCTACTATTTTCTGGTATATTCTAGTATATTCTAGTATATTCTAGTATATTCTAGTAGATTCTAGTATATTCTAGTATATCCTACTATATTCTAATATATTATAGTATTTCCTAGTATATTCCTTTATAGTCTAGTATATTCCGGTATATTCTGGTATATTCTAGTATATTCTAGTATATTCTACTATATTGTAATATATTCTAGCTTATTCTAGTATATTCTCGTATATTCTAGTATATTCTAGTATATTCTAGCATATTCTAGCATATTCTAGTATGTTCTAGTATATTTTAGTATATTCTAGTATATTGTAGTATATTCTAGTATTTTCTAGTATTTCATAGTCTATTCCAAAATATTCTAGTATTTTATAGCATATTCCAGTATATTCTAGTATATTCTAGTATATTCTAGTATATTCTAGTATATTCTAGTATATTCTAGTATATTCTAGTATATTCTAGTATATTCTAGTATATTCTAGTATATTCTTGTATATCCTACTGTATTCTAATATATTGTAGTATTTTCGAGTATATTCCTTTATAGTCTAGTATATTCCGGTATATTCTGGTATATTCTAGTATATTCTAGTATATTCTAGTATATTCTACTATATTGGAATATATTCTAGCTTATTCTAGTATATTCTCGTATATTCTAGTATATTCTAGTATATTCTAGCATATTCTAGCATATTCTAGTATGTTCTAGTATATTTTAGTATATTCTAGTATATTGTAGTATATTCTAGTATTTTCTAGTATTTCATAGTCTATTCCAGTATATTCTAGTATTTTATAGCATATTCCAGTATATTCTAGTATATTCTAGTATATTCTAGTATATTCTAGTATGTTCTGGTATATTCTAGTATATTCTAGTATATTCTAGTATATTTTAATATATTGTAATATATTCTAGCTTATTCTAGTATATTCTCGTATATTCTAGTATATTCTAGCATATTCTAGTATATTCTATTATATTCTAGTATATTCTAGCATATTCTAGTATATCCTAATATATTCTAATATATTATACTATTTTCTGGTATATTCTAGTATATTCTCGTATATTCTAGTATATTCTAGTATATTCTAGCATATTCTAGTATATTCTAGTATATTCTGGTATATTCTAGTATATTCTAGTATATTCTAGCATATTCTAGTATATTCTAGTATATTCTAGCTTATTCTAGTATATTCTCGTATATTCTAGTATATTCTAGTATATTCTAGCATATTCTAGCATATTCTAGTATGTTCTAGTATATTTTAGTATATTCTAGTATATTGTAGTATATTCTAGTATTTTCTAGTATTTCATAGTCTATTCCAGTATATTCTAGTATTTTATAGCATATTCATGTATATTCTAGTATATTCTAGTATATTCTAGTATATTCTAGTATATTCTAGTATATTCTAGTATATTCTAGTATATTCTAGTATATTCTAGTATATTCTAGTATATTCTAGTATGTTCTGGTATATTCTAGTATATTCTAGTATATTCTAGCATATTCTAGTATATTCTAGTATGTTCTGGTATATTCTAGTATATTCTAGTATATTCTAGTATATTTTAATATATTGTAATATATTCTAGCTTATTCTAGTATATTCTCGTATATTCTAGTATATTCTAGCATATTCCAGTATATTCTATTATATTCTAGTATATTCTAGCATATTCTAGTATATCGTAATATATTCTAATATATTATACTATTTTCTGGTATATTCTAGTATATTCTCGTATATTCTAGTATATTCTAGTATATTCTCGCATATTCTAGTATATTCTAGTATATTCTGGTATATTCTAGTATATTCTAGTATATTCTAGCATATTCTAGTATATTGTAATATATTCTAGCTTATTCTAGTATATTCTCGTATATTCTAGTATATTCTGTATATTCTAGCATATTCTAGTATATTCTATTATATTCTAGTATATTCTAGCATATTCTAGTATATTCTATTATATTCTAGTATATTCTAGCATATTCTAGTATATCCTAATATATTCTAATATATTCTACTATTTTCTGGTATATTCTAGTATATTCTCGTATATTCTAGTATATTCTAGTATATTCTAGCATATTCTAGTATATTCTAGTATATTCTGGTATATTCTAGTATATTCTAGTATATTCTAGCATATTCTAGTATATTGTAATATATTCTAGCTTATTCTAGTATATTCTCGTATATTCTAGTATATTCTAGTATATTCTAGCATATTCTAGCATATTCTAGTATGTTCTAGTATATTTTAGTATATTCTAGTATATTGTAGTATATTCTAGTATTTTCTAGTATTTCATAGTCTATTCCAGTATATTCTAGTATTTTATAGCATATTCATGTATATTCTAGTATATTCTAGTATATTCTAGTATATTCTAGTATATTCTAGTATATTATGGTATATTCTAGTATATTCTATTATATTCTAGTTTATTCTAGCATATTCTAGTATATTCTGGTATATTCTAGTATATTCTAGTATATTCTAGTATATTCTAGTATATTCTAGTATGTTCTGGTATATTCTAGTATATTCTAGTATATTCTAGTATATTCTAGTATATTCTAGAATATTCTAGAATATACTAGTATATTCAGGAATATTCTAGTATATTCTGGAATATTCTAGTATATTCTAGTATATTCTAGTATATTCTAGTAGATTCTAGTATATTCTAGTATATATTACTGTATTCTAATATATTATCTTATTTTCGAGTATATTCCTTTATTCTGGTATATTCTAGTATATTCTAGTATATTCTAGTATATTCTACTGTATTGTAATATATTCTAGCTTATTCTAGTATATTCTCGTATATTCTAGTATATTCCTGTATATTCTAGAATATTCTAGTATATTCTATTATATTCTAGTATATTCTAGTATATTCTAGTAGATTCTTGTATATTCTAGTATATCCTACTGTATTCTAATATATTGTAGTATTTTCGAGTATATTCCTTTATAGTCTAGTATATTCCAGTATATTCTGGTATATTCTAGTATATTCTAGTATATTCTAATATATTGTAATATATTCTAGCTTATTCTAGTATATTCTCGTATATTCTATTATATTATAGTATATTCTAGCATATTCTAGTATATCCTAATATATTCTAATATATTCTACTATTTTCTGGTATATTCTAGTATATTCTAGTATATTCTAGTATATTCTAGTAGATTCTAGTATATTCTAGTATATCCTACTATATTCTAATATATTATAGTATTTCCTAGTATATTCCTTTATAGTCTAGTATATTCCGGTATATTCTGGTATATTCTAGTATATTCTAGTATATTCTACTATATTGTAATATATTCTAGCTTATTCTAGTATATTCTCGTATATTCTAGTATATTCTAGTATATTCTAGCATATTCTAGCATATTCTAGTATGTTCTAGTATATTTTAGTATATTCTAGTATATTGTAGTATATTCTAGTATTTTCTAGTATTTCATAGTCTATTCCAAAATATTCTAGTATTTTATAGCATATTCCAGTATATTCTAGTATATTCTAGTATATTCTAGTATATTCTAGTATATTCTAGTATATTCTAGTATATTCTAGTATATTCTAGTATATTCTAGTATATTCTAGTATATTCTTGTATATCCTACTGTATTCTAATATATTGTAGTATTTTCGAGTATATTCCTTTATAGTCTAGTATATTCCGGTATATTCTGGTATATTCTAGTATATTCTAGTATATTCTAGTATATTCTACTATATTGGAATATATTCTAGCTTATTCTAGTATATTCTCGTATATTCTAGTATATTCTAGTATATTCTAGCATATTCTAGCATATTCTAGTATGTTCTAGTATATTTTAGTATATTCTAGTATATTGTAGTATATTCTAGTATTTTCTAGTATTTCATAGTCTATTCCAGTATATTCTAGTATTTTATAGCATATTCCAGTATATTCTAGTATATTCTAGTATATTCTAGTATATTCTAGTATGTTCTGGTATATTCTAGTATATTCTAGTATATTCTAGTATATTTTAATATATTGTAATATATTCTAGCTTATTCTAGTATATTCTCGTATATTCTAGTATATTCTAGCATATTCTAGTATATTCTATTATATTCTAGTATATTCTAGCATATTCTAGTATATCCTAATATATTCTAATATATTATACTATTTTCTGGTATATTCTAGTATATTCTCGTATATTCTAGTATATTCTAGTATATTCTAGCATATTCTAGTATATTCTAGTATATTCTGGTATATTCTAGTATATTCTAGTATATTCTAGCATATTCTAGTATATTGTAATATATTCTAGCTTATTCTAGTATATTCTCGTATATTCTAGTATATTCTAGTATATTCTAGCATATTCTAGCATATTCTAGTATGTTCTAGTATATTTTAGTATATTCTAGTATATTGTAGTATATTCTAGTATTTTCTAGTATTTCATAGTCTATTCCAGTATATTCTAGTATTTTATAGCATATTCATGTATATTCTAGTATATTCTAGTATATTCTAGTATATTCTAGTATATTCTAGTATATTCTAGTATATTCTAGTATATTCTAGTATATTCTAGTATATTCTAGTATATTCTAGTATGTTCTGGTATATTCTAGTATATTCTAGTATATTCTAGCATATTCTAGTATATTCTAGTATGTTCTGGTATATTCTAGTATATTCTAGTATATTCTAGTATATTTTAATATATTGTAATATATTCTAGCTTATTCTAGTATATTCTCGTATATTCTAGTATATTCTAGCATATTCCAGTATATTCTATTATATTCTAGTATATTCTAGCATATTCTAGTATATCGTAATATATTCTAATATATTATACTATTTTCTGGTATATTCTAGTATATTCTCGTATATTCTAGTATATTCTAGTATATTCTCGCATATTCTAGTATATTCTAGTATATTCTGGTATATTCTAGTATATTCTAGTATATTCTAGCATATTCTAGTATATTGTAATATATTCTAGCTTATTCTAGTATATTCTCGTATATTCTAGTATATTCTGTATATTCTAGCATATTCTAGTATATTCTATTATATTCTAGTATATTCTAGCATATTCTAGTATATTCTATTATATTCTAGTATATTCTAGCATATTCTAGTATATCCTAATATATTCTAATATATTATACTATTTTCTGGTATATTCTAGTATATTCTCGTATATTCTAGTATATTCTAGTATATTCTAGCATATTCTAGTATATTCTAGTATATTCTGGTATATTCTAGTATATTCTAGTATATTCTAGCATATTCTAGTATATTGTAATATATTCTAGCTTATTCTAGTATATTCTCGTATATTCTAGTATATTCTAGTATATTCTAGCATATTCTAGCATATTCTAGTATGTTCTAGTATATTTTAGTATATTCTAGTATATTGTAGTATATTCTAGTATTTTCTAGTATTTTATAGTCTATTCCAGTATATGCTAGTATTTTATAGCATATTCATGTATATTCTAGTATATTCTAGTATATTCTAGTATATTCTAGTATATTCTAGTATATTCTAGTATATTCTAGTATATTCTAGTATATTCTAGTATATTCTAGTATATTCTAGTATGTTCTGGTATATTCTAGTATATTCTAGTATATTCTAGCATATTCTAGTATATTCTAGTATGTTCTGGTATATTCTAGTATATTCTAGTATATTCTAGTATATTTTAATATATTGTAATATATTCTAGCTTATTCTAGTATATTCTCGTATATTCTAGTATATTCTAGCATATTCCAGTATATTCTATTATATTCTAGTATATTCTAGCATATTCTAGTATATCGTAATATATTCTAATATATTATACTATTTTCTGGTATATTCTAGTATATTCTCGTATATTCTAGTATATTCTAGTATATTCTCGCATATTCTAGTATATTCTAGTATATTCTGGTATATTCTAGTATATTCTAGTATATTCTAGCATATTCTAGTATATTGTAATATATTCTAGCTTATTCTAGTATATTCTCGTATATTCTAGTATATTCTGTATATTCTAGCATATTCTAGTATATTCTATTATATTCTAGTATATTCTAGCATATTCTAGTATATCCTAATATATTCTAATATATTATACTATTTTCTGGTATATTCTAGTATATTCTAGTATATTCTAGTATATTCTAGTAGATTCTAGTATATTCTAGTATATCCTACTATATTCTAATATATTATAGTATTTCCTAGTATATTCCTTTATAGTCTAGTATATTCCGGTATATTCTGGTATATTCTAGTATATTCTAGTATATTCTACTATATTGTAATATATTCTAGCTTATTCTAGTATATTCTCGTATATTCTAGTATATTCTAGTATATTCTAGCATATTCTAGTATATTCTAGTATGTTCTAGTATATTTTAGGATATTCTAGTATATTGTAGTATATTCTAGTATTTTCTAGTATTTTATAGTCTATTCCAGTATATTCTAGTATTTTATAGCATATTCCAGTATATTCTAGAATATTCTAGTATATTCTAGAATATTCTAGTATATTCTATTATATTCTAGTATATTCTAGTATATTCTAGTAGATTCTAGTATATTCTAGTATATCCTAGTATATTCTAGTATATTCTAGTATATTCTAGTATATTCTAGTATGTTCTGGTATATTCTAGTATATTCTAGTATATTCTAGTATATTCTAGTATATTCTAGTATGTTCTGGTATATTCTAGTATATTCTAGTATATTCTAGTATATTTTAATTTATTGTAATATATTCTAGCTTATTCTAGTATATTCTCGTATATTCTAGTATATTTTACGATATTCTAGTATATTGTAGTATATTCTAGTTTTTTCTAGTATTTTATAGTCTATTCCAGTATATTCTAGTATTTTATAGCATATTCCAGTATATTCTAGAATATTCTAGTATATTCTATTATATTCTAGTATATTCTAGTATATTCTAGTAGATTCTAGTATATTCTAGTATATCCTACTGTATTCTAATATATTGTAGTATTGACGAGTATATTCCTTTATAGTCTGGTATATTCCGGTATATTCTGGTATATTCTAGTATATTCTAGTATATTCTAGTATATTTTAATATATTGTAATATATTCTAGCTTATTCTAGTATATTCTCGTATATTCTAGTATATTTTTTGATATTCTAGTATATTGTAGTATATTCTAGTATTTTCTAGTATTTTATAGTCTATTCCAGTATATTCTAGTATTTTATAGCATATTCCAGTATATTCTAGAATATTCTAGTATATTCTATTATATTCTAGTATATTCTAGTATATTCTAGTAGATTCTAGTATATTCTAGTATATCCTACTGTATTCTAATATATTGTAGTATTGACGAGTATATTCCTTTATAGTCTGGTATATTCCGGTATATTCTGGTATATTCTAGTATATTCTAGTATATTCTAGTATATTCTACTATATTGTAATATATTCTAGCTTATTCTAGTATATTCTCGTATATTCTAGTATATTTTAGTATATTCTAGTATATTGTAGTATATTCTAGTATTTTCTAGTATTTCATAGTCTATTCCAGTATATTCTAGTATTTTATAGCATATTCCAGTATATTCTAGTATATTCTAGTATATTCTAGTATGTTCTGGTATATTCTAGTATATTCTAGTATATTCGAGTATATTCTAGTATATTATGGAATATTCTAGTATATTCTACTATATTCTAGTATTTTCGAGTATATTCCTTTATAGTCTAGTATATTGCGGTATATTCTGGTATATTCTAGTATATTCTAGTATATTCTACTATATTGTAATATATTCTAGCTTATTCTAGTATATTCTCGTATATTCTAGTATATTCTAGTATATTCTAGCATATTCTAGTATATTCTATTATATTTTAGTATATTGTAGTGCATTCTAGTATGTCCTAGTATATTCTAATATATTCTAGTATTTTCTAGTATATTCTAGTATATTCTGGTATATTCTAGTATATTCTAGTATATTCTAGTATATTCTAATATATTGTTATATATTCTAGCTTATTCTAGTATATTCTCGTATATTCTAGTATATTCTAGCATATTCTAGTATATTCTCTTATATTCTAGTATATTCTAGCATATTCTAGTATATCCTAATATATTCTAATATATTATACTATTTTCTGGTATATTCTAGTATATTATAGTATATTCTAGTATATTCTAGTATATTCTATTATATTCTAGTATATTCTAGCATATTCTAGTATATCCTAATATATTCTAATATATTATACTATTTTCTCGTATATTCTAGTATATTCTAGCATATTCTAGTATATCCTAATATATTCTAATATATTATACTATTTTGTGGTATATTCTAGTATATTCTAGTATATTCTAGTAGATTCTAGTATATTCTAGTATATCCTACTATATTCTAATATATTATAGTATTTCCTAGTATATTCCTTTATAGTTCAGTATATTCCGGTATATTCTGGTATATTCTAGTATATTCTAGTATATTCTACTATATTGTGATATATTCTAGCTTATTCTAGTATATTCTCGTATATTCTAGTATATTCTAGTATATTCTAGCATACTCTAGCATATTCTAGTATGTTCTAGTATATTTTAGTATATTCTAGTATATTGTAGTATATTCTAGTATTTTCCAGTATTTTATAGTCTATTCCAGTATATTCTAGAATATTCTAGAATATCCTAGTATATTCAGGAATATTCTAGTATATTCTGGAATATTCTAGTATATTCTAGTATATTCTAGTATATTCTAGTAGATTCTAGTATATTCTTGTATATCCTACTGTATTCTAATATATTGTAGTATTTTCGAGTATATTCCTTTATAGTCTAGTATATTCCGGTATATTCTGGTATATTCTAGTATATTCTAGTATATTCTAGTATATTCTACTATATTGGAATATATTCTAGCTTATTCTAGTATATTCTCGTATATTCTAGTATATTCTAGTATATTCTAGCATATTCTAGCATATTCTAGTACGTTCTAGTATATTTTAGTATATTCTAGTATATTGTAGTATATTCTAGTATTTTCTAGTATTTCATAGTCTATTCCAGTATATTCTAGTATTTTATAGCATATTCCAGTATATTCTAGTATATTCTAGTATATTCTAGTATATTCTAGTATATTCTAGTATATTCTAGTATATTCTAGTATATTCTAGTATATTCTAGTATGTTCTGGTATATTCTAGTATATTCTAGTATATTCTAGTATATTCTAGTATATTCTAGTATGTTCTGGTATATTCTAGTATATTCTAGTATATTCTAGTATATTTTAATATATTGTAATATATTCTAGCTTATTCTAGTATATTCTCGTATATTCTAGTATATTCTAGCATATTCTAGTATATTCTATTATATTCTAGTATATTCTAGCATATTCTAGTATATCCTAATATATTCTAATATATTATACTATTTTCTGGTATATTCTAGTATATTCTAGTATATTCTAGCATATTCTAGTATATTCTAGTATATTCTGGTATATTCTAGTATATTCTAGTATATTCTAGCATATTCTAGTATATTGTAATATATTCTAGCTTATTCTAGTATATTCTCGTATATTCTAGTATATTCTAGTATGTTCTAGTATATTTTAGTATATTCTAGTATATTGTAGTATATTCTAGTATTTTCTAGTATTTTATAGTCTATTCCAGTATATTCTAGTATTTTATAGCATATTCCAGTATATTCTAGTATATTCTAGTATATTCTATTATATTCTAGTATATTCTAGTATATTCTAGTATATTCTAGTATATTCTATTATATTCTAGTATATTCTAGCATATTCTAGTATATTCTAGCATATTCTAGTATGTTCTGGTATATTCTAGTATATTCTAGTATATTCTAGTATATTCTAGTATATTCTAGTATGTTCTGGTATATTCTAGTATATTCTAATATATTGTTATATATTCTAGCTTATTCTAGTATATTCTCGTATATTCTAGTATATTCTAGCATATTCTAGTATATTCTATTATATTCTAGTATATTCTAGCATATTCTAGTATATCCTAATATATTCTAATATATTATACTATTTTCTGGTATATTCTAGTATATTCTAGTATATTCTAGTATATTCTAGTATATTCTATTATATTCTAGTATATTCTAGCATATTCTAGTATGTTCTGGTATATTCTAGTATATTCTAGTATATTCTAGTATATTCTAGTATATTCTAGTATGTTCTGGTATATTCTAGTATATTCTAGTATATTCTAGTATATTCTAGTATATTCTAGAATATTCTAGAATATCCTAGTATATTCAGGAATATTCTAGTATATTCTGGAATATTCTAGTATATTCTAGTATATTCTAGTATATACTAGTAGATTCTAGTATATTCTAGTATATATTACTGTATTCTAATATATTATCGTATTTTCGAGTATATTCCTTTATAGTCTAGTATATTCCGGTATATTCTGGTATATTCTAGTATATTCTAGTATATTCTAATATATTGTAATATATTCTAGACTATTCTAGTATAGTCTCGTATATTCTAGTATATTCTAGCATATTCTAGTGTAGGATCTTAGGAAAAATGAGGAATTCCGCGCCGGGAATCGAACCCGGGACCCTCGCGGTTGTAGCTGATCAACTCTTACACATACCCACGGAACCCTCCTACTTTTCCTAATCTCCATACAGTATTTGGTCTGGGAGGTCCTGATCCCACACTCGGCCATCCTGCTCCGGCATTCGCCCTCGAATGTCCGTCGCAGCGCCATCGTCTTTTTGGCCTCAGCGCCATCAACACAACTCGTCACCAACTTCGTCACTTTTCGGGAACACCATCCTACTGCCCTCTCTAGCAGTTTTCCCTGGATTTGTCCCTTACTTCACTTCGTCGTCCTTTCGCTCGCGTGCGACCGTCTTCGCAACGCTTGCTTACTCGTTCGTCGCCTGTCACCATGCGGGAATCGGTGTTCCCCCCATCCCGGCTGAGCCCCCAAATGTAGGATCTTAGGAAAAATGAGGAATTCCGCGCCGGGAATCGATCCCGGGCCCTCGTGGTGGTAGCCGATCGACTAACGCGCTCACCCACGGAACCCTCCCACTTTTCCTAATCTCCATACAGTATTTGGTATGGGAGGTCCTGATCCCACACTAGTATATTCTATAATATTCTAGTATATTCTAGCATATTCTAGTATATCCTAATATATTCTAATATATTATACTATTTTCTGGTATATTCTAGTATATTCTCGTATATTCTAGTATATTCTAGTATATTCTAGCATATTCTAGTATATTCTAGTATATTCTGGTATATTCTAGTATATTCTAGTATATTCTAGCATATTCTAATATATTGTAATATATTCTAGCTTATTCTAGTATATTCTCGTATATTCTAGTATATTCTGTATATTCTAGCATATTCTAGTATATTCTATTATATTCTAGTATATTCTAACATATTCTAGTATATCCTAATATATTCTAATATATTATACTATTTTGTGGTATATTCTAGTATATTCTAGTATATTCTAGTAGATTCTAGTATATTCTAGTATATCCTACTATATTCTAATATATTATAGTATTTCCTAGTATATTCCTTTATAGTTCAGTATATTCCGGTATATTCTGGTATATTCTAGTATATTCTAGTATATTCTACTATATTGTGATATATTCTAGCTTATTCTAGTATATTCTCGTATATTCTAGTATATTCTAGTATATTCTAGCATACTCTAGCATATTCTAGTATGTTCTAGTATATTTTAGTATATTCTAGTATATTGTAGTATATTCTAGTATTTTCCAGTATTTTATAGTCTATTCCAGTATATTCTAGAATATTCTAGAATATCCTAGTATATTCAGGAATATTCTAGTATATTCTGGAATATTCTAGTATATTCTAGTATATTCTAGTATATTCTAGTAGATTCTAGTATATTCTTGTATATCCTACTGTATTCTAATATATTGTAGTATTTTCGAGTATATTCCTTTATAGTCTAGTATATTCCGGTATATTCTGGTATATTCTAGTATATTCTAGTATATTCTAGTATATTCTACTATATTGGAATATATTCTAGCTTATTCTAGTATATTCTCGTATATTCTAGTATATTCTAGTATATTCTAGCATATTCTAGCATATTCTAGTACGTTCTAGTATATTTTAGTATATTCTAGTATATTGTAGTATATTCTAGTATTTTCTAGTATTTCATACTCTATTCCAGTATATTCTAGTATTTTATAGCATATTCCAGTATATTCTAGTATATTCTAGTATATTCTAGTATATTCTAGTATATTCTAGTATATTCTAGTATATTCTAGTATATTCTAGTATATTCTAGTATGTTCTGGTATATTCTAGTATATTCTAGTATATTCTAGTATATTCTAGTATATTCTAGTATGTTCTGGTATATTCTAGTATATTCTAGTATATTCTAGTATATTTTAATATATTGTAATATATTCTAGCTTAATCTAGTATATTCTCGTATATTCTAGTATATTCTAGCATATTCTAGTATATTCTATTATATTCTAGTATATTCTAGCATATTCTAGTATATCCTAATATATTCTAATATATTATACTATTTTCTGGTATATTCTAGTATATTCTAGTATATTCTAGCATATTCTAGTATATTCTAGTATATTCTGGTATATTCTAGTATATTCTAGTATATTCTAGCATATTCTAGTATATTGTAATATATTCTAGCTTATTCTAGTATATTCTCGTATATTCTAGTATATTCTAGTATGTTCTAGTATATTTTAGTATATTCTAGTATATTGTAGTATATTCTAGTATTTTCTAGTATTTTATAGTCTATTCCAGTATATTCTAGTATTTTATAGCATATTCCAGTATATTCTAGTATATTCTAGTATATTCTATTATATTCTAGTATATTCTAGTATATTCTAGTATATTCTAGTATATTCTATTATATTCTAGTATATTCTAGCATATTCTAGTATATTCTAGCATATTCTAGTATGTTCTGGTATATTCTAGTATATTCTAGTATATTTTAGTATATTCTAGTATATTCTAGTATGTTCTGGTATATTCTAGTATATTCTAATATATTGTTATATATTCTAGCTTATTCTAGTATATTCTCGTATATTCTAGTATATTCTAGCATATTCTAGTATATTCTAGTATATTCTAGTATATTCTAGAATATTCTAGAATATCCTAGTATATTCAGGAATATTCTAGTATATTCTGGAATATTCTAGTATATTCTAGTATATTCTAGTATTTACTAGTAGATTCTAGTATATTCTAGTATATATTACTGTATTATAATATATTATCGTATTTTCGAGTATATTCCTTTATAGTCTAGTATATTCCGGTATATTCTGGTATATTCTAGTATATTCTAGTATATTCTAGTATATTCTAATATATTGTAATATATTCTAGACTATTCTAGTATAGTCTCGTATATTCTAGTATATTCTAGCATATTCTAGTGTAGGATCTTAGGAAAAATGAGGAATTCCGCGCCGGGAATCGAACCCGGGACCCTCGCGGTTGTAGCTGATCAACTCTTACACATACCCACGGAACCCTCCTACTTTTCCTAATCTCCATACAGTATTTGGTCTGGGAGGTCCTGATCCCACACTCGGCCATCCTGCTCCGGCATTCGCCCTCGAATGTCCGTCGCAGCGCCATCGTCTTTTTGGCCTCAGCGCCATCAACACAACTCGTCACCAACTTCGTCACTTTTCGGGAACACCATCCTACTGCCCTCTCTAGCAGTTTTCCCTGGATTTGTCCCTTACTTCACTTCGTCGTCCTTTCGCTCGCGTGCGACCGTCTTCGCAACGCTTGCTTACTCGTTCGTCGCCTGTCACCATGCGGGAATCGGTGTTCCCCCCATCCCGGCTGAGCCCCCAAATGTAGGATCTTAGGAAAAATGAGGAATTCCGCGCCGGGAATCGATCCCGGGCCCTCGTGGTGGTAGCCGATCGACTAACGCGCTCACCCACGGAACCCTCCCACTTTTCCTAATCTCCATACAGTATTTGGTATGGGAGGTCCTGATCCCACACTAGTATATTCTATAATATTCTAGTATATTCTAGCATATTCTAGTATATCCTAATATATTCTAATATATTATACTATTTTCTGGTATATTCTAGTATATTCTCGTATATTCTAGTATATTCTAGTATATTCTAGCATATTCTAGTATATTCTAGTATATTCTGGTATATTCTAGTATATTCTAGTATATTCTAGCATATTCTAATATATTGTAATATATTCTAGCTTATTCTAGTATATTCTCGTATATTCTAGTATATTCTGTATATTCTAGCATATTCTAGTATATTCTATTATATTCTAGTATATTCTAACATATTCTAGTATATCCTAATATATTCTAATATATTATACTATTTTCTGGTATATTCTAGTATATTCTAGTATATTCTAGTAGATTCTAGTACATTCTAGTATATCCTACTATATTCTAATATATTATAGTATTTCCTAGTATATTCCTTTATAGTCTAGTATATTCCGGTATATTCTGGAATATTCTAGTATATTCTAGTATATTCTACTATATTGTAATATATTCTACCTTATTCTAGTATATTCTCGTATATTCTAGTATATTCTAGTATATTCTAGCATATTCTAGCATATTCTAGTATGTTCTAGTATATTTTAGGATATTCTAGTATATTGTAGTATATTCTAGTATTTTCTAGTATTTTATAGTCTATTCCAGTATATTCTAGTATTTTATAGCATATTCCAGTATATTCTAGAATATTCTAGTATATTCTATTATATTCTAGTATATTCTAGTATATTCTAGTAGATTCTAGTATATTCTAGTATATCCTACTGTATTCTAATATATTGTAGTATTTCCGAGTATATTCCTTTATAGTCTAGTATATTCCGGTATATTCTGGTATATTCTAGTATATTCTAGTATATTCTAGTATATTCTACTATATTGTAATATATTCTAGCTTATTCTAGTATATTCTCGTATATTCTAGTATATTCTAGTATATTCTAGCATATTCTAGTATATTCTATTATATTTTAGTATATTGTAGTGTATTCTAGTATGTCGTAGTATATTCTAATATATTCTAGTATTTTCTAGTATATTCTAGTATATTCTAGTATATTCTAGTATATTCTAGTAGATTCTAGTATATTCTAGTATATCCTACTATATTCTAATATATTATAGTATTTCCTAGTATATTCCTTTATAGTCTAGTATATTCCGGTATATTCTGGTATATTCTAGTATATTCCAGTATATTCTAGTATATTCTAATATATTGTAATATATTCTAGCTTATTCTAGTATATTCTCGTATATTCTAGTATATTCTACTATATTCTAGTATTTTCGAGTATATTCCTTTATAGTCTAGTATATTGCGGTATATTCTGGTATATTCTAGTATATTCTAGTATATTCTAGTATATTCTACTATATTGTAATATATTCTAGCTTATTCTAGTATATTCTCGTATATTCTAGTATATTCTAGTATATTCTAGCATATTCTAGTATATTCTATTATATTTTAGTATATTGTAGTGTATTCTAGTATGTCGTAGTATATTCTAGTATATTCTAGCATATTCTAGTATATTATATTATATTCTAGTATATTCTAGCATATTCTAGTATATCCTAATATATTCTAATATATTATACTATTTTCTGGTATATTCTAGTATATTCTAGTATATTCTAGTATATTCTAGTATATCCTACTATATTCTAATATATTATAGTATTTCCTAGTATATTCCTTTATAGTCCAGTATATTCCGGTATATTCTGGTATATTCTAGTATATTCTAGTATATTCTACTATATTGTAATATATTCTAGCTTATTCTAGTATATTCTCGTATATTCTAGTATATTCTAGTATATTCTAGCATACTCTAGCATATTCTAGTATGTTCTAGTATATTTTAGTATATTCTAGTATATTGTAGTATATTCTAGTATTTTCTAGTATTTTATAGTCTATTCCAGTATATTCTAGTATTTTATAGCATATTCCAGTATATTCTAGTATATTCTAGTATATTCTATTATATTCTAGTATATTCTAGTATATTCTAGTATATTCTAGTAGATTCTAGTATATTCTTGTATATCCTACTGTATTCTAATATATTGTAGTATTTTCGAGTATATTCCTTTATAGTCTAGTATATTCCGGTATATTCTGGTATATTCTAGTATATTCTAGTATATTCTAGTATATTCTAGTATATTGTAATATATTCTAGCTTATTCTAGTATATTCTCGTATATACTAGTATATTTTAGTATATTCTAGTATATTCTAGTAGATTCTAGTATATTCTTGTATATCCTACTGTATTCTAATATATTGTAGTATTTTCGAGTATATTCCTTTATAGTCTAGTATATTCCGGTATATTCTGGTATATTCTAGTATATTCTAGTATATTCTAGTAGATTCTAGTATATTCTTGTATATCCTACTGTATTCTAATATATTGTACTATTTTCGAGTATATTCCTTTATAGTCTAGTATATTCCGGTATATTCTGGTATATTCTAGTATATTCTAGTATATTCTAGTATATTCTACTATATTGTAATATATTCTAGCTTATTCTAGTATATTCTCGTATATTCTAGTATATTCTAGTATATTCTAGCATATACTAGCATATTCTAGTATGTTCTAGTATATTTTAGTAGTAGTAGTAACTTTATTGATTCCCCTAAGGGTTACAATTCTTAACATTTTTCATCTTCTCCCGTTTTACCTCTTCATCCCGCTCCAACAACTAGTCTTATATCTATCTTATGATACTATCTTAAATTCTAAACTTATATTAAATATATATATATATATATATATATATATATACATATATACATATATACATATATACATATATACGCACCTACGCATATATACAAATATACACATATATATATATATCCACATACACACATACATACATACACACCTATATATATATAGAGAGAGAGAACCTATTTACAGAAGAAATTCGCTATTTACACTATTTACATTACATACAAATACTCTAAAACTCTTCCTCCTTATACCCTAATAATTCCCCCCTACCCTATCCTTCGACCCCCTCTTCCGGTCGCTTGTCGTTCATCCTTACTCTTTCACTCCATACCCTCTCTCCATTCTTCCACTCTCCTCATCCACACCTCCCCACCCCCCTCGTCATCCAACACCTCCCCTACCCACTCTTGCCATCCTCTTTCCTCATCCACTTTCATACACTCCTCCCACACGTGCTCCCACGTCTCAATCCCCCATTCGCACCTTCTACATCTTCTCTCCTCATCTTCCAACCAATACTTCGCCCCTCTCATCTCATTTCCCAGCCTAAATTTCGCTACCCTCTGCCACCTGCTTTCCCCCCATCCTTTCCTCAGATATCCCGGTAAACCCTCCCCTTTTACCAACCCATACCACTTATTGTATCTCGATTCTCTTATCCTCTTCCATCTCTCCACTTTTTGTTTTTCCCCTTCCCTTCTTTCTAATTCCTCGGTTACCGACTCCTTCCTCCCCTCTGTCAGCTCTCTCATCTCCTCTTTTGTCCAACCCCTCTCTTCAAAAAACTCCTCTCTCTCTTTCTCCCATCCGTCCCTTACCCCTCCTTTCCTAGCTCTTCTCCTTACTTCCTCCCAGCACAACCTCGCTAACTCCCCCCCTTTGCCTTCCCCCAGCTTCTGCTCAAATCCCCATGCCCTCCTCCCCGCTCTCCCTCTCATCAGTTCCCTTTGAAGCTCCTCCCTTACCATATACCCTGGGGTATGCCTTCCCACCCCCAGTACCCACCTCAGGTATCTCTCGTGCAATCTTTCCACACCTTCCCTCTCCTTCCACCCCCAGACTTCCACTCCATAGCTTACTACAGCCCACACTAATTTATCAAACATCCATATCCTCCTCTCCCAATCCTTTCCAAACTTCCTTTTCCCTATCCCCCATACCTGTCCCATTATCGCCGCCCCTTTTCTTATTCTTTCATCGACGTGTGCCTTCTGCCCACCGTCTCTCGTTAGCACATACCCCAGATACTTGTACTCCCTAACCTCCTCAATCGTCTTACCCTTCCACTTCCACGACACTTTCTTCCACCTCCCTCCTCCCCTCCTGCACCTCATAATCTTTGATTTTTCTGGGTTTAGCTGAAGTTTTTTCCTCTCCAAGTATCTCTCCAGCACCCCTAGCATCCCTCTCATCCCCTCCTCCTCTTCCGCTAGCATTGCAATATCATCCGCATATGCTAGCGTAAACACCTTTCTCTCTCCTATTTTTACTCCTCCCCACCCTCCCTTTTCCAGCTCCTCATCCATATCAGCCAACAGCATCGTGAACAGAAGCGGGCTTAACGGACATCCCTGTCTAACCCCCCTCGCCGTCCAAAATAACTCCCCTTCCTCCTCCCCCACCCTCACCTTACCTTTCGTTTCCCTTAGTATCTCCTCACATCTCCCCACCAACCCTTCCCTCACCCCCCTTTTCCTCAACGCTCTTACCAATACCTCTCTGTTCACCGAATCAAACGCTGCTTTCAGGTCTACGAACATAATAATCATCTTTCTCTTCTTCCTTCTCACCTGCCTGTTTATCAAATAGTTTAGGACGTAGATATTGTCTATACACCCAAGCCCCTTCCTAAAACCTGTCTGACTCGCCGGCAGCAATCCCTTCCCCTCCACCTCTTCTCTCAGCCTTTCCGCTAACACCGCCGCGTATACTTTGTACGCGGTTTGTGTCAGCGTCACCCCCCTATAGCTGGCTACATCTCTACTCTTCCCCTTCTTCGCTATTGGTACCACAATCCCTTCTGTCCAATCTTCCGGCCATCCCTCCCCCCTCCATACCTTGCTACATACCCTCCACAGCCATTCCTCTACCTCAATTCCTCCATATTTCCACACCTCGTTCTGAATCCCGTCCCCCCCTGCCGCTTTCCCCTCCTTCAGCCCTCTTACCACCCTGCTGAATTCCCTTCTGTCTATCTCCTCCTCCTTATCCACCTCTCGCCTCTTTTCCCCTCCTTTTCTCACCCTCCACTCTACCCCTCCCAATAACTTTTTGAAGTGCTCACTCCACTTCTCCATCCTTATACTTTCTTCTACCCTCGTTCCTCTGTTCCTTTCCCCATTCACCACTTTCCATACTTGCCTCTCCGTTTTTATTTCCTCCACCACCCTTTCCCATTTTTCCCTCTCCTTTTTCTTTTTCCCTTCACATAGAAGCCTGTATTCCTTCCTCATTCCCTTATATTCTAACCCCTCTCCTCCCCACTTCCTCCATCTCCTCAATTCCTCCCTCATTTTCCTTTTCTCCTCTTTACACTCCTCGTCCCACCATCCTCTCCTTCTCTTCTTTTCTTTATTCCTCATCTCCCCTAATACCATCTTTATTTTTGTTTTCAACCCTTTCCAGTCCTCCTCCACCCCCTCCTCCCCACCTGTCCTCTTTCCAAACTTTTCCCTGAACTCCTTCACCCCCTCTTCCGACCAATTTCCCACAAGTTTTCCCTTTCCCCTTTCCTCCCTACCTTTTCTCCCCTCCCTCTCCCCCTTAATCCACACTGTTAATGGCATATGATCCGACTCTGTTCTTTCCCCAACTTCCATCCTTTCCACTCCCTCTCTCGTCTCCTCATTCCCTATAACATAATCTATTACTGAGTTTCCTCTTCCCCCTACATATGTCCATTCCCCTTCCTCATCCCCCGCCACCGTTCCGTTCATGATCCCCCACCCTCTCTCCCCTAGAAACCTACATAACTTTCTTCCTTCCGTATTAATCTTTGCGTCCTTTGACTTCCTATTCTCCCTCCCCCCTCCTTCCACTTCCTCCTCTACCTCTCCTCCCTCCCTACCCGTTCTCGCATTGAAGTCCCCCCCGACAATCACCCTTACATCCTTTTCCCTTCCTTCTATCCATTCCCCTAATTCTTCCATTTTCCTTTCTATATCCCCATTTACATACACCCCTATCACTCTCCACCATCCCCCCCCAATCTTCAATTTCCTCATCATGATTCCCTCCCTCTCTCTTATTTCTACCCTCTCCTTCTCTATCTCCTTTTTCACCCCCATCACCATTCCGCCCTTTGCTCTCCCCATCCTTTCCACTCTCTTTGCCCATTGTACCTCCCACCCGTAACTTTTTGGCAGCCTATTCCTAATTCTATTCCATCCTCTTTCCTCCAGCCATGTCTCTATCATTATTATCACATCCCACTCCCCCAGCTCTTTCCAAAAATCTTCTTCCTTATTCAGTAGACCGGCCACATTCCAGAAACCTATTCTATACACTGAGCTCGTCCTCTTTATCCCTTCTCCTTCCCCTTCCACTGCCCCTGTACCCTCCCCGATTCGTTTCCCTGCTCTTTCACCCAATTTTCCTCTATCTCATCCCATCGTCTCATCTTACCATTTATCCACATCTTCATGTATCCTACTTGTACTTTCTTTCCTTTCATCCTTTCCTTCTCTGCCTCCCTCTCAATCTTCCATCTCGTTCTCCTTTCTTCCTCCGTTAAATCATCTACTATCCTTTCTTTCTGTCCCCTCAATTTCTTTTTCCCTTTCATTACTTTCTTTTTGTGTTCCCAATTTGTCATCTTTACCAGCACCATCCCACTCCCATCCTTTTCCACTCCCCCTATCTTTTTCATCTCCTTTATTCCCTCCTCTTTTAACTCCATCTTCTCCCATATCTTCTTGACCTCCTCCTTCACGTCTTTTCCCTCAATCTTGATCCCTCTTACTAAACAGTTATTCCTTCTATCCTCTCTTTAGCTCTTATCCTGCTTGATCTCCATCCTCCTTATCCTCCTCCTGCACTCCTCCAATACTTCCCCTCCTCCCCACCCTTCCTTTTCCCTCCTCTCCCTTTCCCCTATCCATCCCTCCGTCCTTTCTATCTTTCCCTCTAAATTTTCCATCCTCCTCTCCATCTTCTCCCTTCTTACTTCTTCCTCTCTTCTCTCCTCCTTCCATAACTCTCTCTCCTCCCTCCACGCTTCTATCATCCTTAACCTATCCTCCTTTGCCTGCCTCACCTCGTCCATCATCATACTCATTTTCTCCATCATCTGGCTCATTCTAACCAGCATCTCTTTCATAGTTTCCTCTCCCCCCTTCTCGACCCCTCCCTTCCCCTTATTGTCCTCCTCTGGCGATCTTTGCATTAATTTGCTCCTCTTAAAAATCTCTCTTTCCCTCTCATCATCCCCCCCCTCTCCCTCTTCTTTACCCCTTTTCCTCCACAAACTGTCCAGACTGCCCCAACTTCCGCTGCCGCTAATCACTCATAGTCTTTCCGCATTCGTCGGCCTCCCCGTTCTTTTCTCTTCTACCTTCCCCCCTGCAACTCCGTCTCCCCTGCTCCCTTCGCCTGCCTCGCTCATTCCTCTTCTTCCACCTTGAAACTTCCTCTACCTTACACCTGTCACTTTTCAAATCTCCCGCCTCCACCGCCTGTCTCCTACCTCTTTTCCCCACTAGACCGCGCCACCTGCTTACTGTCACTGTACCTCGTCCCGCCGCTTTCTTCCTGCCTCGTCAACCTAACCTCCCCTTCACCGTTACTTTCTGTCTCCCTTACACTCCTTACTCTACCCTTCCTACCCTATTCCCTTTTTCTCCTACCTTTCCCTATTCTCACCCTACCTTTCTTCGCACTCTTTACAGCCTCTCACACCACAATCTCTCCAAATTTTTCTCCCAATCACTCGCACCGTCACTCGCACCTCACTTCTACACGCTCCCGGAAAAGGAAGTCTAGTATATTTTAGTATATTCTAGTATATTGTAGTATATTCTAGTATTTTCTAGTATTTCATAGTCTATTCCAGTATATTCTAGCATTTTATAGCATATTCCAGTATATTCTAGTATATTCTAGTATATTCTAGTATATTCTAGTATATTCTAGTATATTCTAGTATATTCTAGTAGATTCTAGTAGATTCTAGTATATTCTAGTATATCCTACTATATTCTAATATATTATAGTATTTCCTAGTATATTCCTTTATAGTCTAGTATATTCCGGTATATTCTGGTATATTCTAGTATATTCCAGTATATTCTAGTATATTCTAATATATTGTAATATATTCTAGCTTATTCTAGTATATTCTCGTATATTCTAGTATATTCTAGTATATTCTAGTATATTCTAGCATATTCTAGTATATTCTAGTAGATTCTAGTATATTCTAGTATATCCTACTATATTCTAATATATTATAGTATTTCCAAGTATATTCCTTTATAGTCCAGTATATTCCGGTATATTCTGGTATATTCTAGTATATTCTAGTATATTCTACTATATTGTAATATATTCTAGCTTATTCTAGTATATTCTCGTATATTCTAGTATATTCTAGTATATTCTAGCATACTCTAGCATATTCTAGTATGTTCTAGTATATTTTAGTATATTCTAGTATATTGTAGTATATTCTAGTATTTTCTAGTATTTTATAGTCTATTCCAGTATATTCTAGTATTTTATAGCATATTCCAGTATATTCTAGTATATTCTAGTATATTCTATTATATTCTAGTATATTCTAGTATATTCTAGTATATTCTAGTAGATTCTAGTATATTCTTGTATATCCTACTGTATTCTAATATATTGTAGTATTTTCGAGTATATTCCTTTATAGTCTAGTATATTCCGGTATATTCTGGTATATTCTAGTATATTCTAGTATATTCTAGTATATTCTAGTATATTGTAATATATTCTAGCTTATTCTAGTATATTCTCGTATATTCTAGTATATTCTAGTATATTCTAGCATATACTAGCATATTCTAGTATGTTCTAGTATATTTTAGTATATTCTAGTATATTGTAGTATATTCTAGTATTTTCTAGTATTTCATAGTCTATTCCAGTATATTCTAGTATTTTATAGCATATTCCAGTATATTCTAGTATATTCTAGTATATTCTTGTATATTCTAGTATATTCTAGTATATTCTAGTATATTCTAGTAGATTCTAGTATATTCTTGAATATCCTACTGTATTCTAATATATTGTAGTATTTTCGAGTATATTCCTTTATAGTCTAGTATATTCCGGTATATTCTGGTATATTCTAGTATATTCTAGTATATTCTAGTATATTCTACTATATTGTAATATATTCTAGCTTATTCTAGTATATTCTCGTATATTCTAGTATATTCTAGTATATTCTAGCATATACTAGCATATTCTAGTATGTTCTAGTATATTTTAGTATATTCTAGTATATTGTAGTATATTCTAGTATTTTCTAGTATTTCATAGTCTATTCCAGTATATTCTAGCATATTCTAGTATATCCTATTATATTCTAGTATATTCTAGCATATTCTAGTATATCCTAATATATTCTAATATATTATACTATTTTCTGGTATATTCTAGTATATTCTAGTATATTCTAGTATATTCTAGTAGATTCTAGTATATTCTAGTATATCCTACTATATTCTAATATATTATAGTATTTCCTAGTATATTCCTTTATAGTCCAGTATATTCCGGTATATTCTGGTATATTCTAGTATATTCTAGTATATTCTACTATATTGTAATATATTCTAGCTTATTCTAGTATATTCTCGTATATTCTAGTATATTCTAGTATATTCTAGCATACTCTAGCATATTCTAGTATGTTCTAGTATATTCTAGTATATTCTAGTATATTGTAGTATATTCTAGTATTTTCTAGTATTTTATAGTCTATTCCAGTATATTCTAGTATTTTATTGCATATACCAGTATATTCTAGTATATTCTAGTATATTCTATTATATTCTAGTATATTCTAGTATATTCTAGTATATTCTAGTAGATTCTAGTAGATTCTAGTATATTCTAGTATATCCTACTATATTCTAATATATTATAGTATTTCCTAGTATATTCCTTTATAGTCTAGTATATTCCGGTATATTCTGGTATATTCTAGTATATTCCAGTATATTCTAGTATATTCTAATATATTGTAATATATTCTTGCTTATTCTAGTATATTCTCGTATATTCTAGTATATTCTAGTATATTCTAGTATATTCTAGCATATTCTAGTATATTCTAGTAGATTCTAGTATATTCTAGTATATCCTACTATATTCTAATATATTATAGTATTTCCTAGTATATTCCTTTATAGTCTAGTATATTCCGGAATATTCTGGTATATTCTAGTATATTCTAGTATATTCTACTATATTGTAATATATTCTAGCTTATTCTAGTATATTCTCGTATATTCTAGTATATTCTAGTATATTCTAGCATATACTAGCATATTCTAGTATGTTCTAGTATATTTTAGTATATTCTAGTATATTGTAGTATATTCTAGTATTTTCTAGTATTTCATAGTCTATTCCAGTATATTCTAGTATTTTATAGCATATTCCAGTATATTCTAGTATATTCTAGTATATTCTAGTATGTTCTGGTATATTCTAGTATATTCTAGTATATTCGAGTATATTCCGGTATATTCTGGTATATTCTAGTATATTCTAGTATCTTCTAGTATATTCTACTATATTGTAATATATTCTAGCTTATTCTAGTATATTCTCGTATATTCTAGTATATTCTAGTATATTCTAGCATATACTAGCATATTCTAGTATGTTCTAGTATATTTTAGTATATTCTAGTATATTGTAGTATATTCTAGTATTTTCTAGTATTTCATAGTCTATTCCAGTATATTCTAGTATTTTATAGCATATTCCAGTATATTCTAGTATATTCTAGTATATTCTAGTATATTCTAGTATATTCGAGTATATTCTAGTATATTCTAGTATATTCTAGTATGTTCTGGTATATTCTAGTATATTCTAGTATATTCTAGTATATTCTAGTATATTCTAGCATGTTCTGGTATATTCTAGTATATTCTAGTATATTCTAGTATATTCTAGTATAGTCTAGAATATTCTAGAATATCCTACTATATTCTAGTATATTCAAGTATATTCTAGTATATTCTAGTATATTCCAGTATATTCTAGTATATCCTAATATATTCTAATATATTCTAGTATTTTCTAGTATATTCTAGTATATTCTAGTATATTCGAGTATATTCTAGTATATTCTGGAATATTCTAGTATATTCTGGAATATTCTAGTATATTCTAGTATATTCTAGTATATTCTAGTAGTTTCCAGTATATTCTAGTATATCCTACTGTATTCTAATATATTATAGTATTTTCGAGTATATTCCTTTATAGTCTAGTATATTGCCGTATATTCTGGTATATTCTAGTATATTCTAGTATATTCTACTATATTGTAATATATTCTATTTTATTCTAGTATATTCTCGTATATTCTAGTATATTCTTGTATATTCTTGTATATTCTAGCATAGTCTAGTATATTCTACAATATTGTAATATATTCTAGCTTATTCTAGTATATTCTCGTATATTCTATTATATTCTAGTATATTCTAGCATATTCTAGTATATTCTATTATATTCTAGTATATTCTAGTATATTCTAGTATATCCTAATATATTCTAATATATTCTAGTATTTTCTAGTATATTCTAGTATATTCTAGTATATTCGAGTATGTTGTAATATCTTCTAGCTTATTCTAGTATATTCTCGTATATTCTAGTATATTATTGTATATTCTGGCATATTCTAGTATGTTCTATTATATTCTAGTATATTCTAGTATATTCTAGTATATCCTAATATATTCTAATATATTCTAGTATTTTCTAGTATATTCTAGTATATTCTCGTATATTCTAGTATATTCTATTATATTCTAGTATATTCTAGCATATTCTAGTATATCCTAATATATTCCAGTATATTCTAGTATATTCTAGAGTATATTCTAGTATGTAATAGTATAATCTAGTATATTCCAGTTTATTCTGGTAAATTCTAGTATATTCTAGTATATCCTAGTGTATTCTAATATATTCTAGTATTTTCTAGTGTATTCTAGTATATTGTTGTATATTCTAGAATATTCTCACGCCGACGTGATGCTGACTGAGGATGATTCCACATCCTAGGCGTTGATCCGCGTCCCAGAGGAAGAGCGACACGGGGACACCCCTGTTTGGACGCCATCCGATTGGACGCGTTCCTTTTGGACTACATGCCGATTGGAGTCGTGTCGTTTTAACGCCGTGCCGTTTGGACTTCATGCCGATTGGACTCCGTACCGGTTGGACATAAGCCAGACCTAACCCAGAACTAACCCAGACCTAACCCAGAACTAACCCAGAACTAACCCAGAACTAACCCAGAACTAACCCAGAACTAACCGTACATTTCACAATAAAATATCACCATATTTAGAATTCGAAAAGCTATGATTATAAAATTTACGGCGCCCAAATGTCACGAATCCAATCGGCACGGCGCCCAAATGTCAGAAATCCAACCGCAATGGCGTCCGAACGACGAGTCCAATGGGCACGGCGTCCAAAAGGAACGCGTCCAATCGGATAGCGTCCAAGTGGGTCATCCCCGCGACACGTAGGGGACCGCTATTTTCGTGAGCTGTCTCGTTGCTTTGGAATGGTACGAGTCGCGGTATAGGAACGATAGTTTTCCACAGGTGATCACAAGCTGGTGATACCTCTGCTGCTGTCCTGGTTGGAAGTTCCGTTCCGAGAGTTTCATGGTGAGTCGAATGTCCCTGGCTTGCATGTCCCGCCCGGCCCCCCGACCCTGTGCGGAGTGACGGACGATCCATGGACTTGAGGATCATCCCAAGCATCGTCGTCGGCGCCTTGGGACCACCGGCAGCGGCAGTCAACATTATAGCGTAAGCGTCGACCCTATGGATCCTTCTGCTCGCTGGACGCGTTCGTCAAGTTTCCCTATGTTGTGCACAGGATCGTAAATTGCGAGCTCTATGCTTGATTCCCGGTCGTGTCGCGGATTAGGTTTGCTACCGATTGTCGCGAAATTATTCTGGTCGCGACGGGATTTATTTCTTGAAACATGTGTCGCTCGGTGAGCCATCCAATAACACGGTTGCGTTCGCGGCCCAGCTAGAGGAAACACAAAGAGAATTGGCACAGCTTAGAGCATTAGTGTCTAACCGTCCCCGCGCGAATACTGTGAGGACCCCGAAGTTACCTGATTTTTCGAAGCGCAACGTATGTCTCTGGTTCTTCCAGGTAGAGGCGACTTTACGTCGTTGCGGTGTCTTTTTAGAGACAAGTAAATTCGATTATCTCACCATGGTGTTAGATGATGATGAAATTACGAACATCGGCAATATTGTTACCACCGATCCGTTTTGTTTCGGAGAGGTCGGAACAGAATTTTGTCGGTGGTAGAAAGGGAAGGAGACACAATGTTCGCACAAGTACTTTAATTAACACGAAAACGATTATGGATATGTACACTTAAACTCGGACTATAATACGGAATATATACAACACGCGGACGCGTCGAATGAGCGCATGGGCGCAACGAAAACGAGAGTACGCAGCAAAGGTTTTTCGGCGGTTTAGGGCGAGTTTCAAATCGAAACCCGCTGTTGCGCGCAATCGCTTGGCGGTTGCGCCGAGCCGGGGTTTTGGCGTGGCGGTCCTTTCGATCGCCCGGCCGTTGCCCTCGCTGTTGTCGGGTGCAGCCGACGGTTGCTACCGAACACGTTTCCTCCAGACGCGTCCGCCCGTGCCAAAGCACACGTGTTAGCAGTTTATGGTTCCCTAGATGAGAAGAAGCTTCGGCGACTCCTCAATGGTCAGGTCGACATAAATTGTCAGCCATCCCAGATTCTTAGACAGCTACGTGAATTGAACATAACCTCTAAGTGCAGTGACGTTGTTCTCCCTAGCGTGTTTCTCTAACAGCTCTCTGATAATCAGAGAGAAGTCCTGGACGTGGTTGACTCTGAGGATCTCAACAAACTTGCTGAGATTGCCGACAAATTAGCCGCCGCATCGGGGGACAGACCCTCTTTACACGCACATCCAGTGCATCGGCGAACCCGGTCGAGAGCGATGTATTCTCCCGGATGGAGGAAGCTCTGGACGTATTCTTAAAAAACTGGACTCTCGGAGAAACCCAGTCCAGCATTTCTCGTGCTCTCGCGGTAATTCTCGTGATGCTTCCAGGCTTCGTGCCCCGCCTAGGTCGAAATGGCCCAGCCCAGGCACCGGTGGCGCACAATTGTGTTATGTGTGCTTCCGCTATCCTCACAACCCGACTTCTTGCAAGCCGTATTGTTCAAAATTCATTGCTCCCTGCAGATCCAAAGTTACGCGGCAAGCAGGGTCAGCTTAAACTGCTGGCCGCCAATGACACGTCCATCGATACCTACGGTGAATCATTCAAGTCCCTGGACCTTGGCCTTAGGCGTGTGATTCGTTGGAATTTTTGTATCGCCATCGTTCCGTATCCCATTATTGGTGGTGACCTTCTGTGGCATTACGGTTTGGTCTCCGACCTCCGCAGGCGTTGTCTTGTTGACCGCGTCACAAACATCGATACCTCGGGTAGTCTGAAGGGGCCTTCGCCACCCCAGTCAATTGAGGTGCTCCACCACATCTTGACCAATGGTCCTCCTGTTTCTTCGCGTCCGCGTCGTTTGACGCTGGACAAGCTCCTTCCTGCTAAGCAAGAGTTTCGTCAATGGTGCGAGGAGGACATTTGTCGCTGGTGGCGGGTTTGTGGGGATTACCGTCAGTTAATTGCGGAAAGAATGCCGGATAAATATCCGTCGGGTGCGCCCGAAGATATTGAGAAAACCGCCATCACGACACCCTTTGACCTTTTCGAATTCATGTACCTGACTTTCGGCTTACGTCATCATCGGCGATTTTGTTCTAAATGAAATAAGTCATCATTTTGCCGGTTGAGAATTTGTTTACAAATTACAGGCCTTCAAAGTTTGCAATTTTTGCCCATTGTTCAAAAGGTGGACTGTATAATACAATCCAACGACTTTTCAACGGTGGCTCGAATATGAGAAGATAGGAGTTTTGAGGGAAAGTAAATTGTCGTACAGCGAGGTTATATTGATAGTGACCCGCCTAATGGTGGGCCGTTTATTATATCAAAAAATCCCCTTGGAAGATGGCGGTTCGCGACTCCTCCGTCTCCTCCGGGTCGTCCCTTGGCCGTCTAGCGACGTTGGCGTCTGAACAATAAATAATCGAACGAAGGTGTGAAAACACCTATTCGATACGATACGTATCCGTTCGAGACGCTGTTTCCCGTACGCTCCTGACTGCGATAATCGCTATCGAAGGAGGGGGAATACAGCCAATCTGCTCAAAACGCAGAGATAGTGGACTGTATATGTGTAACGTATCTCGATAATCGAGAATCCGTCCGCTCGCACTGTCGTAGTCACGTTTCAACCGATTCTACTGCGTGGGCGTCAGCGTAGGGGTGGCGGTTAATCTTACAAGGAGGTTGTAAGGCTCCAAGTTCGACAATCCAGCCGAATTAACCCGTGCTTCAACAACCTTGATTCAAAGCTCGTGCGTGACTCAGTACGTCACGCGGCTATAGGAATCTCGGTAGAAGTCGTGGTTCAACTCTATATATAGAGGTATATAGAGAGGGCGTATATTGTAAGTGTTGTTCAACCAGTCACGATCCCCGCTCTGGTAGTAGCTATATAGCACTAGCGACGGCGAAAATGGGTGCGACTATGGTGGTTGAACGGGTCAAGTCTGCCGAGATCGTCGTCACGCTCTCTCTCAAAGGAGGGTGACAAGGCTAGGACTTACCAGTCAAGACCTGTGGCTGGACCGATCAATTCCCGCAAAGCGTATAATGAATCGACCTTGTCACAATCCGAGTATCCGTTCTTCTGCGGCACTGGGACGTCAAAGCGTATGCCAGAGCTTATGGCAGAGAAAATGTACTCGGAAAGAATGTCCTCCGTGCCACACGGGTGGCCGTACGGAATCGGAAACACAATTCCTTCCAAGAGTATCTCTTGAACGCTTACACGCACAAGATCGACTATCTGCGTACAATAGAAGCGGCGTATAACGTAAGCGTGGTAATCACGAGTTTCTCTTGAACGGCGGGCAGTGAATTCGGGGAACGAACACGAATCTCGCGTCAACCACACCGAAATACACTTGTTGTGCGGTAAAACAATAACCATGCACTGTTATATGTACGAAACTCGGAAAATCCAGAGCTCGATTTATGTATTTGTACTGCCCGTCGGCTCTCTTACAGCGTGAGGAACGATCTCGTAAACGATCTCAGTTCCGTTCGCACAGTCGTCCCAAAAATCGCCGGCAAATACTTGGTACAAGTATTCGACAGCTCGACTGGAGAGGTTATGTGACAGCTGCGTAGACTAGGAGGTGTGTTCGCAAGCGCGCCTCGATAGCAAGTGATCGCGCACCGACAGGCGTCGCGAGAAATTCTCAGCTGATCCGCTATGCTGCGCTGTCTCTCTCTTATCCGCCTGTCTCTGTTCAGCGTATGTATGTATATTGTTCTTTTTGTCTCTCTATACCTTCGCGACGCGAGTTTGGATTTGAACGTTTTGCACGGTGATCAACCGATCGCTGTGTTTATCGGCTGACATTAGCTAATAGCCAGAAAGTCACACCGTTTTTACTTGAACTATTGTGGGTCATTGGCCCCTCGGACGAATAACATCGGAGGAGTCCCCAACGAATATGGAACGTGATAATCGCGAAATTCAAGCAGGTTTCAAACTAACGCGATATTTAAACACCCATTTTGACGAAAATAAGCTTCACTTACGAATTTTTATCTCAGGAACTGTTTGTCCGATTGAATTAAATTTTTTTAGTTTCATTCATAAAGGATTAGGCTATTATAAAATAATTTTTTTAACTTCGATAATGAACTTTTTAATGTTGAAAAATGCAAACAAATTTTTTTGCATTCTTTTTGATGGGAGGCGTAGATTTTTAAAATTTTGATAAAATATGGTAATATTACCTGAAGTTTCCCCTTCAAAATGAGCCCATAAAAAAGATGAAGTGTTAAAAATTGGCGTCAGAATAAGCTAGAAAAGGGCGCGGTGTTCCCTCGTTTCAGGTAGACGAGTCGTGCGCTCCGTTATTATGGTCGGTTGTCTGTAAATACCACTAGTCTCAAAGCAATACCAGCAGATCTCATATACGACTATATGACCCTACATGACCTTAAGAATTATGTTAATAATCACTCTTGGCGAACAACACCTTTTTAATCATAACTGCATTTATTGATGTTAGTGTTAAACAAATCGGGACTGGGTAAAATCAGGAGATAGTACTCTAGAGAATTTGAGGTTAGGTTAATTGTCTCGTGCTGCTCTTTTTTTCTCACTGACTCAACCCGCGCGATCTCATTCACTCTCTTACCGTACGGCAGATAGCACTGCCGTTTGCCGATCGCACCAATCCACAACATCCTCCCCCCTTTGGAAAATCGTCGTTTACATTTAGATCAGAAATCCAGCTGTTCCACAGTAGTGATACAAATCGATTTTCCAAATATGCGAGCAAGGATAACAATTATGTATAGTACACTGTTGACGCAAATTACGAACTTATAAAGATTACACATTCAAAACTTGGTTATAGTATTTACTGTGTAACCGTGGGGATTACACGATTACATATAGCGTGATTGGGTGCCGCGTCACGGCACAGAGGTACTTATGTATATAGGTCGGTGTATATATGTTGTGACGTTGCCTTTTTTTCAAAATTGGAAGCAACTCCGGGATTTTACAGGCACTGAGACCGGGCCTCGGCCGGCCATACGGACGAGGTCCTCCCGGCACAAAACGCGATTCGAAAACTCGATAGCGATACTAACGGATGATGTTCGGGCGCCAGGTATCGGAAGGATACCACGCGAAACGAGACGATTTCCTACACGCGGAGAATCGAAACGAGAATTTCCGTTATCGAGTTTCGAGGTACGTTGCGCGACTCGCGATGGGTCAGAGGTTCGGACGCACGAAGAACGGGGACGGCCCTTACGGCAGGGCGGATCTCGCAGGTTGAGAAACGACAGTTCACTTGGTCTCGAGATTAATTTTAATCGATGTAAGTGGTTACAAAAAGAGCGGCCACGAGGCCACTACCCGAGAGCCCGTGCTCTTCATACAAAGAAACGAAAAGGTGGAGGTTCGCAGCGCGGGGTTGTCAATTTTCTTAGTTCTGCGAAACTACGGTAAGACGGTAGGTTAGACGAAAGTATCGTACAAGGATTCGCAAACGCAGATGAACGGCGCGATTACAATTTGACTGTCGCGAGGATTCCCGAAACGGAACGAAACAAGCGTGCGACGGCACGCGATGTTCTATCTCGCTTGCTCGCACGAGCGCGCTATAACTGGATCTACGAAACGGATGATCCGAACGCCGCGAAAACTACACTCACTCTCTCGACGCGACTCCTCCGAGGAAGACTTCCTTTTGGTGGCGAACGCGAAATACAAACTCTTCTCAAAACGCCGGTAATCGGCGTGAGGTGTGAATACGAAGCGAAACGCGCCTCGGCACGTACGAAATCGAGGACGAGACGGGAATCGTATCGTCCTCACGCGAAACAATATGAATCACTACGCGAAACAATATGAACCACTACGCGAAATACACAACGGGAAGGATCATTGAGTCGACTTACCGCCTCTCCTGGACGTTATTCCTCCGCTACCTCGGTGCGTCGGCACTACTATCGGATCTTTAACAAAAGTTAATGCGAGAAGCGAGATTTCGGAACTTTCCGTACGGGAACCGGCACGACAGTGATCCTTCGCGGTGATCCTAACGGCGATCTACCCGGCAATCCTCACCCTACTTATTATTGGGTTTTCCTAATTGGCTGGTCTCGCACGCGACATATTTAACTGTGGGTTCCCACGGATGTTCCCTGGCCCTGGACGACATCCGAATTTCCGTTAACGATCGCTTCTCGGCGAACGGGGCGCGTCATATGGAACCCCTTCCCGCGGGGTGAGACGGCAGCAGCATCTTCTTGGTGGAGTTTCTTGTGAGGAAAGTCCGGTGTTGTGGGGGTTCGAGGCCTGTGTCGTCTCCGGGTCGTTCGACCCGTGTGCGTTGGCGGCCCTTTTCCATAACCCGTGCACGGGACGTTTTGGTGGGTCAGTAAGTCGCGACGATGGAATCCCACAAAGCGAGCCGCCATAGGTACCTCTAAAGGGGCTGGTGGTGCACGGGGCACGTACTGAAATTCGGCCGTACTTGGCACACGCAATTCAAATTAGCTGCCAGTCGGTCAGTTTATACGGAATTTCCTCGGGGAGCGCTCTCGAAATTCGTGAATGTCGGTTCGGTACGCTAGACGGCGGTCCGGTCCATTCGAAATGCCTGTTTGGGCCGCGAAAAATAACGGAGAAGTGACGTCGAAGAATCTGCAACGTCACAATGTATGTACCTATACGTATATGTTTATGTATATGTCCGCGCGTTACGAGTATGTTCCCCACCACGTGTATTAGCAAAGATATCCGTGGTCCTTTCTTAAGAAAGGACCGCAGGACTCCCCGCTAATTAGTATATGCGCGCATACATCCCCACTAGATCTAGATCGAAGGAGGTCGATGCGCGGCAGATCGAAGACATTCTACGTCTGGGAACAGTTCGGGTAACAACCCAAAATTTATAAGGTATACGGCGAAAACCGGTACGCGAACGGGGAATCAAACCGATTTGATAAATTCGCAAACCGACGAATCTGTCCTCGTTTCGTACGCGCCTCAAACCGAGGAGTAGCACATGCAAACCGCACTGTGGCACGGCCGACAACCGTCAATTCGCAATTAAAAATAATAAAGTAAATTTGCAATCTTAATAACTTATTCAGAGTCTTCTTCGAGTCACGGTATCTTCCAGCCGTCGGAACATTTCCGAGGCCCGTTACGGAATTACGCCCTGCGTAACTGGTAATTGAATTTTGATCTCGATTAGCATCACTGAGGCTCACCTTTCAGGCTCATTCAGGCAACCGGAGTGACGCTCAGCTCACGTACCTGCCGGATCTCATGGTTGTACCTGTTTGCCTTTGCGAAGGGGTGGACGAGATAATTACGGTCCCTTTAACGCGCTGCGCGTACGAAACGAATATCGAGATCGCGGTGAGACGCGTCGGACTGGATAGGGCAAAGTCTAAGGGAAATACTGATAGGTGGTCGAAGTAGAAAAGAAGAGTAAATCAAACGGTTACATAATTGGCGCCCAACGTGGGGCGAAAGGTTTCTGACTGTGTGAAAGAATTGTGAGCATTCGCAATGAATAGCGATAATAGGCGAAAGACGCGAAACCAAACGAACGCGCAAAAGGCGGGCAAAGTAACGGCTTCCCTCGGCGCGTCAGATTCTCAGGCAGGCGCTTCCCTGCGAATCTCAGAGGGTTCGCCTAGCGTGGTCCTGATACTAGCTCTTCTGGAACGGTTTGACAACGGAGGCACGGTGAACCGATAAAGGAATAATGACCGTCTATCATAGAATAGGGATTGGTCAAATCGTGCGAATGTCGAACAAACGCATCGAGCGAACACGTACGTCCAAGGTCACCCACGGTTCACGCCGAACGATACGATGCAAGCAGGGTAAGCTAGAGAATTTCAACGACCAGCTGGCGAGGCTGCACGCAGGACGCAAGACATATCCAGGCCCTCGAATGACCGTCAACCCGAGCATCGGAACGATAACTCCGGTAGGGACGATAGACGATGGAATCCTCGCCCAACCCAAGTAAGATCTACATGGGTCGATGAGGAGCCTGCCCTTGGAGATGAAATCGAAGAAGATCAACCCGAGCCGACGTCGGAAAACCAGTGAGGAGGTACGCCGAAGAACGCCCGAAGAACTTCCCCCCTCGGACAGAAACTACCTCCACCAGTAAGAGTAGGGAAGAAGCGAACCCATTCATTGGATCGATATTCAGAGATCCTAGGCAAGATCTCATGCAGGAGGATGGCATGGAGGCGCCGCCACGTCAAAATGTTAATCTCAGTCCAGAAGTCCTGCTCAAAATCGAAGGAGTGCCAGTTATGGCCCTCATCGACACCGGTAGTGCAATCACGGCGATATCCGACAGCTGGTACCAAAAACATCAAGGACAATTGCTCAAGTGTCCCACGTTGCCAGTTGCGGGGGCGTCAGTGGTCGGAGCAACGGGTCACAAGTCGGAGAGACTGAAGAAGCAAATTTGGGTGACATTCAGCCACGGGGAGAACGTGCTTGAAGCACCGGTGATCATCGTTCCCGGTCTAATGTGTGAATGCATCCTCGGTATTGATGTACTGCGACAAACACAGGCCACCATTGACTTGGAAAGAGAGGTACTCATCATGACAACCGATGGAGGTAAAATCTCCATGGACCTGAGTCCCGAGGATGTCAACGATAAAATAAGAAGCCGCACATTGAACGAATCCCTGCACTGTCACGAGCCAGCAAGCACTATCGACAAAATCGTCTCAACGTTGTTAGAATCTGGACTGGAGTCTAAAACAAGATCCGGAGAAGTTAACAGCTATTCGGGAATTCCCAGTACCACGTAGTGTTAAACAGTTACGTGGATTTCTCGGCCTTATAAATTATTAAAGTAAGTTTACGGATCGACACGCTGAGGTTACCGTGCCTCTATTGACGCTACTTAAAAAACTGCGTTTGAGCAGGTCAAGCGAGCGTTTTGCGAGGAGGTCGCACTGCAGTACGCGAACGTGAATAAAGAATTCTATCTAGCCACCGATGCGAGTTTTAGTGCCGTCGGAGCGGTAATCGAGCAACGGGATGCGTCCGGTAACCTGCGACCAATAGCTTTCGCGAGTAGAACGTTAAAAGGGCCAGAACTATCGTACTTCACTACAGAGAAGGAGCTGTTGGCAATTGTCTGGGCATTGAGGAAATTCAGAACGTATTTATTCGGCGCCGAGATCAATTTACTAACTGATCACAAGGCGATCACGTTCCTCATGTCCAGTAAGTTGCTAAATCAGCGCCTCACTCGGTGGATCTTATCGATTCAGGATTGTCATATCAAAATTAGCTATCGACCAGGATGAGAAACATTCCGGCAGATGTGATGAGTCGTAGACATAATGAATCGAATCGAGGCGAAACGGGCCGCGAGACCCGCGTTCCAATTTTAACAGCTGTGGCATGCGCCATGTGCACTTCTTTAGCAAATGCTCTGAAAAATCTGGCGGAATGGCAACGTAGGGTTGAAAAATTACGCGAGATAATGAATAGGGTCCGCGTAAACGCACCTGCAAACGATGGCAGATACTGCCTCCGCGAGAACATCTTATATCATAAAGATCGAGTAGGGAAACTACGAGCCGTGATTCCTGCTGAGCTTCGCGGCGCTCTAATAGTCGAGGTACACGAAATGTACGCACACCTCGGTGGTAATAAGACAATGTCACTCGTGGCGGAAAGTTTCTACGTGCCGAAACTCCACCGCCGCGCTCGGAGATTAATAGCGGCATGCGACACGTGCCAGCGTGTAATAGTTCCAACGCATGCAGTACATATTGACTTGCAGACGATCCTACCAAAGGGTCCGCTAGAAATCGTGGCGATCGACTATTATGGTAACTTTCCCACGTCACGGGGGAGAGTGAAGTATATTCTCGTCATGGAGGAGTTATTTACTAAGTTTGTTAAACTATATCCGGCTCGAAATGCGACGACCACCGTCACGTATATTCAAACAATTCATTCCACAATATGGTAAGCCGAAGAAACTTCTCACGGACCATGGAACGCAGTTCACCTCGAGGAAATGGACCAGCGCGTTGCAACAGGAGGGCATCCAACACGTATTGTCATCGGTCAGACATCCCCAGAGTAACCCTGTCGAAAGGGTAAATCGCGAAATTGGGCGTATTTTCAGAACACTCGCCGCTAAGGCACATTCGTCATGGGCAATCTGGGTGCCCGTGATTGAAACATGCTGTAACGAGGTGGTGCACGATAGCACGGGATTCACACCGACCGAACTATTCCTGCAGAAGATCCCGCTACGCCCCTGGTCGAAATGGTTCGCTCTAACGGCTGAGGAATAAAAACGTCACGAGGCTGATTCCGACCATAAGCTGCAACTGGCTTTTCGAAATATGGAACAGAAGGCACGGCGAAGGTGTGAACGCGCGAACAAGGGCAAGAGGCATACGAACTATGAGATCGGAGAGCATGTGCTCGTAAAATCAAATTACGCCTCAAACGCTGCCAATCGTGAAATTGCAAAGTTCTTCCATTTATATGAAGGTCCATATGAACTGATCGAAAGAAAGGGGCCAGCAACGTACGTGTTACGAAGGATACCGTCTGGCGAAATTCGAGGCACATTCCACGCAGCGAATCTGCGCCGTTACATGCAGAGTGACAGAGAAATTTTCCGAACGTAAACATACGCATAAGCAATAGGACAGAATGCTGCGTGCAAACGAAATTCAAAGAATACCCTCATCCAAATGTACACCCTTATAAATACGCGATCTTCCAGTCGGAAAGCACAGTTAGCCATGGACCGCGCAAATGAAATTAACAACAAAACCCGTGACGCCGGGACACAGGCTTACGCCTCGTGGGCAATGATATCCCGTCCCACACAAACGGGAATGGATATTGTGCATCATCCCCCGGAGCCAACGACACTCAACACCCTCACACCCAAGCCATGGGTTTCCGGACCCAAAGGGAGCCATTTTCGTGCAGTCGCCGTGCAGGTGAAATCGCCCAAGGCGGACGCGAGGACGCAAACCCCGCGGGGAGGGCCACCATGCGGAAGGACGGTGGGATTACCGGCTCCTAGTACGGAACCCACGGTCAATCCCCTCGACATGTCATGGCAGGTGATCGAGGAGAACATATCGGAGGGGACGACCCCAAGGACCCCAGGGCGAGACGTGGCATGGGAGGATCTTTTCCCACAAAATCGGGAAATAGATATGACCGTCCAGGGGTTACGCGACGACCCAGCCCGAGAAGAAGGAACGGTCATGCCACCAACGGCCTCAGACGAGATGGACGAGTCGTGGGAGACGTCTGAGGATGGTAATCCGCCCATCAGGGAGTCGCTCATTGAGAAATTGCTCGAGGATCCGAAGCCCGCAAAAGAGGAGAAAGTGGACGGAGCTGAAATATCATAGTGCTCCACCGAAACATTTAGTTCAGTTGTGCGCAGTGCCCAGTACAAGGACAAAAGTTAATTTTTTTCCATTTATATGAGACGAATTTTGATTTAACTCTAATGAAGAAACAGACGTTCATTTTTTTTCTTCTCTCTGAGGTGCGGTCTAGTGCAGAGACAAACAATTGATTTCTTTTTTATTTTATGAAACAAATCTTGATTTATTTTCATGAAGAAACAGAAGTTTATTTTTTTTGTGGTGCTGCCTAATGCAGAAATAAACAGTTGATTTTTTTTTTATTCATATGAAACGAATCCTTGGTTTATGTTAATGTATCCGAGTGTACAATGTATCGGTGCAGTGCGAATATATTATCAGTTGTTCTGAGAAAGTGGATGCGTGCCATTGTATGCGAGGACGCGGGCGGAGAGCAGAGAGCGGCATTAGCCAAAGCTAATGTGAGTACCAGCAAAGTTATATATATTACCCTCGCGATGCCCACTTGCACCAGGAGTGGGTGTTACTCTAAAAACGTTCTCGGTGCATTCTGACTGCGTCCATACACCGGCGGCTTCGCCGCTAGAAAAGGAGGGGGAAGCATATGTAACTGTGCGGATTACACGATTACATATAGCGTGATTGGGTGCCGCGTCAAGGAACAGAGGTACTTATGTATATAGGTCGGTGTATATATGTATGTACCTGTACGTATATATTTATGTATATGTCCGCGCGTTACGAGTATGTTCCCCACCACGTGTATTAGCAAAGATATCCGTGGTCTTTTCTTAATAAAGGACCGCAGGACTCCCCGCTAATTAGTATGCGCGCGCATACATCCCCACTAGATCTAAATCTCAGGAGGTCGATGCGCGACAGATCGAAGACATTCTACGTCTGGGAACGGTTCAGGTAACAACCCAAAATTTATAATGTATACGGCGAAAACCGGTACGCGAACGGGAAATCAAACCGATTTGATAAATTCCCAAACCGACGAATCTATCCTCGTTTCGCACGCGCCTCAAACCCAGGAGTGGCACGACCGACAACCGTCAATTCGCAATTTAAAAATAATAAAGTAAATTTGCAATCTTAATAACGGACGCATAGAGTCTACCTTGAATTACCGAGACGTGGTAACGCGAGTATATTCACCCGCATACGCGTGCCCCCCAAGCGGCCAGGGGCGAGAATCCGTTCCCGCTTCCTTTCCGCCTCCTCCTTTTGTAGCATCACCTGCTCGCAAAAGGAGGAGAAAGCCCCCAGACCCTCCCGCTCCGAATTCCCTCCGAAACGATCGCCGGGAGTGAGAGGTCCCATCCCACTACGCGCCGGAGTACACACCGTTCGCCCGACCATGCAGAACATTCCTGCATGGTGTGCTCCGGCGTATCCTCCGGCTCGCCGCAGTGGCTACACGCCGCCGTCTCCTCTCGACCGATCCGCCACGGATAGCTTCCGAAGCATCCGTGTCCGGTCAGCATCTGCGTCGTCCGGTACGAGATCGTACGCCCCATCCCCCCCTGAGCCCACCGGTGCTACTCGGGGAGGATGGTGCGGACCGCACGCTGCCTCCCATCCTCCGAGCCAGCGAGGTCCCGTAACCACGCCTGCCCAGCGTGCCCCCGGGCGTGACGCCTGAAGGTCGCCACCCGGAGCTCCCTCTCTCCTCGCGAGCCAGCCCATCCCGTCCGAGACCCCGGGAATACTACCATCTCGTCCTGCAATCGCCTCAACAATTCGTGCTAGCAGCCAATCTACGTGTTTGCGTATGGCATCACCTATCAAAACTACGTCGCCAACCTTGATCTGTAGTGCTTTTTTGCTACTATTTTTCAGTAACAGTTGGCTTAAATATTCTAATCGAAACCTAGCTCGAAGATCACTTAGTATTTTTTGTCTGTGTTGCAATTTTTTATTCAATTTCTTATTACTAAGCATATCTAAATCTGGAACTCCGCATTCTCCGAATTCTTTGATAAACATTGCAGGGGTTAACGGCTTTAGATTTTCCGGATCATCTGACACATATGTCAGTGGGCGGGAATTAACTATACTGACGTCTGTTTAAGAATTCTCTCCCAATCAAGACCCTCTAACGCTTTAGCCGGCCGGTAAAATTTGTCCCGTTGTCAGTGATGTATAACGTGGTCGTTCACGTCTAGCTATGATGAACCTACGAAGACATTCTATGAACCCATCTACAGACAAAGATGATACCAACTCAAAATGTACGGCTCTATACACTACGCATGTAAATATGCATATCCACCCCTTCTATCTACCTACGTCGCTCGACGATCTGATTTCTTTGACTCGATTATGGACAAATGTCCTCCTAAATATCGCGCTTCAACCATGCTAGGACTGAAGTAGAATCAGACCAATACGTCATGCTTTCTACACGACGAGTCAATGACTCGAGAACCGAATTTGCAAGCCTCACGGCTATCGTAGCCGCCATCAATTCAAGACAAGGTATAGTCGCGTTCTTTGGAGCTATCCAAGTCCTCGCGCTCAGCAACTGTACACCAGTAAAGTTCTCCGATTGACTCTTGCAAATACCACAGTGGAATATTCAGTCCCGCTCGTATCCCCGAACGAATGAATTGACAGATTACCTTCTCCGATTCCTCGCGACAATTCGATTTGCTTTAATAAAGGTAATTAATTCTTCCATCGCAGAAATTCGCTGCTTCTCTTATCATCAATTTTTTTATTCCAGGTCATCTTTTCTAGCCACAATCGCGTGAGCAGAATTCTCGGCTGCAAGGACACAGGGCAAGTAAAGGCGATCGGATCGAATGCCTTCTGTGCACCCGACAAAATAACTCTCTTCGTTACGATCTTTGGAGGCTCTAAATCTGCAACCGTCGGATTAATGCTTATCGTATCCTCTTCTTTGTTCCACGAAATTCCGAGTACAAGTGTAGATGCACTTTCCGAACAGTTTACTGAATTTTCCCATCCGCGCAAATCAAAACTGCCCGTAGTCATGGTCGTTGTAGCTTCCCGTATGAATAATTGCAACTCTTCTTCTCCTCTTAGAACTTATCTTTTCTATAGGGACGTTGATGCCTAGAATATCTAAGCGGAATTCACGGTCATTTCAAGGTCGTGCTATTAAACATGGATGAATGCACAATAATGTTTGCTATAACATACAACAACAAAAAATGTGTGTATATATGTAAAAAAACACGAGTGACCTTGAAAAAACGATTAAAAAATTACAATTTATAAAAAACGATTCTTCCATCTGATTCGTCTTTTGAAACCATTTAGATTACGTTAGAAACATTTTTTATATTTTCAGAGAGAGAGAGAGAGAAGATATTTAGGTGTCCTGTTTTAGACGAAACACCCTGTATGTACGAATCGGGAAACGGATCAGGTACTAGCGGGAAAGGCGTTGTCTTGTCTGTCTGTCCATCTGGTGACGAGCGTATGAGGTAACCACAATAAATAAAACACGGCTGAGAGGACAGAGACAATGAAACGTCTATTAGAATAGAAGAATATGTAGGAGCGATAGGCAAAGTACAAGCGATGAAAGATAAACATAAAACAATGTCAACTATGGATTCAACACACAGCCCAACGAACCGTGGACATGATATAAAATGTTTGGGTCATTTGTGAAATACCTGCCCATTATACACACAGCCTATAAAAGTGAAACTTCTTGCTTATTGGGTGTAGATAGAGAAAAATGATTAGTATGCATATCATTAGTGCAACGGTTCTTTCGTGATGAATGCGAAATTGTCATAAATAAATAAATTATTATTAGTATGCATATTATTAGTGCAACAATTCTTTCGTGATGAATGCGAAATTGTCATAAAAAAATAACGTCTTAAACGAATAACGTCTTAAACGAGAAATTCTGTTGCTGTAGCATTTTATTCTTTGCGATATTGTCCAAGCGGTTAAGTAACCCAGGTTTAAATGATAGTGTTCGCAAACGGAAATCGGCGTCCGACTTCTCAACGATTCTTTTTTTTCGCGTCTGGAAGGCCATACAGCTCGAGGGGGTGACGGCTCCCTGCTGTGCGTGGCACAAAAAAAAGTTTCTATGGGCTGCACAACTCATTTAGGTAAACTATCGGGAGCTCTCCTTTACAACATCATGGAAATAGGGAACGTTCCTGCCACTTGGTGAATTTTTCTGATTTGAAATAATTATTAGAAAATATATTAGAGATATCGTTGTTCTGAAAATTTTTTATCGGTTCAAGTGTGAAAAATTTTTTAAAAATATGGTCGTACTCTACGATTCTTCCTCTTTGAAATTCCGTTTTTTTTCATTATTTGTAACAACTTGTTGTCATCTTTCAGGTAACCTGTTAATTCCCGTATCCCAATGACTCATTAGCAACATGCGTTTTCGATGTACAAGCAAAATTACATGCTTATTTAAAATGAACTTTCCTTCTAACTTAACATATGATGTGAAAAATTATTTCAGATACACCGAAAAATAATAAAATGTTAATTTTAGCGAAACCAATAGTGTGATTTCGCCCACTACGATACTTTGCAACTGTACATAACATGTGAAACACTCCAGGGACATTCCATTCCCAATTGGATCACTTTTTGCAACCATCGTCGATTTTGTTCTAAATTAAATATGTTGTAGTCCATGTGAAATTAGAGGGAAGGGGTTTCGATAATTTTTCCGGTCTCGAATTTTTTTAAAAATGACAGGCCTTCGAAATTTGCAATTTTTCTCCATTTTGGCGAAAATGGGCCTCACTTACGAATTTTTATCTGAGAAATTGTTCGTCCGATTGAGCTAATTTTTTTTTGTTTTATTCGGAAGGGATTGGTCTGTTACAAAATAATTTTTTCAACCCCGAAAACTGTTAGAGCTATGGGATTTATTTAATATTAATATTACACCTCTATATCGCTGCGAGCGTCCGTCCGATCTCGATACTCGAATTGCAAACACATACATATCTCCAACAAAAACCACTTTATAATGTCGAAAAATTTAAACAAATTCTTCTTTTACGTTTTTTTCGATGAGGAGCCAGTGATTTAAATTTTGGGAAAAATGTGGTTATATTCCTTGAAGTTCCCCTTTAAATTGAGTCCTTGAAAAGAATGGTGATATGAAAATTGGCGTCGCTATGAGCTGGTACAGGACGCCGTGTACACCTGTTTCATGTAGAGGCGAATCGAGCGTACCGCTATTTTATAGTCCATTGTCTATACCGCTGGTCTCGAAAAAATACCAGCAGGCTGTATACGACTAAATAACCCTATTTATACCTCGAAAACAATATTACTAACCACCATTTCCGATAATTCACTCACTCTTATATAATACGAAGTGTACGATACGAAAATTTCACGTAAACTGAACATTGGGAAATGGATACAACCAAATATATAGAAAGGGGTTTCCTTCCTTCTTTCCATACCTTCTATTTACTGTTCAGATTCTGTCAGAGTCGGCAGAAAAAGGTATGACGATAAAATAAACTTATAAACTTAAAAGGCAACCAAAATGGACGCCTAGTGTCTACTGGTTTACTTAGAAAGGGTTTTTTACTAATGACCTTTTGTCGCTATGTAATGAATAGATAATATGTTTTTAGTAATATCTAAACTTTTGGCATGTTTTCTAGAACCTAACAAGATTCATGATTTTATTCCATCCAAACCGATGAGGGTTTTAAGGTTTTTACTTTCTAATTTAAAAGGTGACAGCAGCATAGATAGACAACGGACCATAATAGCGGTGCGCTCGACTCGCCTCTACCTGAAACGGCAGTACACGGCGTCCTGTACCAGCTCATTGTTACGCCAATTTTCACCACTCTCCCCCTCTTCCACTCTTACTAACACCTAATTTCAGCGAGACCTACTGTTTATGACGGTGGGTTCCGCATCATCTTGAATGTTTTCACTACAAACTACCAATAACTCATTTCCATCGATTTGTGAAATCAACAATTCTTAAGATATCAAAAAATCCCTTTCGCGTCCGGCGATTTCGGCGTTCTGTTTTTTCAAGACGTGAAAAAGTTGCAATTATAGGACGAATGTTGGCGACTCCTATTTCAGAATGTCTAAGAATTGTTCAGCAATTCTATGGCCAAAATAAAAAGCAATTTAAACCTAACAGCTGTTTATAGTTATTGGGGTGTTTCACATGCCATGTGTACCGTATGAAATTTTTATGCGGCGTGTACAGGGTCAAGCAAGTTGCAAAGTATCGTAGTCTAGAATGAACAATGCATTATTATTTTCTGTGTGTATCCTCCTCTACACCCCAGGAGATGCCAATGCTGGAGTCTACCAGGCTGCCAGAAAATATATATATAAATTCCGCCCACCCGGTCACTGGCGAGGAGACACGAAGGCAGAATATAACATGCCGTATTTATACAAAAAGGAATTAACTAGAACTTTTCAGAGTTCGTCGTGCTAATAGGTGGGGAATATGTTGTTAAGGAATTTAAACGTTAAAGCAATTTATTACTATGGTAACGAAAAAAAGAATATCTGACATTGTTTAAATATCGCGTTAGTTTGAAACGTGCTTGAATTTCGCGATTATCGCGATCTATATTCGTTGGTGACCTCCTCGATGTTATTCTTCCGAGGAGCCAAATAACCAACAATATTTGAAGTAAAAACGGCATGACTTTGTGGCTACCAGCTAATGTCAGCCGATAAACACGGCGATCGGTGGATCAACGTACAAAACGTTCAAATCAAACTCGTGTCGCGACGGTATAGAGAGACAAAGAGAACAACATACAGACGTACGTTGAACAGAGACAGACGAGTAAGAGAGAGACAGCGCCGCGTAGCGGGTCAGCTGACACTCTCGCGATGCTTCGTCGCCGCTGCCAGTTCGCGTCGTCACTTGCTCACGAGACGTGCGAGGAGTAACTCGCTCTCGAATCGTGCTGGCGAGCACTTGCTCACGAGACGTGCGAGGAGTAACTCGCTCACGAATAATGCTGGCGAGCACTTGCAATTGAGGCGTGCTCGCGAACACTCGCTTACGAGTCTTCGCAGCTGTCATTGTTCCCCAGTCGCGCTGTTGGACACTTGTAACAAGTTTTTGACGGCGACGCTATTGGCAACGACTGTGCGAAAGGAACTGGTCTCGTGCTCGAGATCGTTTCACTCGCTTGGAGAACCGACAAGCCCTAGCAAGATTTATTACACTCTGGGAATTCCGAGTATTAATAAATAATCTGTCACGCGCTCTTCAGTCGCGCTGTTGGGGGCTTGCTACAAGTCTTTGACGGCGACGCTATTGGCAACGACTGTACGAACGGAACTGGTCTCGTGCTCGAGATCGTTCCACCCGTGGTAAGAGAGTTGACAATAAAAGCGACATACGTTAATCGAACTCTGGATTTTCCGAGCTTCGAACAAATAAAGTGCGCGGTTGCGATAGCTGCTTAGACCCATCTAACGTGGCTATTGTTTCACCGCACGACAAGTGTATTTCGGCGTGGTTGACGCGATATTCGTGTTCGTTCCCCGAATTCACTTCCCGCCGGGAATCGTGTTTCCGATTCGGTACGGCCACCCGTGTAACACGGAGTACACTCTTTTCGAGTCCTGTATCTGCAATACGCCCGGGCATACGCATTGACGTCCCCGCGCAGCAGAGATCGGAGACTCGAATTGTGACGGTCAATTTCCCTTACGCCCGTGCCGTTTCTACGGAAATCGCATATTATTCGGTGTCGGAATTGACCGGTTCAGCCACAGGTCTTGACTTGTAAGTCCTGGCTTCGTCCTCCTCCTCTAAGTGAGAGAGCGCGACAAAGATCTCGGCAGGCTTGACCCGTTCAATCAATATAGTCGCTCCTTCCGTATACGCCGTCGTTATTACGTCTGAGCTGAGATTACGAGTAGGAATATTGACTGGTTGAACACGCTTACAATATACGCCGCTTCTATTGTGCGCAGATAGTCGATTTTGTGCGTGTAAGTGGTGAGTTGGACCACGTCTTCCACCGAGATTCCTATAGCCGCGTGACGTATTGAGTCACGCACGAGCTTTGAATCCAGGTTGTTGAAGCACGGGTGAATGTGGCTGGATTATCGAATTTGAAGCCTTACAACCTCCTTGTAAGATTAACCGCCACCCCTACGCTGACGCCCACGGAGTAGAATCGGTTTGACCGTGACTACAACCGTGCGAGCGGACGTATTCTCGATTATCGAGATACGTCGAACATATACAGTCCACTAACTCTGCGTTTTGAGCGGATTGGCTGTATTCCCCTTCCTTCGATAGCGATTATCGCAGTCAGGAGCGTACGGGAAACAGCGTCTCGAACGGATACGTATCGTATGGAATAGGTGGTTTCACATCTGCGTTCGATTCTTTATTTTACAGACGCCAACGTCGCTAGGCGTCCAAGGACGACCCGGAGGACCAGGGAGGAGTCGCGACCCGCCAGCCTCCACGGGGATATTTTGATTCTAATAAACGTCCACCACTAGGTGGGTCACTATCAATATAACCTCGCTGTACAAACAATTTACTTTCCCTCACACTCCTATCTCCTCATATTCGAGCCACCGTTGAAAAGTCGTTGGAGTGTATTATACAGTCCACCTTTTTAACAGACATTCTGTATGGTGAATCAATTCGTCAAACAGCTCAATAAGCACAGCGGAGATTCTGAACGTTTTTGAGATTTCTCGGATATACATGTGTAGCATTTTTTCATTTATCTGTCGCCGGAGAAATCGGGACCTACAAATTACTTTACAGTAAAAACGTACTGTCCGAGAAAGGGCCGGCTTCCAGCTCAATAGTAATGACCCGTCATAAACTTCTCCATAGAGAACAATCCCCACCGCAGCCCCGCCCGTAGTCCCAATGTTTTGACTTCGACGTTGCACGCTACACAGTATGCGTGGACGCCGTAGACAATATTACGACAGGAGCCCAAAATGCGTGTGAAACGAGGCCTGCCTCCTCCGCTCTATCCCAATCGGCCGCGCATTAGTACGTTATCGTTCCTCCCTGGGAACCTTCTTCTCAGGTTCACATCAATACAATGTCACCAGTTCGAACCCATACGAGATGGATTCTTGCCACCCCCGTGCAGTCGCGTAGCAGTGGGCGGAAACGGTTATAATATCTTAACCCACTGCTGTTCCCCTATCGCTCGCACGGGGCAGTGTATTGGACTACTTGTGGGGGGTACATTCTGGAGGGTGAGACCAAAAACATTTTTTGGTAAAAAAATAATGTCCACCCTAGTGTGCATCCATATCCAGTGCGAGATCGCGAACACCCTGTATACGAATTGAATGTATCCTACCTTTGACGTTTCTGAGTTGCCAGAAAATTTTCCTTGGAACGGAGAGAAGCTAACCGATGCAATGCACATTAGGCAAAGCGGCATATCTGGCGGTCAAATAGGTTTTATTGCCTCCCGCATGCCGCAGGCCGCATTCCACGACTTAAATGAGGATTAATTTACTAAATGGCGTGTACAATATACAATGTTTTAAAAGTATGTTATTCTTAAAATTTTTAAGTATTCTAGAGAAATTTTTGAACATTGCTCTTTCTACAAATTCTTCATGTACACCTGTGACAAAGATTTAAAATGTACGTTTAGTTAGTAAATTTGTGTAAGCTACTATCTGCCACAGTAAATATTCGGATATTACATTCGATAAAGGTTCGTGATCATAGTGCAAAAGAGTCCCACATTTGCACAGATTGATGCGTAAAAAGATAACTAAATATATATTTTAAGAAATTTTTAAATTCTTACTATTATATAACCCTCGGGGTACATGTTAATTATGGTAAAATGATGTAATTTATTATTGTAATACTAAATATGTAGATCACGTAACTATTCAATAAGTATAAATTAATACCTCTTATTACTAGTAAACAATATTATTTTTATATTTTTCTGCGCGTCCGCCGACAACGTTTTTTAGGACGGCAACGTACTGAACGCATCAGAACGTTCTGAACCTCCACCGGAGTTGTTCAGTACAGTTTGTCAGATGATATTCTTCTTTTTTTCGTTACCATAGTAAGAAATTTTATTATTCTTTGTTATAACGTTTAAATTCCTTAGCAACGTATTCCCCGCCTATTAGCACGATGAACTCTGAAAAGTTCCAGTTAATAGTTTTTTAAATAAACGTTATATATTCTGCCTTCGTGCCGCCAGCGGTCGGACAGCATATCCTCGAGGAAAATATTTTCCGGCCAGTCGTCCGACTCTAGCATTGGCATCTCCTGAGGTATAGAGAGGAGTAAAAGGTTCTCGGAACCCCTGGGGTAGCAAATAACACGATCTTCGGCTCTTGACCTTTGTTCGAGCATCTCGAACGCTTCTCAAGTTACCTCAAGGTTCGGATGGAAATGTCTAAACACTCCAAAAACGCGTCCGATATCGGACGGCTGTGTATAACCCGACCTTAAGGAGTAGTTGGACTACCAAGCGGTACACCGGGGTTGAAATCCCGTCGGAGTAAGAAAGTTTTTTTCTCCGTTAAAAATTTTCGTTACACTCGACTTCCGTAACGCTCGACATCCGTAACGCCAGAAAATTGTAGCCCAAACAACAAAGAAGTTTCACTTCAAAAATGGGCTTTCACGTTAAACACATTAACCGTAACATGTACAAACTAAATTCAAAGAAGGTTAAGCTTGCGCAAGCTATAATTAAGTTATGTTTATACCTAAATATGTTACGAATAATATTCCTAAACTACATAGTTGATTCATTTATTTTATCGGTGTAATTAGCCAAGTTTTAAGACTACATCCATAAGGAGGGATTCCGTGAAGGGTTGGTGTTTCGAATTCTAAGGATCGGGGAGCATGCGTCGTGTCGTTGCTAGTGGCGGTGCGTTGCCGCATAGCGCATGCGTTCAGCCGCGAGCGACCTATCGAAGAGTAATCGCGGCGCGTGGCCGCATTGCGCATGCGTTTAATCGCGAGCGACCTATCGATCGTAATCGTGCGCGCTATATCGATAGGTGTTGATCTATCGATCACCAAAAATCGTAGGTTTATAAAACACCGCCGATCGAGCAACTCGCTCTCGTTGTTCGCCCGTTCTCTAGTTCGCTAGATCGACAGACAGCCTTTTGTTCAACTTTTTCGCTATTACCACCATGTGGTACTTTCGCTCATTCTTGCGCGTGCTTTTCACGCCGAATAATCCGCCAAGTTACTGTTCGCGTCACGACGACGCAAATAAAGTGTGACTGTTAAACCATGTACAAAATTTAATTTGGCACCCATTCACTCCGGTCCTTTTCAGGATAGAACGGCTATCCTTGGGTGGTCAATTCACATACCAGTAATTGACTCGGCCCGGCGAAAACTCGCCTACTAAACAGGTTGGTTTCTTGTCCCGATCAGAGAATCACACACGGCGCGAGAGATTTTGTTTGATCACTGTTTATTAACAAACTGTTGGGGTCCGAGGACCTTCTATTACGAATGATACTTTAGCAATGTTCGAGATGGTTGCTTTTTCGCAAAGTTCGGTCTTTGTCGAAAAGTAGTAGCTTTCTGATGCGTCCTGGTTGTGTTCCGTTTTACGTGAACTCGGTTTTTTTGCGATTGGTTAGTTATAGTTTTGGGTGGAGAAAAATTGTAATTTGTCATTGGTTGTGGGTGTGTCTATTTTGTGTCCTAGGGTGGGAAATTGTCAGGAGTTCAGTTTCGTCTTGTCGCGTCTTGTCGGTGTCGTGATTTACAACCACTCAGCCGGTCGCAAGTCGCAACTCGCTGTTGCGTCGCACGTGGTGTCCGGGTGTTCTTACAATGACCGTCAAGGTACGGTGGGCCATAAAAATTAGCAGGGTTTTCGGAAAACGGCCCGCAGTGCCTCGTGCCTACCGTACAACTATAAATCTATTATTCGGCACGTCTTTCGTCGTCGCTGCGATCCGCGACGGGTAGGTCGGATGTAACAGCATACATACCTATTACATTCTGCCTGATCGTGTCGATGAGGCTGAGTTCGATGCTAGGCCCGGACCAAACAATTTTCAGGGGACATTCTCATGTGGACCAAAAAAGCGATTTTTATTTAATTGCACTTTTTAAAAGTATGAAACCTTAAAAATACTTTCCCAAAATTTGATGCTGATATTCATTGAAAAAACAAAGTTATGACGAATCCAGAAGAAGGATGCTTTGGAGTCAGTACAAAACGATAAACGTGTTTTTCTCGAAACGTATTTTTTTCACCCGGCGTAGATGAAATCTCAAAACCAACATAGTCGCTTGCTCTGAAATTTTTAGAAACTATTCCGCATCCTACTAGCTCTGGTCAGTACCAAAGTAATATCTTTACGTTGAATTTATCATATTTTGTTTTCATTAAAAAATTACCGAAAACAGAATGAAATTTAGGAATATGCAATCTAAGCATTAAACATTTTGCCAATTTTCAAGATAAATTATTTATTTTGGTTGGGTGGTAACAATAAACGTACTGATTAAGAATCATCGTTATCTACTTGTTTCAGTCCACCCTGAGATTTCTAACCATTTTATGCCAGCTGGATACGATTTTCAAACATGCGTTTATTGCGAGGACAATAGAACCAAGTGACCAATAATTAAAACTCCCTAAAAAGTTGTTATGTATGACGAAAGAGTAGCTAAATGAATTACAAAAAAAAATATAATCTAGGACGTACCATCGCTTTGAAAAAAATTCATGAGAATTGTTAAATTTTTGCAAGGTTTACATGAGACTGCCTCTTTAAATTTTGTTTGTCTCAAGGCACGCATACGATTATCGTCTATGTATATGTATACGCAACAAAAGTTTATTTTGAAAATAAAATTGACCATAAAACATAAACAACAGATTTCGTATCGTGTCATATCCTTACGTTATATCTGTTGGATTATTTGTATTAATACGTCTGCTAAGTTGCAAAAATGAATCTCGTTATATTTGAGAAACACTGCGCTTAGCTAGAGTGATATAATAGAGCAGATGTCATCAGGCCCATAGGCCTGTGACTGTTTATGGCTGGGGTCTCGGGGTAGAGTCAAGATGCAGCCCTGGTCCTTTCCTGTTAAGTGGGAACAGAGTTTTCTCCGTACCCGTGTACTTTCTCTTCACTTCTTATACGACTTTCGAAGCGTTAAGACGTCCTTCCAAGCTTGTAATAAAGCAGAGTTTTCAAAGTTACAAATCTTTTATAGTTATTCATAACCCATTTCCAATAATATCTGCATTTGGCAGTTGTTGTCTGATTACCAAGTAGTATTTCTTTGCAAATGATAAATTGGGTATCTAGGGAAATTAACATCTTCAGAGATAAATTTTTCAAAGCGGAAACAAAATTATTTAATATTTTCATTAGTAACAATATTATCAATGTTTCTATACGAAGTACGTTTTGTTTTTAATGTTGTGAGATGCTAATGTAAAAAGTTATACGACAACCAACTGTTCGCATCGAGAACCTTTACGATTCATAAAACACGCCGCCTTTTCGGAAGGCTCGATGACATAATCATCTGATATCAATTTATCTCTCTCTCTCTCTCTCTCTCTCTCTCTCTCTCTCTCTCTCTCTCTCTCTCTCTCTCTCTCTCATTATCTCACTCTCTTATGTCACTACATTAATGGACCAGTTTTGTAAACTTTAAGTACAATGGCTTATTAGGCATAAGTAAAAACCCGAACGGATTTATTTCGTATGTAAGCGGTGTTTTTTCGCAAACATCGACTTTATAATCTTGTAGAATTTTTATGAGACCAATTTTTGTTTGGTAAATGGCGAAGCGTGCACCTGAAATATAAGGATTGAATATAAACAACATATACGTTATCGATAATTCATATTTTTTAATGTTTGTTAATAATTAATTTAAAAAATATATTTTTAAATGTAACGTTAATAATTCTCAAAAATATAATACGCAGATTATTGAATGTTTCTGCCATTATTCCAAAAAAACTGCAGTTTAAACTGCGGAAAAGAATTCAATACATATTTCTATATGAATTGTTTCAAGAAACCCGAAAATTGAATGGTGCATCTCATGTTGCAATTCGTTTTGAAAACTATAAAATTTAAATCTTTTGCTCGTAATGTCAAGAGATGTTCTACTTTGTATCTGTTTTTGGTATACAGGATGTCTCATTTTAAATTTTCAGGGCTAATATCTCGAAAAATATGAATGATATAGAAAAATGTTTTACATAGAAGTTGTATAGTTCGTGAGGGACACATCAAGCCGCTATTTATTCAACCTTGAGATAATCTTGAAAAGGCCTATAAAGATCAACTTGGAATTATTAAAGTGGAACGCATATTTTGAATTGTATATTATTGCTGTTGGCATCGAAGCGTTTTCAAAACACTGACTAAACTTAATTTCAGCATAAGGCGTTTTCGAGATATAAACTCTCAAAATTGACGGACTGCCGGAATTAGCATTACTCGGTGTACACCGCGAAAAAATTGGACGGACATTGCTCATCATAGTGGTTCTGAAAAGCACGTTAAGCTAATAAATTGCATAAGTTTATTCGCCTTCGAATAAACCGAATAAACAGCGGTGGTCCGTCATGTTCGAAACTTTGTATCTCGGGAACGGTTTATGCTAAAATTACGTTCAAGTAGTGTTCCGGAAACACCTCGGCGCCATCAATTATAATATATAACAAAAAATATGGGTTCCAATTTAAATATTCAAAGTTGAATTTAATATACCTTTTCAAAGTTGTTGGATTATTTTGTAATAATCCGTCTGCTAAGACGCAAAAATGAATCTCGTTATATTTGAGAATCACTGCGCTTAGCTAGAGTGATACAATAGACCAGATGTCATCAGGCCCATAGGCCTGTGACTGTTTATGGCTGAGCTCTCGGGGTAGAGTCAAGATGCAGCCCCAGTCATTTCCTGTTAAGTGGGAACAGAGTTTTCTCTGTACCCTTCTATTTTCTCTTCACTTCTTATACGACTTTCGAAGCGTTAAGACGTCCTTCCGAGCTTGTAATAAAGCAGAGTTTTCAAAGTTACAAATTTTTTACAGTTATTCATAACCCATTTCCAATAAAAGTCATCTCAAGATCGAATAAATAACAGGTTAATGTTTCCCCACGATACTAGGGTGTACCAAATAAAGTGTTACAAGCTGATTTCTCAGAATCTAATGGAGATATCGACTTAAATTTTTCTTTAAATTAAATGGTTAAGAAGGGCTAATATTCTAGTATATATTAAGTTTTTTCGGGTAATTTTGTGGGGGGAGGGGGGGGGGGCAACATTTTTTTAAATGGACAGTATTATTAATTTTTTGTTATTGTGTTACCTCTTATTAAACTGAGTAGTATTTGCTTGAACAATTCTTTTATTGCGCATAGTTGCAGAGTTATAGCGAACAATTGAAATTGATTTTTCGAATATGTTTACGGGCAAGGTAAGCAATCTAGCAGCTAGCTATGTACAACTTGCACATCGGTTACTACATTAATGTTATCAAATGTTCGACTGAGTATTTGTATTTACAAGATTTACAAAGTGCTTAGAAGTCCAAAAACATAATTTTGAACATTTAATAATGTAGTTTGTGTTACGTACAGAGAATCCTCTTTGCTTTATTTTAATCAGAATTTTCTAATCTCTTTCCTGAGAACGGAAACGCCCTATTCCACCCTTTGTTTATAGAAACGATCACTATGGCCAGCTGGATGCAGCCGGCACAAAGCATAATTCAGTACAGGGACAGATGCACAAGATTCCCTAATATGGAACTCTTGAGAGCATCCCCACTTAGATTTCACAGTACATAAACCAACAGGCAGTAGTACTTACGTAATTACACAACATTGTTCATACATACTCAATTCTTACCTCGACAGTAACAGTTGTAACAGAGCCAGTTTCCTGTTATATACAATTTAGTTCAAGGTAATTTTGAGTAACAATTGATTTTAACCCACGATTCAGATCCAGTAATTCTTAGTTGACCGTTCCCACATGATACAATCTTACCGTTCGGGTTGTATCAATTAATTTATAATATTAAAGTTACGAGGCCGTTACTAACATATCCTAGGAGCTACCTGATCTTGTATCGGGAACCCAAAACTATTATCCAACGTATGCGGCTCCCTGATTTCGCATCAGATTCGTCCATATCATACAGCTCTCCGATTTCGCATCGGGTTCGTCTGCGCGTGTACCTCCTAGTGGCTCCCCGATTTCGTATCGGGTTCGTCCACGAAGTCTCTCAAATATCCTAGCGGCTCCCTGATTTCGAATCAAGTTCGTACGTGCTAACAATTAAAAACCATATTCCTCTTTAAACTATAAACCGCTCGCCGGCCACGCGCGCTATCGCTCGGCCCAGGCTCGTAACATATGTGATAATATTATGATACTTTTCTTTTGTTTCGTTTCTTCAACGTTTCAATTCACAACAAATTGTTCGTTATAACTCTATAACTATGCGCAATAAACGCAAGGTTAAAGTAAATACTATTCAGTTTAATGAGAGGTATCACAATAACAAACAATCAATAATACTTTCCATTTAAAAAAATGTTGGGCCCTCCCTTCCTCCCCCCAAAAATTACACCAAAAAATTTCAATTCATACTAAAATATTAGCCCTCCTTAAATTAGATTCTGATAAAACAGCTTGTAATACTTTATTTGGTGCACCCTGTACAACTTCTATATGAAACATTTTTCCATATCATTCATATTTCTCGATCAATTTTCCCTGGGAATTTAAAATGGGACACCCTGTATTAGAAGAAGTTTTTATATGTTCCCTTGTAATAGTCGCGCAGATGAAGTGTAGAAATAAAATAATTTCTGCAATTATCATAATAACTTAAAAATTTTACTTGAAATACTCGTGAATACGTACCAATACAATTTCGCGGGCCATCGCCGAATGGAATAAAGTGCATCGAATGTCTATTCGTCTTTTCGTTTTCATTAAACCTTTCGGGATCGAATTTCTCTGGATTTGGGTAAATATCTGGGTCTCTGTGCATAGCAAAAACAGGTATCCATATTTGTGTGCCTGCAGTAATTGACACTTTCGTACCTTTGAACGTGTAATCACTATTTGCATTTCTAGTTAATAATGGCAAAGGCGGGTATTTCCTCAACGATTCTGTAAACAAAAGAAATTCTTAGAAGAAAATTTTAGAATCTCTCTAAAGATTATCACTCTACTTCTATCGAAAGGTTGTTCATAACTTGTTCATACAAATGAATAGAAGGACAGAGTAAACATAATTTTTATAAATGTAGGACTGAATAGTTGAAGTTATTTGAAAGTTCGATAAACAAATTATATCGATGTAAATCTGCAAACATGTAAATTTTTCTTTGGAACTGCGTATTTGTTTTGCGACAAGTAGTTATTATGATTGTATCACTCAACCGATTTTACTTTTCTCCCACGTTGAACTCGACTTCGATTATCGCTTGTCTTTCACAGCTTCAATTTCTTAGAATTTTATTTTAAAAGAAAAAAGTCATATTTTTTAATACAGACGAAATCTGCGTTATGGTGTTTCGTCATCGGTTTTCGAGAAAAGAAAGTCTATTTTATGGCGCAGTGTAATTTTAATCACTGATTTCATTTGTATGGGTGCTAGTCACCTGTTGAACGCTTACGTGAAAAACGTTTTTGATTGTTAACTGTATATTGACTAAGTGTTACAGTTATCTGATTCTTTGTATTAGTAATGACAAAATTAGAACTATCCATCAGACGATCAAACAGTAGTATTTAATCGTTTTCGTCGACCCTTAATACCTACCTTGAAACACCTTGTTTAAATATGTCATTTCCTTTAGAACCTCATATTTCCAATCACCATTGTTTGCCACGCTATACTCCAAAATTTCTTTCCGTAACTGGTCCTGTATATGCTGATTCAGAGCTAATTCATAAAGAGCATTGGAAATAGTTGTTGATGAAGTTTCAAAACCAGCTGCAAAGAAGACGAACGCTTGCGCAGATATAAGGTTGTCTGTCAATTCTGAAAATTGTATATATATAGAGGGTAAATGAAGGATGTATGGTATTGGATACCTGCAAAGTCTGAGCTTACAACTAATTAAAGTAATCACAAAATTTTATAAACAGACATACCAATGTCGGGGATTTTCTCTGGATGCTTTTTCAGTTCAAGAAGAATGTTCATGAAGTCAGGTCTGAAAATATTGTTCTTTATCCTATAGTCGATTGTGTCCATCGTCATTTTTGTGAAAAAATGTGAGAGTTTATGGTACGGCATTACGTAACTCAACAGATTGTATAATTGTGGGACGCACTCTTTCATTCTAAATATGATTATGCCCTTCAAATTCGTAGCAAAAATTTGCTTGCCCATTTGGCGAAACTCGCTTTCCTTGTCTGACAGAGAGTTCATTTCAAGTCCAAATCCACAGCTACCAATGACGTCTGTCGTAAATTTGGCTGCCAAATCTCGGCAATCGATAGGTTCATTCCTGTCAACTAGCTTTTGTAGATACTCCCCCAAATGTTCGGCGCATGCAAGAATGAGCGCGAAGGTTCCTTTCAATTTACCCGATGTAAACGCCGGAGAAAATTGACTTCTCAGCGGTCGCCATCTTTTTGGTTCTAGGGCGAATAGATGCGCGGATATTGGCTCCGCCTGTATACATGATAACACATTTTTTGTTGTAAAGAATTATATTTTATGTTCTTGCAAAAACATTGATTATCTATTACTAATTAAAAGTCTATCAGTAAGTAATCACCGATCTTGAAATGACGGTAAATATCTAGAAAATAGAACCTCACCAATTTTGATGGGCTTTAAATATGCTATTTGAATCGTGATTTTGAGCAACTTTTCCCTGTAGTAGGTCTCGAATAGTTTCAACGTAACTAAAATGGGTGATTACTAAGGTGTTTCTTAGCACCCTTTTTCCTTTGCCAATTCGCGCCAAAACGGTTTGTTTTCGAATTAACGAAAAACACGGATCAGTTAGAACGAGTCTGGCCCCGGCTCGGCGACAGGTCCCGTGGAGCGTAGTGTCAATGTCGCGACGTGGTTGAATCTTGAACAAGAGAAGTCGTAGAAATTGACTTCACAAAAACTCGCTTATTCAGCGGTAAATGCACTTGTTGCTTCGAAATGCGTGTCACTGGGCCATTCGGGGACGAACTGCACAGCTGACCGCAGGTATACGATAGTACCGAAAGATAAGAGACGCACCGATCCGGTCAACGAACTGCACAGCTGTTGGTGGTAACCAGTATACGACAAGCTAAGGAATGTGTGATCAACTGAGGAGGTCGTCTCCAAATGACCCACATGCCACACATTTGGAAGCAAAAAGTGCAGTTACGGCTAAATAAGCGAGTTTTTATTAAGTCAATTTCTACTACTTCTCTTGTTCAGGACTCAACCACGGCAAGACACAGACGCTACGTTGCGTGGGATCTGTCGCAGAGCTGGGATCAGCCGCACTCTAACTGATCCGCGTTTTTCGCCAATAATTAAAAAAGGAAGCCTTTTGATACGAATTGGTAAAGAATAGAGTTAGAGCTTAAAATCACCTCGGGACTGACCCCTTTCAGTTAGGTTCAAACGATTACCACTACTACTGCAGGTGTATCGTATCGCATGACGGTGGGCCTCGCTCCCCGTGCCCCTGTGCCGTCCCAAGTACCACGTTATGAGACACGGGCAGTACATGTATAACAACGTGAACCAGTAACTCTGACCACCTTGAGTACTTCCGTAAATTTGCAATAATATAAAAGAAGTATATCTACAAAAGTTGCATGGTATCGAGGGAGGAATATTGTAATGCAAAAGTTTATAATGTGAGTGAGGGCATTTCGAAGTCTTCAAGTTCACATTGATTTCTTTAAATGGATGACGTACCTTCTGTATTGCGAATTGATAGGGTGTTAAATTCTGTGTAAAACAGTATTGACCTTCATATGTCCGAAAACTGATAGTTAACGAAACATTATCGAAATTTTTTTCAATACTTACCTACTACATACCTGGAAGCTAGTAGATGCTAAAACTTGAACATAGTAAGTACATATGGAAAATTATTGGATTTAGGACATATGGAGGTTAATACATTTCCACGTAGAATTTGATACTCTATCGATTCAAGATACAAAAGATAGGTCATTCGATTTAGTTTGCATCGCACTATTTCCCTCTCCATGCCGTGCAAATTCTGTTTATATGATTTTTCCATATTAATACAAATAACGAAAATATTCAAGGAGGTGAAAGTTATCGGACCACCTTGTATGTAAATATGGGATGTTAAGAATAGTTTTATCCTGGCTATTAAAGATAGATTGTGTACTGTGCACCTACGGATCGGTGAAGCCATGTTAAAAAAGGTCGCCGCAAAATTATGCTTCAGAATCATTTTCACAGTTAAACTTTTTATTGCTGCATCTTATTTTCCTCGTCGCAAGCAGCATACTTGCAAAAGAAATCATAAGTTGCGAGCCACTTGTTCTATAAAAATGTAGAAGTTCCTTCATTTCTTAAATAATTAAGGGACAGGATGTACGAAAATTATATATCACCACTACCATAGCCGGATTCTGTAACTCTGGATCGCTGGAGATCTGTTAAAAAAATAGTCCGCAAAATTGTCTGACTCCTTTGTCAAGGTCAACATTTTTTGTATTTCATCGTATAGTACTCGTCGCGAGGAACAAAAGTCTAAAAAAACCATGGGTCTTAAGTCGACCATTCTCATAAAAAACGACCTAAAAGTTAGATTTATTTTCTCCTGTAGAATCATCCCGTCCACGTTTATACCATCTTGGGACACCCAGTACACATGTGAAATAAAATAGTTTACGAAACTATAAAGTCATTTTTTATGAGAATGGTTTACTTGAGACCCAAGGTTTCTTTAAGACTTTTGTTCCTCGCGACGAGTAGTATACAATGAAATAGAAAAACATGTTGACCTTGATAAAGGGGTCAAGGAAAATTTTGCGGTACATTTTTTTAATAGATCGCCTCCGATCCAGAGACATAGAATCCCGCTATGGTAGTCGTGACATATAATTTTTATACACCCTGTACATTATATGAAGAAGGTTCCCGCTCCCAACGGACGATATAGATGGAGTCGTCGTCGCGCATAAGGGTGTGGATTCATACGATCGTCAGGCTACAAGCGGCCGCTAGGAGAAGCACGAGCGAAAATGTATGGAACACACCTACTGCGAGTGCAAGAGTCCGCGAGGATCCTAACTACGCCTAAAAAATGAAATGATCTCTTTGTAGTCAAGCGCGCTAGGCAAAGGATAAATCTGGTGCACTTGACTGGAGAGAAATCATACTTTTGCTTTTTTTAGGCGTAGTTACTGACCCCGCAGACCCTTGCAATCGCGGTAGATTGAACGGGCAACATGCTGCCTAATATTGCTAACTGTGTCTTGAAAACGGAAAGTAGGATGTTTTTGGAATCCCGCCAGCTAGTCGACATCTGGCTTGCAATTTCCGAGACTCTTGCGATCCTCGTAGGTACACGTGTATGCCGGGCGAATGAAATATGAATGGGCCCCTTCACTCGAACACAGCGACCTACGTCATCGTCAGCTACATTATGATGTCACGCTTGCTGATTCTGCTGAATATCGCAAACTCCATCTCAAAAACGCAAAACTAAGATGTCTCTATAATCAAGCGCACTAGATTTATCTTTCATCTAGTGGAGCGTATTCACTCAAAACTCCTATTTTTGCGGTTTTTCGACGTGAAAAGTGGCCTCCCGAAGACCTTGAAATCTCGTATCAGTTTCCTCTCTGCTCGTATACATATATACTGATCTAGCGAGTGTGTGTGTGCCATACATTCTCGCTCGAGCTTCTTCTAGCGGCCGTTTGCAGCGTGACGATCGCATGAGTCCACATCCTTAAGAGAGTCACAAGTAGTAGCTGAGTAATATTTTGTATTGTCATTGTGTGTAGTTATCATTAAACATAATTAATGATAAACCTGACTACCGTTTGTAACGCCCACAACATTGTATGTATATATATTATAATCAAGTACTTACTGTTTCGCTTATTACGAATCCACGATCCACGAAGTTCGTAAAATCCTTGATGAGAACGTCTTTAATAAGATCAGGATCTTGTAACACAACGGTGGGTGTTCTTCTCACTAGTAACCCAACCATTGGCTCGTTTTTATACTGTTTCCGGAGTTCCATCAGATACTCCGCAGTGGATATCCTCCCAAACATAGGGCGCATAATATTGCCAAAAATTGGCGTAGGTTTTGGACCTGGTATACCTCGCACATTCCAGTAGTCAAAGTGTGCCGTGAAGTAATAATACAGCGCAAGAAGAACCGCTAAGACGCCGAAGACAATTTCTAGGTTGGTAACCATGTTGCTTTACTTGATGTGTCAGTTCCTCATTAAGGATCTTAAGATACAGCTAGTAGTTAACTATAAATATATCAGTAGTTTTGAATTAGTTAATTTCGAGCTATCACAGGCAGTGGTGGTCAGCGTCTCATGCTTTTGTAATTGAAATGATAAAATACCGAATTCTTCTTGTTGCGGACGAATATGATTTACAATGTAAGGTAATTTAAGTACCGACAACTATTGTAATATTTATGTATGCAATGCGTGGAGATGAGAACAACCCTGGCAACTATAGAGGTATAAGCCTACTGTGCACTGTATATAAAATATACGTTGCAATACTGAACGAGAGGCTGATAAAAGACATAGAGGATAAAGGAATTTTACCAGATACGCAAGCTTTTAGGTTTTAGGAGTCACAGCGGAACAATAGATAATGCATACATCCTACAGCACGTAGCAGAGAGGGAACTGAAAGAGAGGAAGGCAAGGTTTTCGCCATGTTCGTGGACCTTAAAGCGGTCTTCGATACGGTAAAAAGAAGTAAGATGTGGGAAACTATGGAGAAGCGTGTGGTAAGAAAGGGACTAATCGAAAGGATAAAAGAGGTATATCAGGAAACGATGAACGTAGTCAGAACAGGGAAGGGGAAATCAGAGGAATTCTGGACGGGAGAGGGGGTCAGACAAGGATGCCCGCTAAACCCGACTCTGTTCACAATATATCTAGCAGACATGGAGGAAGAACTTAGGAAAGGACTGGTGGGAGGAATAAGAGTGGGAAAGGAAAGATTCTGGTCACTAGCCTATGCCGACGACGTAGTGGTGGTGGCAAGTAAATAAGATGACCTGAACTGTATGATCAAGAGACTGGAAAGGCATTTAGGCAAAAAGGAATTGACGCTAAACGCGGAGAAGTCGAAAATAATGATTTTTAAAAGGGGGAGAGGAAAAGAGAAGAAAGCTGTATGGAAATGGAAGAAGGAATCAGTGGAGGAAGTCAAGGAATTCATTTATTTATAGGAATAAAGTTCGAAAGTAACGGAAAGATAGCAGGACATGTGAAGGAAAGGATAAAGAGAGCGAACGTAGTTCTAACCCAAGTATGGAGAATCGGCGAAAGAAAATTTAAGGACGATTTGAAAATAAGAATGCTCTTGTTCGACAGGTTAGGGGCTTCCAGAAAACAGTGGAAATAGAAAGAATACAGCTGAAATACTTAAAGTGGACACTAGGTTTAGACGTGCGTACGCCAGGATATTTGGTTCTGGAAGAAACAAAAAGAACAAAGCTCAGAGTAGAGGCAGGAATTAGGGCCTGGAAATACACAGAAGGAGTAAGAGAAAACGAAGGGAGGAAGATAATTGTTGGATTATAAACTTTTATACTTCGTTTATAGAACGCGCTCTAGGAGAAAAAAAGGAGCGTCCGATTTCGCTTTGATCTGTTGTTTTTTCTCCTCCCATCTCGCGGGAGCGCATCGCGTGGGCGACGCGAGAACAGTTGGACTCTGACTTGACAGCCGATGCGTCTATTCAGTTTGCCGAGCATTTTATTTTCTTGTACTGTTGATAAATAATAATAATACACTTTTATTTGTTATAACGATGAAAACCTCGTTATTTCCAACAATAATCAAGGAGTATCTGAAGGAAAAGAAATGAGGTAGTGTGCAGGGCGAAAGCGGAAAAGAAAGGGAGGAATATTTAAAGAGAATTACAATAGCGAAGTACAATGGTAAAGTACAAGAGCAGCATACGAGGATAGAGCAGTCCAAATACAATAAAAGGTACAAGTACATAAGAGTAGTAAAAGCTCATGGCAAGGGCAAGATGCGGAAATGCAGAGAATTGGAACAAATATCGGCTGGAGGACGAAGCAAGAGAATGCGATCTATGTGGGGACAAGTATGGAAGCCTAGAACATTTAACAAGAGAATGCAGGGTAATGGGTAATGATCAGAATCGAGGATGTAGTCAGTGGGAGGAAAGATAGAAATGTCTAAGAGTGGTTGGAGAAGTTGAGGAGAAAAAGAGAAGAGGGAGCATAACTATACCAAAGAATATACCAAACTAAAAAACAAATATTAGAGAATGGAGAAGGATGCAATGATTGGGTTAGTAGTATTTAGGAGACTACCAGAGTAGGTCAATGTAGGAAGGAGTGAGACAAAGAAAAAGAGTGAGAGAAGGTATGGACAGAATCCGTGAAATAAGATAGATTTGTACAGTTAGGTTAATGTAAACCAAGTCACATTTCTTGGTTGTAACGCCGAAATGAAGCAAATACATGTTATAATGTATGCAATTCGTCTGTTAATGTAACGCCACATGTGTTTTTAATGTAAGACCGATTGTAATTGGCTGTTATGGGATGCGTGGAGAGGGCTGGAGGAAGGAGACAGAATAAAAGCATCGATTGCCATTAAGAAAAGCGCTCGAATCTCGTCGACCGGAAGTATGCGTCTTCGCCAAAAGTGTAAAGTCGCATTTAAAGCAAATTTTGCGACGTCAATTTGCCGCTAATTTTATCTCGTCCTCGAATTCGTATGTACCGAAGCGCGTATCGCCTCGTGTTCGCGTCTCACGCCGTCTTAAGGGCGTTTGGAGAAAATATTGTATTTCGCGTTATCCATCGAAAGGAAGTTTCCCTCGCAGGAGCCGCGTCGTAGTTTCGCGACTTTCAATCGCATAAGAGTTTCGTAATCTTCCGTTGCACGCTTGCTTCGTTCCGTTCCGTGAATCCTCGCGCCAGTCATATCGTAATTGAGAAATTGTATCCATTACCTCGAAATAAATACCGGAGGACCGTGTCGTCGCGATTGAGAAAAAATTAACTGACTCTTCGCGAACAGCATTGCGAATCACGAAGAGTACTCGAGTAATATCCAGTATTAATACATTATGAATGTTTAAATGTGTTTAAACAATAATGAAAGATGGAGAGACACAACTTTTGCTCCTACTTTTGAAGGCATTTTTCAGTGTATCTTAAAAAATAAAAGTCTAGCGTAAAACTCCCCTTTAAAGTTTGCAACATCGACGTTTTTACCGAACCAGAAAGCAAAATATCGTCGCCAGACATGAGTTGCCGCCACTGGAAGAGCACCACTGGCGGCAATTCATGTCTGGCGTAGATATTTTGCTTTCTGGTTCGGTAAAAACGTCGATGTTGCAAACTTCATATGGGGGTTTCTCAACATAAAAGTTTGCTCTATCGCGTGATATAGTTCGATTTTACCCTCATTTTTTTAGATAAATCAAAAAATATCCCCAAAACTTAGTGCAAAAATGGTGTCTCTCCGTCTTTAACGATTGTTTAAACACATTTAAACATTCATAATGCATTAATGTTGGATATAGCTGTATTCGGGAAAGTCTACAGAATCTTCTGCTGCAAAGAACAATTCAATATCTTTTATAATAACATCACAATATTTGTTTAAAGTTGAAAAATAGGTTTTTTTCAAAGTCATGTTTCTCAAAAACTGTGCGTGTAGGAGAAAAAGTAAGGACAGATTCTGAATCAGCGCGAAAACTCTATAAGAACGGTAATTGCGAAATATAAAGAATTGACCAAATGGCTGAAGTGAAACTTCTTTCTTTAATTTTTTTTCGAATTTTGGTTAACACTTTATGACATTTAATTTTCTATGATTCTATTATTGAAACAATTGGCTTGTAAATATTCTTAAATCAATTTTGTCTAAATGTCTTGCAAATACTGCATCGAGAGTTGTTGATGATCTTGTTGTCGCTTCATTAGGATTATTTACCAATTCCAATTTTAATTTACTTCTAAAAAATTCTATTAATAATTTTGATTGTTCCGATGCAACGTTCACGTTGAAATCTCCACTTAGTATCATCGGAATTTTATCATAATCTTTATTAAGCAATGCCGAACCTTCAACCGTATTTTGTTTCATCGTTTCATCGTTTCATCGCCAGATCGGCTTTACTCCTACCGCGTACAGGTTTTGCGCCTACCGCGTCGAGGTTTTGCACCTAACGCGCCTAAAGAAGTTTCACTTCACAAAAGTTGAAATTTGTTGGACAGTGTAATTGGTACAGAAAATAAAACCCTTCTCGAATGATACAATGTAAACAATCAGTTAAAGATGATGTCATCATTCATTGTACGGATTTTACATTTCGTAGTTAAGTGGAAATTTTTATTTAGAAATTTAGGGGGTTATGTAGATAATAATTTACTTGTTATTCATTGAATGATTATATCTCGAGGACTATTATAGATTTTACCCCATATGCCAATGTCAGCGGGCAATGATGATCAGTATTATTATTACAAAATGGAACGTCTGAAGTTTTTAACTTTTCCTGTTTACGTCTTACTATACCATTCGTCGCACATCTGCATGACCTCACTCAACATGTAATGGAGGATATTGTGAGCATTACTTGCTTTAAAAATCATTGATAGAAAATATTTGAGTATCTATTAATCCCATGTAGACTTATAGTTTTTTATTCAGGGTGCGTTCCTCTCTTTAACCATGTGATTCAAATTGATCCTTTACAATAAAGAAACTGAGGGTGGCCTTTATATCTCGATAAAAAGCCAAAATAGAAAAAAAACTAATTGTTATATTGTACACCACTCTTGAAACTATACACCTTTCGTTTCAATCATTTTTCAAATACAAAATAGTTTACATATAATTTAGGTGGTACACTAATTGTATAAATTGCAATACTTACATGTATTCTGATGATAATAGTTAGATTGGTGTTTTTGTAGTATGTATACAGAAATGTAATCTCTGATTGTGATGATAATTAAATATTATGAAAATGAGAAAATCAGAACAAGTTGTGTTATTCACAACTTGTTAAAATTATAAAGAAAAGAAAGTGTTTATGTGTCTCCAGTATCCTGTAATTGATGCAGACAATATTGAAGGAAGCAGGATCCAATAGGAGAGCTCACGAATCCGTTTAACACGAACACGCGTGTAAACAACTGATCGCGGTTCGTGAACTCTCCTATTCCCGATAGACGCGTGCGAATGAGTGTGTGTGTGCGCGTGCCTGAGCGAAGACGGTATTATGATCGCCGAAATATTTTCATATCCGCGGCGCGGTCGAGGCGCGGTCGAGGAGTTGCTCGATACGATACGATTACGGCTACGGCAAACGGATTACGGATCACGAATTATATATTACGACGTGTATAGTGTGTATGTGTTATTGTCTTGGTTTTTGTATTGTTTTTATCGTCTCGTTTAAGTCTTAATAAGCCGACAGATACTTTTAAAACCTTCTATTCTTGCAATATTAATATTGCATAAAGGTACGCAGTCTAGTGATGATTTACTGTTATCACTCCTCGTATCTACGTTTTACATGGCAAAACATTTTATGCATTTTATCACAAAAACGATACGATTACGGCTGCGGCAAACGGATTACGGATCACGAATTACATATTACGGCGTGTATAGTGTGTATGTGTTATTGTCTCGGTTTTTGTATTGTTTTTATCGTCTCGTTTAAGTCTTAATAAGCCGACAGATACTTTTAAAACCTTCTATTCTTGCAATATTAATATTGCATAAAGGTACGCAGTCTAGTGATGATTTACTGTTATCACTCCTTGTATCCACGTGTTACATGGCAAAACATTTCATTCATTTTATCACAAAAAAATGAATGGTACAACCGCGTAACCAGAACAATTTTGTGTTCCCATTTTTGTAGGAGGTGTCGACCTGTTTATTCAACATATTCGCAAACGACGTTACAAATATCACTAAACTTAATAATGCTACCACACATTTGATTTGAAGCACTCGGTATATTTATTGAAGGCCATACTTGAGAAACGTATCTCTACAAGCATTACGAAACTGACATTATGGTGATTTCAAAATAATGACATGCTGCTTAACGACTTCACCGTATGGAATTACACATTCAACGTTATAAGCACAAACACATTCATAAACACCGAAGGTCATTATACAACAGACTACTTTTGTTTTCGTAACAACCTGAAACTATTGTTGTATCTCTAATATTCTACCGTGTAAACATTTGACATAGAAAACTTAAAAGTATGTGTATATTAGCTGCATTTTATTTGATGTTATACCAATAGTATAAATATCATTTGCGATTCTTTGATGAATTCTAAGAAGTGATAAAGTATTTCATCGTTAATTGTCGTGAAATTCTGAACAAGAATCGTCGCAAAACAGACCCTTCTTCCGCGGGGTATACCCCGTGAGGGGCCGTGAAGCTCGAGAGGCTTCGGTCGCCGAGACGTGTAACATAATACGGGTCGAGTATATCGGTGAGACCACTACTAACCCAATGACAAAACTTCTTTATTTTTTATTATTTTTTTATGGAACTTTCACTCACATGGTCGTGGCATTTTTCTAATGAAAATGATACTAAATATGATATAAATCCGATGGTATTTACTTATGTCATGGACGATGAAAGTTTCAGGCGCAAGGAAGGACAGCGCAGGAAAGAAAGAGACGCGGAGAGTCGCGTGTCTTCACAGTGTAATGCCAATAAAAAAATTTTTTTATTATTACTTATTTTTTTATGAGACTTTCTCCAATATACTTGTGGCATTTTTCTGATTAAAATAATACCAAACACGATATAATTCGGATCATATTTACAATAATTTTCCGAAATTTTCATCGTCCATTACTTAAGTAAATACCACCGGATTTATATCTTATTTGGTATTATTTTTATTTAAAAAATGCCACGAATATGTTGATGAAAGTTCCATTCAAAAATCATAAAAAATAAAGAAGTTTTGTCACTGCGTTAATTGTTGTTTTCACACCGACATACTCGACCCGTATTATGTTACACTTCTCGGTGACCGATGCCTCTCCAGCTTCACTGTCCTTTTCTACGTTCGGCACAAGTCAAAGAATAATATTATCTGAACACTAAACGTCGCCGGCCGGACCCGTGGTGTATTATAGATGAAATATTGTAGTAACATATTACGTATTGAGTTATGCGGCACGTATTGACATAAATTCTAATAAGATGTAATCGAGGTAAGTTTAATTGAACTATTTTAAATATATTCAATGATTTCTTATTGTTTTGGAAAAAAATATTGCTAATGTGTCAGATACCTGAATTAAGAATTGTATTCTCTCTGAAGGCTACTACGAGTATTGGAATTCATTCCAAGTGCTACTATGTAGTGTGAAAACACCTCACTGCACACGATCTTACAATTTCTAACTGAACCGCTCACAGAACTCGAGATATTCTATAAATACTCGTATCCCCAACAAAAACTGATGAATCATTATGTGTACTGTTAATGGCTGCTGCACGTTTATTTGTTATCAAAGGTTACACTGTTGTGTCAAGCCAATCAAATAATATGAGCGGAAGATTACGAATACTTGCTACAACGGTCCAAATGGGAATAGCACACGCTATTCCAATCTTAACACCGTTGCACAATTACATACATATTGAGATAACACATAAGTTCTGTCGCCTACGGTGTAGGAAACACAATGACTGTGCAGAAGTCTCCGACCTTTTACTATGCATCAGAAGATACATATCTTTGCCGGTTAATGATATATTCATACACATCAGGGCAGAGCAGTGGCAGAGTTTTTTAAACATGGTTTTGTATCTAGCCCCAGTGTTTTTGTATCTAATATCTAGTGTGTACAACAAATTTTTTTTTCATAAAAAAAACGATGGTATAGTCCTGCTTGTATTAAAGGAATTACTGTTTAGATATGTGTTTTACAGGGTGGAAATTATAAAGCGTTACAGACTAATATCTCCTAAAATATTGATTATACTCAAAAATGTTTCAGATGAAAGTTCTTCAGTAACGAGGGGGGCATCATGTGGTGGGACTTTTATTTTTCCCGGTGGACACTCCAAGATGAGGTGAAGGTCAACTTTTTTATCTATCATCAAATGGTGCGTTTTAAGATGAGTTCAATTACCTATAACTCAAGGTCATTCAAGGTCAAACTTGCAGGGAAATGCAGAGAAGGTGTGATCGTTTGCTAATTTGCATGCGCAACGGTACCCGGATCGACCATCAAAATCGCATATGGAATTTAAAAAACTAGAACAGCTTTTTCTCTGTTCAGGTTCTGTGCTTAAAAACTGCGTAATATCCATTAAGCCTACGAAGCGTGAAAACAAGAAAGTCAGAATATGGGAAGCTTGTGCTAAGATAAACGTTGAGCAAAGTTAGAGAATCATTTAAACAAAGAATTGTTAAGTGCATTGAAGTAAGATATAATCATTTTGAACACATACTACACTGAAGTATAAATAAAACGTTCACAACTTTTCTGCATTTCCCTGCAAGTTTGACCTTCAATGACCTTGAGTCATCATATCATTCCATTTAGAATAAGAAAGTTGACCTTCACATCACCTTGGAGTGTCCACCGAGAAAAATAGAAGTTCCACCACACGACGCCCTCCTCGGTACTGAACAACTTTCATCTGAAACATTTTTGCTTACAATCAATTTTTTTTGAGATATTCGTCTGTAACGCTTTATAATTTCCACCCTGTAAAATACATATCTATACAGTGATTCTTTTAACACAAGCAAGACAATAAAATCGTTTTTTTTATGAGCAAAAAATATTCCATATGTATTTGTTATAATTTTGCTATTCTATCGTAACTATGGGTACCTAAATATTAATACAATCTTGTTAATATTTCTATCGTTTCTAACGTAATGTGTATTATTACACAATGATATAATTATTACCTCCAAAAGGTATAGCCGGATAAGATTGTCAAAACTGCCCTTGAGCCGAATTATATCGCGGATGGGTCATTCGATGGGGCATCCAAAAAAACCATACTGTGTAAAATTTTAACCCTATATCTTGATCGGGAGGGTAGTTATGGGGTAAAATTGAAAAATCAGTTTTTGGCCTATTTTCCCTAGTTAACGAAGTTTAGAAATTCTGAAAAAAATCTGAGACATGTCAAACACCCGAATACATATTCTGCAATTCGTTTTAGATTTTTAAATTGAAAATCCTGCTTGTAAAACATCAAAAACTTCAAAAAAATTGAAAAAATGCAGATTTCACATGGAAGTTCTAGAGTGACTAACTTTATATTTTTACAGTACCGATATATTATTATAAGTATCATATATGAATTTTTTCAGATTTTTAAAAATACTACGCCGTTGTTAAAAAAAATAAAAACCGATTTTTTCGCCATTTTTTCCGTGAAATACGAAGCTAACCTTCAAATTGTAACATTTTATTCATTCTGTGAGCTTATTGGATACTGATAAACCTTGAACATCTCACAGAAATAATTAAAAAATGAAATTAACTTGATTAGTATTCTACTACGCCAGTGCATAACACCTGAAAATATTAACCATGTTTCGAACAGCCCGGTTGGGTCAGCGCGTTAGGCGCTCGACTCCTACATACAGTCGACACAATTCAGTCAATAAGTATATTAATCATAGAAGCATCAAACTACAAAAAATTCATAGTCTCAAAGCTTCATGAACTACACATAATCGACCCTTATTCTAGACTCCCCATTACAAAAAACATTAAAGAAATACACAAAAGATTAGCTAAATCTATACAGACTGAGTTTAATATATCAATAGAGAAATATTGGACTAACCTAATGAAAAGCATTGATCACAGAATAACAGATAATTTTTTCCCCAAAATCAACGCTATTTTTCGCCCTAAGCAATTTTCCGGTATTAAAGACTTACACATTGATTCATCGAACACTGTTATACTTAATAGAAGTAATTGCGACTTAGCGCACACCAATTTAGTCAATAGCAAATATGTCTTTACGACTAACATGAATAAGCTGAATATCATTGGAGCATATTACGAATCCATAAATTCACCACGCTATCTCAACAATAATACACGTATTAAAGAAATAGTCGATAATGCAGTAGAATCCCTCAAAAATGATTTTAACTATATCAGAGACCAGCATTCTACCATAGTTCAATTTAACGCTAACAATACAGCAGTATATCCTACTATCCCAGATATTGATCTACAACCTTTCAGTAGTCCAAACTCAATAAAATCCATCCTTAAAAAACTACAAAACAAATGTCCTAGTGGTCTCGATGGTATCCCGCCTATAATCCTAAAACACTTACCGCCAAATGTGATATATGATCTAACGATACTATTTAACAACGCAATCGATTCATTTTACTTCCCGAAATCTGGAAATGTGCAAAAGTTCTGCCCATTCTTAAAAAAGGTAAAAATCCCAATGAAACATCAAGTTATAGACCCATAGGTCTGACACCCAGCTTAAGCAAGATATTTGAAGCAATAATTAACGACAAAATTTTATATCACTGTGTAGAAAATAACATTATCCCCGACTGCCAGTTTGGGTTTAAACATTCCCATTCCACCAGCCACGCAATACATAAACTGTTATCTGACGTCAATTCCTGGGTGGACAAAGGCCAGATTGTGGGGGCGGCACTGCTTGACATCGAGAAAGCGTTTGATTCGGTCCGGATGAATGGTCTATTATAATATATAAGCTAGTCAGGAGGAGGTTCCCACTATGGTTAATATACATAATATGGGATATGATAAGTAACAAAAAATTTGTCACATGGAATGGTTCGGATACATCTGAAATTATATTTGACATTCTAGAGGGTCTCCAACAAGGAACCGTAAACTCTCCCATATTATTTAATATACAGGGTGGCCAACATAACTCTGACCAGCTCAATATCTCGAAAACTATGTCATCGATTTTAAAGTTCTTAGTCTTAAATTGCATGGAACTGAAGGGCCTTTCTGACTACATAAACGTGAAGTAATTTTAAATGGAACCCCCTATAAAATGTTACATATTTAGATTCTACCGGAAAAAACAAGTTAATTTTGTCTCAAACATTTTTTTGTCAGATACTTCCATGATGAGATATAACAGTTTGAAGTTTCGAGTTGTAGGTACTTGAAGCTCTCGGAAATAGCGTTATGGAATTATACGCGCTTGAGTCCTTTGCTTATTCGTGAAGAAATAAAATGTACTTTAAATTAAATGTTCAAAATGTCCACCACGGGCTTGTAAACATTTATTTACTCGAAACATCAAAGTTGTTCTAACATTTTTCAACATTTCGGGAGTCACTGAAGCGCAAGCGTCACGTATTCTTTGTTTCATATCCTCTTTTGTCGTCGGTGGTTCAAAAATAACTTTGTCCTTTACATATCCCCATAAGAAAAAATCTAATGGTGTTAGATCGGGGGATCGAGAAGGCCATTGACGAGGCCCCCCACGACCTATCCATTTGTTCCCAAATTTTTCGTTCAAAAATTGCCTGGTGATGATTGCAAAATGTGGAGGAGCGCCGTCTTGTTGGAACCACATTTCTCTTCTAACGTGCAGTGGCACATCTTCCAAAAGCGCAGGCAAATGATTTTTTAATAAATCACAATAACTTGCAGATGTTACAGTTTCTTGAAAAAAATAAGGTCCAATCATAAAATCTCCTATTAGGCCACACCAAACATTTAAAGACCATCGATGTTGAAAGGGAACACATCGCATCCAATTTGGGTTTTCCACGGCCCAATAATGCAGATTATGTCTATTTACATGCCCTGAATTCATAGAAGTGGCCTCATCGGAAAAAAGTATTTTGCACAAAAAGTCATTTTCCACAACACCCTGCCGCCACTCACAAAATCTTACGCGGTGATCGTAATCTGCTATCGAAAGCTCTTGTGATAAAACCATGTGATATGGATGATACTTTTGCCGTTTCAAAATTCGTTGAATCGATGAACGATTAATATGTGATGTTTGTACAAGTGTACGTTGACTAATATGAGGATTTAATGTAATTGCAGCAAGAATACTGGCACTATTATTTTCATTAGTGACAGCTTTAGGTTTATTGCGAGTTTTTTTACACAATTCACCGTACTCGCGAAACCGCTTTTCTAAATTATGAAATGTTGCATGACATTTTTTGATCCCATAACGTTCAAAAAACATCACTGCTGCATGCCGATAATTTTTTTGGCATTCGCCTAACGTTAATAACATATTCACTTCTGCGTCAAAAGTAGCCGTAATCACAATGTTACTGCTTGAATAACAGCTCTAAACTGAAAACGTTTTCATAGATAAGTGAGTCAAACTCAAGAATTGTAAATATTATTGTTTGTGTTTCTTCATGAATAAGCAATGGACTCAAGCGCGTATAATTCCATAACGCTATTTCCGAGAGCTTCAAGTACCTACAACTCGAAACTTCAAACTGTTATATCTCATCATGGAAGTATCTGACAAAAAAATGTTTGAGACAAAATTAACTTGTTTTTTCCGGTAGAATCTAAATATGTAACATTTTATAGGGGGTTCCATTTAAAATTACAAAGGTACCTCCCCTCCCCCGTTAAAGGGGAAGGGAGGCCACTTCACGTTTATGTAGTCAGAAAGGCCCTTCAGTTCCATGCAATTTAAGACTAAGAACTTTAAAATCGATGGCATAGTTTTCGAGATATTGAGCTGTTCAGACTTATGTAGGAGAAAGTATACTTAAGGAAGAGAAGAATGGTGATATTGTTCATAGACCTAAAGGCGGCGTTTGACTCGGGCGATAGAGAAACGCTGATAATAGCGTTAAGAAAAAGGGGGATGAGGGAAGGATTAGTGGCGAAATGTGAGAAGGTGCTAAGAGAAACTAGGAGCAAGGTGAGAGTGGGGAAAGAGGAGGGGGAAAGTTTTAGGACTGCAAGGGGAGTGAGGCAGTGGTGTCCGCTTAGCCCGTTGCTTTTCACCTTGTTGCTAGCGGATATGGATGAGGTGCTAGAGAGGGGTGGGTGGGGAGGAGTCAAGGTAGGAGGAAGAAAAATTTTCACCCTGGCATATGCGGATGACGTAGCGATGTTGGCGGAGGACGAGGAGAACATGAAAGGAATGATTGGGGTATTAGATCGGTTTCTAGAGGAAAAGAGGTTACAATTGAACGTGGGGAAATCGAAGATTATGAGGTGCGGGAGAGGAGGAGGGAGGTGGAAGAAGGTGGCATGGAGATGGAAGGGTAAGGAATTAGAGGAGGTGAGGAATACACGTATTTGGGATATAAGGTAAGTAGGGATGGGGGTCAGGAAGCGCATGTGGAGGCAAGGCTAAAGAAAGGGGCAGCAATAATGGGGCAAGTGTGGGGGATAGGAAAGAGGAAATTCGGGAAAGACTGGTGTAGAAGGATTTGGCTATTTGACAAGCTGGTGTGGTCGGTGGTCAATTATGGGGTGGAAATATGGGGGTGGAAAGAGAGGGAAAGCGTGGAAAGGTTGCAGGAGAGATATTTAAAGTGGGTGTTAGGATTGGAGAGATGTACGCCAGGATACATGGTGAGGGAGGAGTGTCAGAGGGAGCTGTTGAGGGGGAGAGCAGGGATGAGGGCGTGGGAGTATGAAAAGAAGCTGGAAGGGGGCAAAGGGGGTGAGTTGGCGCGATTATGTTGGGATGAGATGAGGAGAAAGGCTAGGAAAGGGGAAATAGGGGTAGGTTGGGAGAAGGAGAGAGGGGAATGGTTAGAGGGAATGGGGTGGACAGAGGAGAAGGTAGATGAAATGTTAGAGGAGGGAGGGATGGGAAGCGAGGAGGAGATGGTAAAAAAGGAGAAGAAAAGGCAGGAGCAAGAGAGGTGGGAAAGGATAAGGGAATCAAGGTATAATAGGTGGTACGGTATGGTGAAGGGGGAGGGGGTGACGGGTTATTTAAAGAAAGAGTGGGGGGAAAGCAGATGGCAGAGGGTGGCCAGGTTTAGATTAGGAAATGGGATGAGAGGTGGAAAGTACTGGCTGGGTGAGGAAGAAAGAAAATGCAGAGTGTGTGGCTGGGAAAACGAATCTTGGGAGCGTGTCTGGGATGTGTGTATGAGGGCGAATAAGGAGAGAGGATGGCAGGAGATGGTGGGGGAAGTGTTAGATGAGGAGGGGAGAGGCGAAGAATGGATGAGGAGGGTGGAGGAACGGAGAAAATGAGGCTAGAAGGCACGGGATCAGTGATGAGGGACCGGAAGGGGGGGTCCGCGGGTAGGGAAGGGTGGGGAGTAGTTTGTAAAATAGATTTTAAGGAATACTTTTGTATATAGACGTTTCTCTCTCTCTCTCTCTCTCTCTCTCTAATTAGTTTTAGTTCTAGTTATAAGTAGATTTAAGTTAGACTTATAAGGTAGAGTAAGTTAGGTTAAGATAGTAAGTAAGATTAGAGTAAGGAAGAAATGGAAGGAGATGGCAATGGAATTGTAACCCCGAGGGGAACAATAAAACAACTGTTATACTTAGTAGGAGGAAACACAAATAAAAAAATTATTTTTAACATGCTGCTTAAAATTATTAAGAATGAAGCGGCAACACATTATTCCGGACAAGGAAAGAGAAAAAAATTATCATTTGTTAATTTAAAAATATATGGTGCTGTAATTAGCAAGTACAACTATACTTATTACTTTTATGTATTGCCACAGGCTATACGTAATACATATGTATTTTGTTTCATTTTTACTTTCACAGCCGCCGCAAGAAGAAGAGAAAATTCAATTACAGAGGTGGAGATACTACATTACGTATCTGTAGTTTTAGCCACAGCTAAGTCGAGGCTGTAATAAAATGTATATAAAATGTAACTAACCTTCATCATTGAACTAATAATATACATATTAAATGTTAAGCTAATACTTCATAAAATACGTATTCATTATTATGTAATATTTGTTCCTTCGCCTTTTTCCCTAGCTTTCCTGCTTTTCTAAATTCAATTTTCATCATAAGTCATACTTATTGGATTATAATAAAAAATCTGAAAGAACAAAGTTCCATAAGATTCGGTTCTGCTGCTTCCAAAATTTACACTTCCTTTTGAACGGTAGTATACTATATATACGGTATCTATATTTTCTGCCACTTTTATTGTTAGACAAAATTAAAATAGTGGCGAAAAGAATTCATCTGATGATTCGAAGGGATAGATCACCGAGGTTAAACACCATCAGCCCACGCAGTAAGGAAGGATGGGTGACCGCTCCGAGGAAGGCGTCCGTGCGCGTGCCCGCGCATGTTCAGTTCGCGTTTGGAATGAAATTTAAAATAATATATAAACGTATTATTACATCTGAAAGGACGCTAAACCTCGATCTTAAAGCGTGTTATTATTAATAAATAAACATACTTTTTGAAATATCAAACCAATATTTTTTGAGCCACACATTTTAATATAAAATAAACATTTGATTCAAATATTGTATACACGTACAAGAAATGTGAAATAAATGTTTAAAAAATATGGGCTAGCTATTTATAGAATATAAAAAAAATATTTATTTTACATCTTCTAAATATTGATTGTATATTTTCTGAATATTTACTTTATATATTCTAAATATCTTTTTCATATTTGATGAATATTTATTTTACATTTCTTTAACATTTATTTCGTATTTCTTGTACATGTATACAATATTCAGATCCAATATTTATTTCATATTAAAAAGTGTGGCTTAAAAAATATTTGTCCAATATTTGAAAAATATATTTATCCAATATTTGTGTGCTACTAGGGATAATTCAGGACTGCATTAGTGCGAATTACGAATGGTATGTTCAATCTCGAGTATAAAAAGATCGCGTCCGAGTTTGGCCAATCTATGTAATCCGAATGTCTCCGGCAACCCGACGCGATCAAGCTACCCGATGCGATCAAGCTAACCGATCTGATCAAGCTACCCGATGCGATCAAGCTACCCGACCGATCAAACTACCCGAACATGCAAATGTCTCGAGTACTCGCCCGATCCCGCCGGACTTTTTCCCACCCGACCCGAACTCGTATATTCGGATACCCGCGCACTCCTAGTATTTAGGCGTATATAGAAGTTTTCTAAAAAATTTGTTTCATAATTTCGGCATTTTTCATTAGGAGCGCTGATATCTGTTTCCGATGACAGCTGCCGCCGTCGACACGACGCCGCGATAGCACAATATCTCGTCTCTCAGACAGCACACAGACGTCTCAAAGCCGTCTTTGAGACGTCTGCTGCAAGACGCTCAGGCGGCTTAAAGACGTCTCAGCGGTCGCTGGAGCGTCGTTTGTTACAAAACGGTACGTCTTAAAGACGCCTAAAAGACGCCTAAAAGACGCCCTTGAGACGTCTCTTAAACGTCTTTAAGGCGCCTCTTAGACGTCTAAGAGGCGTCTCAAAGGCGTCTTTTGAGGGTCTCTTAGGCGTCTTTTGGGCGCCTAAAAGTAAAACACGGCATAAATCGGATTATCATGCATATATAGCGTACATTGCACTGAAAACAACGTGCGAAACATTTCCGACGACAGAATCTATCTACAGAAGCTGACAAAATTTGAAAAGTCTCGAGCTCGATAAATGTGGTAGTGCTTGTACGTAACCACTGTTGCTCACGGTATTTGTTGTTGCACACAAGTATCATCGTAGCCAAATATGTATATGTATTGTGAAGTTGCAGAATTTGCCCGCGTTAATCACCGATCGGCGGCTAATTCAAATCGCGCGCGCCGAGTACGGCAAGTTTCAGGACGTGCCCCGTGCACCACCAGCCCGTGAGTTATCGAAAACGTCTAGTGCACTGATGAAGAAAAGGATCGCCGACACATACGGGCCGAACAACCCGGAGACGGCTCAAGCCTAGAACCCCCCCAACATCGGACTTTCCTCCTGAGGAACTCCACCTAAAAGGCCTTGAAGTCGTCTCATCCCGCAGGAAGGGCTTCCATACGCGTGGGTGTTGTGGAAGCGTCCTAGGTTTGTCTTGGACACCCCGGTCGCCACACGGCGATCGTTATGGCAAATCCGGATGTTGCCTAGGGCCAGGGGCCATCCGTGGGAGACCCAGAAAACCAAAGATTTTGCGTGCGAGACCGACCAATTAGGCATTCCGAATAATGAGTAGGGTGGGGATCGCCGGGTAGATCCTCGTTGCCGAAATCGCGAAGGATCACTGTCGTGTCGCCTAGCGTAACGTAAAGATTAGTGTACGGTATCTCGTGCACCATCCTACCGAGACAGGATATACCAGCTCCGGAAAACGGTAAGTCGACCAGTGATCCTTACCTTTTATTTCGTGAATATGGGTTTTGCTTGATAATTTCGCATAAGGACGATCCGCTTCTCGTATCGTCCTCGAGTTCGTGCGGGTCGAGGCGCATCTCGCCTCGTGTTCGCGGCTCACTCCATTTGCCGGCGTTGTGAGCCTGAAATTTCGTCAGGTAACGGAAGTTTTCCTCAGTAACGTAGCTCGAAACTCGGTACGGAAATTCTCGATTCGTTTCTCTAAGTATAGAAAACCGTCTCGCTTCGCGTGGTATCTTTCCGAAACTTGGCGGCCGAACATCGGTCATTCGTATCGCTATCGAGTTTTCAAATCGCGTTTTGTGTCCGGAGGACCTCGTCCGTACGGCCGGCCGAGGCCCGGTCTCAGTGCCTGTAAAATCCCAGAGTTGCATCTCCTTTCGTCCGCGGAAAACGCGTCGAAAAAGAAGCAACGTCACAGTATAATCGAATAAAACTGGGCGCTGAGTCACAAAGAGACGTAAATAGAAATAATAAATCACGTTGATAAAATTTTCGCACGTTAATGACGCACGTCATTAAAACAAAAATTTATATCTTTTAAGTCAAATATATTGTTTTTCTATGTTGGAATTTATTTCATAAATTACATAAAAAAATTAATATTTTAGTTTATGTTAAAACTATGTACATAATGTATATAGATTGCCCTCTTTATTTAATTCGTAGCTTAATTGTTTTTTCCCCGACCTGAGCGATCTTCACATGAGACGCTATCTTCATCTACCATATTGACGTGCCTTTCAACGTATCTTTAAACGTATTATAGAATAAATTCAATTGTGTGTTATTGAAGTGTTATTTATTATATTCCCATAATCTAATAATAATCCAATAGGTTATGGGCCCAGTAGAACGTTATTGATTAACTGAGGTCTGTGAAGAGTGAACAGTATTTGTGAATCGTGTATTGTAGAAGTGTCGCAAATTGAGGTAATATAAATATACGTTGAAATAGAAGCGATTTTTTAAAAAATGGAAAACGAGGGTAAAAAGAGAAATATTAAAGTATTCAATTGTGAGAGATACAGCATTTGGAAGTTTCGAATACGTGCTGTATTAACAGAACTAAATATAATTCATGTAATTGATAAAGAAACTCCATCAAGTAAAAGGGAGACTGGGAAACGGCAGAGCGTACTGCTAAAGGTGTAATAGTGGAATATTTAGCAGATTCTCTATAAAGTTTTGTTACGCCAGAGAAAAACGTAAAAGAAATCTTTAGACTTCTGGACAATTTGTACGAGCGTAAAAGTCTTGCAAGTAAACTGGCACTGCGAAAGAAGTTGCTAGTGTTACGGTTAGAGAACGAATTCCGTTCAACTTTCTCACAAGAATCCCTTCAATATCGTCTCTGGCAGGAAGCCAGCGTCCTAGATAACCTTTCATATCATAATTGACCCTTTTAACGATGAATGAACTCTGACCCGACTTTACTAAGAAAGTGACTAAAAATAAGATTCTGGGTAACGCATTTTCCACGTAATAAACAGGCACCCCCACTCATTTTTGGGGTATATAAACTCTTAGATTTTTACTCTCGCGGGCTAGTACTAACGTAGTTACGAATCGTATAACGTCGTGCTGCATCTCGTAGAGTCGACTTTCTTAGTGAGATCGGGTTAAAGTTCCCCTTCGGATCAAAAGTAAAGACCTCATAGAATTCCGCGTTGTTCGGTATCTATCTATCTGGCATTCTCGAAAGTCACTCCGAGACCCCGCACTGCCTGTGCGTCAACATTGTGCATTAATAGGTAATATAATCTTCTTTCAATTCCAATATTTATTCGCGACTATTCCAATTGTATTACACACTCTAAATATTAGAATATATTTGTGTTAATTGGTAAATTCGTGGAAATCAGTAAACCCATAATTATCCTAAAATCTTTAACCAAATAATTGAACGTCCCCACACGATACAATCTAACCGCTCGGATTGTATCAATTAAATTATACTAGTTACGAGGCTCACTACACCATCCCAACAGCTCCCTGATTTCGCATCAGGTTCGTCTGTGTTCTCATCCAACCTCCCAGCAGCTCCCCGATTACGCATCGGGTTCGTCTGCGCATAACCAACTTCCTAGAGGCTCCCCAATTTCGCATTGGGTTCGTCCTCGACATCTACAATCCTAGCAGCTCCCTGATTAACGCACCGGGTTCGTCTGCGCATAACCAACTTCCTAGAGGCTCCCTGATTTCGCATCAGGTTCGTCCTCGACATCTACAATCCTAGCAGCTCCCTGATTAACGCACCAGGTTTGTCTGCGCTTGATTCCGATCCTACAGGCTCCCTGATTTAGCATCAGGTTCGTCCTCGACGTCTATAATCCCAGCGGCTCCCCAATCTCGCATTGGGTTCGTCCGCGCACCACAATATAACACACTGAGACCATATTCCATGCGGTTACGCATATCTACTAACAAACCAAAACCATCTATATACCTGAAGAAGTAACCCTTCGCCGGCCACTTGCCCTACTCGCGCGCTGGCTCGTAACACTAGGATTTAAATTACAAAGTGATATACCATTGATGAAACATTTCACAATATTTCATGGATTAATCAGTGAACTCATGGGAGCAGATGCTAAATTAGAAGAAATAGATATAATATCGCATTTGCTTTTAACATTTCCGTCATCGTAAAATGGAGTGATAACTGCGATTGAGACTCTATCAGAAAATAGTCTAAATTTAGCTTTTCTGAAAACTAGACTTTTAGACCACGAAGTCAAGCTGTCAAGCGATAATCAAGACACAAGTACAAAGATACTTCAGGCGCAGGTGGTAAAACAGAAATACAACAAAAGGAAGTATGATCAAGATTTTTTTATAAAAAATAAAAATTTTGGAAACAAACATTCCTATAAAACAAATAGCAAGTTGTTCAATACATCTAAATCGTCTCCGAAATACGTGACGAAATGTTATCATTGCGGCAGAAAAGGACATTTTAAAAAGGATTATCATTATTATAAAAAGACAATAGAATTCAAGAATAATGATAAACGAAGAACATTGCAGACGGTACAATGTATACAACCAGGAACAAGTTCAAATAACAATGAATTTGCGTTCATGGCAGGAGATTATAAATGCAAAAAAGCAAAAAAAAGGTGAAATACAATTTTTACTGGATTCGGGAGCGTCGGACCACATTATAAACAGAGAGGACTTAACTGCAACATTTGAAAAGTTGAAGATTCCAATTAGGAATTCCGTGGCAAAAAGTAACACGTTTATAACGGCAACAAAAAGGGGCACGCTGAATGTAATAAGTGATATGGGCGTTCAAGGAGAACTAAAAGATGTTCTATATTCGCCGGATGTTCCATTCAATTTATTGTCCGTGTCAAAAATGCAAAAACTTGGCACCACAATTATATTTATCCAAGAGGGAGTAAAAATCTTGAAAAATGGTAAGGTCGTCATAATGGGTAAATTCTTAAATAATCTTATTATTGTAAATTTCAAAGTAGAAAATGAAAAAGTAAACTCGGCTGTTCAAATATATAGTACTATCAAAGGTAATTTTGAATTATGGCATGCACGCTTGAGACATATTGGAAAAAATAAATTTATAGAGATAAAAAATAAAAAAATGATTAGTGATATAGAACTGGTTAACCAAATAATACCGAATGATAACTTATGTGATGCTTGCATAAAAGGAAAACAAGCACGATTGCCATTTCAAAAGAAAAAGGATAAAGACCACGTAAAAAGACCATTGTTAATAGTACATTCGGACGTATGCGGTTCAATCACTCCTTCTACAATAAATAATAAAAATTATTTTGCAACATTTATAGATGAGTACACTCATTATATTGTTACGTATCTAATGGAACACAAATCGGAATTGTTTACAGTTTTTAAAGACTATGTTGTAAAAAGTGAAGCTTATTTTAATTTAAAATTGGTTAATTTGTACTGTGATAATGGGAGAGGATATTTATCGAATCAAATGAAAGACTATTGCATCGAAAAGGGTATAAGTTATCATTTGACTGTTCCACGTACCCCACAATTAAATGGTGTAGCAGAAAGAATGAATAGGACAATCACCGAAAAGGCTCCAGCGCCAGAATGAAAATATGGAAGTAACCCTGGAAGGTAATTCTTCGTCTCAAAACAGTACAAATACCGAAAATAAAAATAATAGTAAAAGAAAGTTAGTATTAGATCTTAGAAGGAGTGATAGGATAAAAAAGAAACCTCATATTTCGTATAGTGAAGATAATATACCAATTGATTATTTAATGTGTGCACAATAAATAGTATGTGATATTCCTACATCATATAAAGAAATGAATAGTAGAGATGATAGGGATGAATGGGAAAGAGCTATAAGAGATTAAATTAATTCTCTTTTAATTAATAAAACATGGACATTACTGCTAAAACCTGAAGACAAAAATATTGTAGACTGTAAATGGGTATTTACGATTAAAAATGATGAATTTGGTAACCCATTAAAGTATAAAGCTCGTCTGGTTGCAAAAGGGTTTAGCCAAGAATATCTAGTAGATTATAACGAAACTTTTGCACCAGTTGCAAGGATCTCAAGTTTAAGATTCATAGTCGCTTATGCGAATCAGTTTAATTTATTAATGCATCATATGGATGTAAAAACTGCATTCCTAAATGGTTGGTTAAAGGAGGAAATTTATATGAAGGTACCCGAGGGAATTAAAAGTGAAAAAGATCAAGTTTGTAGATTGAATAAAGCTTTGTATGGTCTAAAACAAGCAGCAAGATGCTGGTTCGAAGAATTTGAAAAGGCTCTTAAAGAGAAAGGTTTTGAAAATTCTCCGGTTGACCGTTGCATTTATATTTTAAACAGAGGAGATGTTTTTAAAAATATTTATGTAGTTTTATATGTAGTTTTATATGATCTTGTAATTGCAACAGCTAATATTGAAACCCTGAATAGTTTTAAAAATTATTTAATGAACAAATTTTCAATGGTAGATTTGAAGAAAATTAAGTTGTTTCTTGGACTTAGGATTAAAAGAACTAGAGAGAAAATAACTCTGGATCAAAGTAATTACATTAGAAAAGTTTTAAAAAAATTTAATATGGATAATTGCAATCCAGCAAATACTCCTCTAGAAACTAAACCTAATTATGAAGCTCTGAATTCAGATGAAGAGTATGATGCGCCTTGCCGAAATGTAATTGGTTGTTTAACGTATATAATGGTGTGTACGCGACCTGACTTATGTGTAGCTGTTAGTATTTTGAGTCGGTATACAAATAAAAGGAATAAAGAACTAAGAGTCTTAAGATATTTGAAAGGTTCTGTAGATATTAAATTAACATACACGAGAGGTGAATATAATAACATCTTGACAGGATTTGCCGATTCAGATTGGGGAGGCAATGATATCTGTGATCGAAAAAGTACAACAGGATATATATTTAAATTGTTTGATAAATGTACAATTAGTTGGTGCACGAAAAAACAATCGTCAGTGGCGGTCTCGTCAACTGAGGCCGAATACATGGCTTTATTTGAAGCAGTTAAAGAAGCACTTTGGCTAAAGTCGTTAGTAATTAGTATTCAAATAAATAGAACCCATTGTAATTTATGAAGACAACAATGGTTGTATCAGTATTGCAAATAACCCTACAAGTCACAAAAGATCAAAACATATTGATATTAAATATCATGTTACTAGAGAACAGGTAAAGAATAAAGTGATAAGATTAAAATATATTCCTAGAGGTGAACAAGTAGCGGATGCGTTGACAAAACCACTAACAGGAGAGAAATTCATGAAGATGCGAATTCAAATGGGTTTAGAACAATATATATATATATATATATATACATATATATATATATATACATATATATATATATATAATATACATATTTTTGTTTATTTAATTAATGTAATGTGTAAATGGTCTGATTAGGTTTTTCTGGGGTTTCCTAATCCTCCGCAACAAATGTTGGATCATATGTAGTTAGTCCCAGACAAGGCACAAGGAAGGCATGTCTAAGTTAGTTAGTAGATTAATTTTTGAGGGGGCGTGTTGGAATTTATTTCATAAATTACATACAAAAATTAATATTTTATTTTATGTTAAAACTATGTACATATTGTATATAGATTGCCCTCTTTATTTAATTTGTAGCTTAATTGTTTTTTCCCCGACCTGAGCGATCTTCACATGAGACGCTATCTTCATCTGTCATATTGACGTGCCTTTCAACGTATCTTTAAACGTATTACAAAATAAATTCAATTGTGTGTTATTGAAGTGTTATTTATTATATTCCCATAATCTAATAATAATCCAATATTCTACATATTGTATAATGAAGCAAAGTCTCTTTGGACACTTTAGAATTAAACTAATACAATAGAAAATTTGTATTACTTTATACATATTGATTAAAAATATAATAGTAAATCCTCTATAAACGCATAAAAGCTGTAACGGATAAACGCATAAAATATATCCCCTCCACTTAGTAATTTGATCTCGGCTCGGGTATATCGGTGTGAGCTACTACTAATGGGACGCGGAGAGTCGCAGTTGTCGGCACAATCCAAAGGCCCGTGCGTCATCACAATGTAACACCAATATTTAATCTTTTTTATTATTACTTATTTTTTTATGAATCTTTCATCGATATATTCGTGGCATTTTTCTGATTAAAAAAAGACCAAACACGATATAATTTCAACTGTGTAAATACTGTATAAATATGTAGTTTAATTGGAGGTATAGAGTAACTTTAGGATAGAAGAGGATAGCGAAAGAAAAAGAAAGAGAAATAGCGATATCGACGCTAGGCAAAGATTAAAAACTCACTGTATAGTTTTTAAATATCAATGCGATGTTAACTTTTTATTTCAATTATCTTCTTGTTCAATTACGATGTTTCGTTGTTTGACGTCGATCGCCTGAAAAGAGTACGTTGTGTTATGCTTAGAATGGTATGGCGTATTAATTATTGATTAACTATTTCAATTGTCTTACCTAAAATTGTTAATTTCATTCCCTCTAATAAACAAAGTATCGAGCGTGGAAAGTAATTTTGACAACTCTCGATAGATTGTGAAATGCATCCTCCAATTTCTTCCTTACCTCTTGAGGCAGTTCGATCCCATGTTCTTTATTTCCTTCGTCTATGGGCCTTTCCTCATTTCCTTCATCTATGGGCCTTTCCTCATTTTCTTCATCTGTGTCCCTTTCTTCATCTTCATCCTCTGCGGCTCTTTCTTCAAATGGTCCTGTCAATGACCATTCTTTAGAATCTTCCTCTGTTTCTTCAATTACTTGCATGTTCGGAAGAATGTTCCTCCACGCATTTTTTATATCACTGCATGTCAGAGCCTCTCAAGATTCATTAATCATGTATATACAATCTTTAATCGTATACTTTTTAAAAAATTCGTTTATTCCATATCCAAACGCAACGAGGCGTTGTGTTAATCTATACCGGAAACATCTTTTTACTTTTTCTATTACTCCTTGATCCATTGGTTGGATCAAGGATGTGGTGTTGGGTGGTAAAAATTTCACTTCAAAATTGTCATCATGTTCATAGTCGTTCGGAAATTTGTGACTTGAACAATTGTCAACAAGTAGAATTTGGTTTATCCACGCATTGCTCTGCGCTTTAAAAATTACTGGCAGTTGGCCAATACAGTCTTTTAAAACTCTTGGTTTTTTAAATTTATGTATAACAAGAGGCGTGATTTTGTGGGTCCCACTTGCATTGGCGCATAATCCTATCGTCAACCTATCTTTCCGCGCCTTGTGGCCACTGACACACTTCTCCGTCTCAGCCACTAATGTTTTTGATGGCAAGGATTTCCACAATAAGCCGGTTTCGTCCATACTATAAATATTGTCTAAACTAATTTCTTCTTCCTCGATGTATTTTTTAAAATTATGCACAAAAGAATTAGCTCCATCTTCGTCGGCACTGGCTTTTTCACCATATATGTTAACTAGTCGAATCTGGTGATGTTTTTTAAATTTTGACATCCACCCTCTGCTCACTTGAAAATCGGAACATCCTGGAAACTCTTCTTTCAATTCATTTGCTTTTTGCATAAGTACCGCATCCGATATAGCAGTTCCTATAGTTCTCATTTGTACAAACCACTCATACAAATGTTGCTCCAAATCTGTATACAACGGTTGCCTTGTAGATTTTCGTTCTTTCTCTAGTTTTCCTGTGTATGCGAAGTCCATGATTTTCTTAGCGTTATGTTGGATTCGCCAAATTGTCGAGTAATTTACTTTATATTTTTTAGCAACATCTCCAATAGAGAAAGTGTCCAAGTCCTTTAGAATGCCGAAACGTTGATTTATAGTCAACGAAACTCTGTTGCCACTTGCCATTTCTATCACTTACACTGGCACTAACCACTAATGAAAAATTAAAAAAGCTAATATTGCGCAATAAATAATGAAAAATTTTAAAAACTAGCACTCCCTAAAAATTAACACGAAATTTTAAAAAACTACTTAATCACTATGTAACAAGTAAACAATAACGAATAACGATAACAACGAAAGTAAACAACAAGGAAAACAAACAATGTGCTGCTACAAACGAACAACGACTTCGACAACGAATCCAATAGTGACGAAATGTACGAGTAGACGATGTTCACCGTTTAAACGCTTAAGACTTTCTGGCGTTTTGAGCGGGGGTTTGCGTCGTCCGAGGAGGACTCCAGAATCGTCGTTTAGGAGAAAATTCCTTGTCCTCAAGGACATGGGAAAGTTTTTCCTAAAAACAACTTCCGGAAAAATCCTCGCAATCGGAGACTTCATGGTGAACGAGCCAGGGTTCTGGCAATCGTTAACTTTATTGCACAGTCTTCAAACCCGGCCTCCTACAGCGAGCACTCGAGAAAAGAGAAAATCTCCGTGTCCGAAGATTTTTTCTTTCCCACGCTAGGAGTCCGCTATATATTAATCAATAGAAAACTAAAAAAATGTTAAACATGAAGGAACTAAGTAGGTTGCTATGTTCTATGACAGATCTTTACTTAAAAGAGTGAGATATTGTCTCGGACGCGTATCCAGAGCTTCTCTCTTTGCGTTTTCCGCGAATCCCTAAAGTTATCCCCGCGGCCTGACGTGGCCCATCGGACATCGGTCGGCGCGACCCTTCGGAAACTCGGGGATTTATGACAGTATTTGCTATTGAAGCCGACAACGAAAGATTCTAAGGAACGAGACATGCAGTGTCTAAAACATCTAAATTGCACGCGCTGAAAACGGCTTTCTCAAAAATATGTAGCTTCGCTGTCGTTTGCCTCGTAAACCGACCCGGCCATCTGCACGCCAAATGTTTTTGTTGTGCGTGCCGATGGCCGCTACAAACTACACAAAATATGGTGTAAAAAATGACGGTGGTACAGAGAAGGTTAGCTACGACGTCTAAATAGTGTTAAACGATTCGAGTCTTTGCTGTCATAAAAAATTGTGACTTTTCCTAACGAATGCAAACGCTCCTATCCGATGGTTTTCCTTCGATGGAATTTAAACTGTATTTAGTGGTTTAAATGGCTATGAACGTTTCGGGCGCAAAGAAGGACAGTGTATGGGAAAGAAAGAGACGCGGAGAGTCGCAGTCGCCTCGTCTCGCTTTACACGCGCTGTCCTTCTCTACGTTCGGCTCGGCCTTTGAAGCTCGAAAAATAGCTAATAGCTACCCGTAACGGATAAACGCATAGCTATCCCCCGAGGTTTATGCGTTTATAGAGGATTTACTGTATAACGAAAATTTAATTTAATGAATTTAATGAATTTATGAAAATTTAATGAATTCTTCTTTTTCTGCAGATGAAAAGAATGCAAGTACTTATTTTAAAAACAAGAAAACACAAGCATAGTTAATATATGTCTAATGTGTACGCACTCATCAACGGCATAGAATTTGTATTGATTTTAAGTGTAAAGAAAGTAAACTATTGATTTAAAGTGTATTAAACTATTATAATATACATTCATTAGTGATACGAGTAATAAAAATAATATTACGTATAGAAACCAAATTAATTTTACTACAATTCGTATTTTTGTAATACATTCTTCATAAATATTATTTTCACCGCTCAAATACACGCGCCGTATGCATTTGTAGCCTCCAAAACACCCGTAGTAAAAATAAAGTGTACGGAATATTCTGTTCTTGCTAATACGGCTAAATTCGTGAACTATCGGTAATATTGAGCGTGACACCGAAATGGTACGGGGGCCACTGTGGCCCCCTGAGGCCTAAACAGAAAAGCCCATAAGATGCAATGTCTGTAGTCAGTGATGCCAGATTCGTGGTACTGTGGTAAACCGTGGTACTAAACTATACCCCCACTACGACCAACTGTTGCCTTAAAAAAATTTTATTCACTTAAAAACGTTTCCTAAACATAAACAGTGTCTTAGCTGAATTAATGCCTCTCCACCACAACATAAATACTAATACATTTCGTTTGAAGCAGAAAAATAATATTATTACATTGCACTCTATCGAAAAATCCGAAAAAATTGAGAATAATGCTAATGCTAACACCTAACTGCTGTAAAAGGAAAAATCTGGTCACCCGAAATATCTTGTACAGAAAGTCTGCATTTTTCGTTTTTTCTTGACGTTTCGATTTTTCATACTTACTATTTGCAAAAATATCTGAAAAAATTCACAATCATAAGCAATCATATCTACAAAATTGTAGAATTTTTTTAGAATTTTCAAGTATACCATTAAATACGGAAAATGTGGCAAAAACCAATAATTAGTTTTTACCCTTTAACTACCCCCCTGGTTGAGATAAAGGGTTCAATCTTGGTGTCGAATGCTTTTTTTTATGAGTTATCAAATATTGCATAGCCCGGTACAATTGGTTCAAGGGCACTTTTGACTCTTACCCTGCTAGACTCTTTGTATCAATGAAATTTTTACAGTAATAAAACTTTTCCTGTAAAATGAATATATATATTTTTAACAGAGTTTTTACATTTTGAATTTTTTGGAAGGTTAAAAAATGTAATTAAAAAAGTAATTAAAAATAAAAATAAAAATCGCTGCACGGGGACTCGAACGCCAGCTCCAGATTGCGATTCATACGCTCGACGCAGCTCGACGCGACGGCCGGCCGAACTTCAGTTTCGTTTCCGTAAAGCAATATGTATATGGAAAGTGCTAAAAATAGATTGAGGCTGGCGCAAGCGCACAAGCAGGGCACACGGTCATAGTAGAGGTACGCTGGTGAGTGTAACGCGCGAGCGCGTTGGTAAAGGAGAGTAGGGGCAACAGTTGGTCGTAGTGGGGGTATAGTTTAGTACCACGGTTTACCACAGTACCACGAATCTGGCATCACTGTCTGTAGTAGCACCGACGAGATACTGTTAAAGACAGCCAGCCCCCGTGTATTCGGTCACCGACGAGATACTGTTAAAGACAGCCAGCCTTACGGGAGTTCGTGTGCCCGAATAATTCAAGCGTTCTCTTACGCCCTCTAGGATATATTTTGGCTGGAGTAAGAAAGAGAAGGCCACCGACGATATTTCGTCGGTGCAGAAGGCCTCTGAGGAGATTCTTGAGACGGTGAGACGGCAGACAGCAATGAGATCAGATGTTACATTCTCGAACAAACATTTTGGTGTTGGTTTTTAAGGCTTAAAATACTAAAAGTAAAATTAATATCAAAGACAAAAAATCCTAGAAATTTTGTACGTAAGAAAGTATGAAAGCATATTTAGGAAAATCAATATTCAATAATTCCTACCTCTGAATTCATACGAAATACCTCATTTTGTAATTTAAAAATATTTCATAAACAAACATTATTTCCTTACACTTTTTAATAATAATTGTTCTAAGAATCGATCTCTGGAAACATACATATGTTGAAAAACAGATTAACGTTTATTTGACATACTATATCGAATAATATAGAGTTCGAAAGAGACTCGCGAGGATAAATTAATATAATACATATAATATAATTGTAGGAGCATCGATGCAAACAGCGATTAAAAAATAAAAACATTATTTGTCACGCGACAAAAGAAATGATTATGGTTATCTGTATTCGACACGCGTCGAATAAAGTTTTATTCGATGAAAATTTATTCGGCGAATAAAGATAATTTTTTTATTCATCGTTAGCGGTGAATAAAGTTATCATTTTCATCTGTACCTTTATTCGACGTTTTATTCGACTTCGAATAATTTTCTGAACCGCGTTCGAATACTATAGCGAAGACCGAGCAGTCAAAGATTGGCACACGCGTTACAATGTATCGCCCAATAACCAGAGCAGGGATCGAATAAACTGTGAACTCTCATAAATCGAAGTTCTTTCTAGATATGTTGCTACCGTAAAAATTTGTTCGATGTCCTTTTTCAATTTCCAAAGAAACCTGAAATTTTCGAATTCTTATGTTTTCCTTCTTTGTAAATAAGACTTTCAACCGAAAAATCGGCAAAAATTCTTAAATATATGTATATGTCGATAATCGCAATTCGTCAGATTTTTTCAATATTTTTGCATGCAATTAAATACGGGTGATTGGCCGAAAACCATTAAAACGGGACTGCTCTAGGTAGGTCCTTTAAAGAGAAAATATTCCAAATTTAATTATAAAAAAATATTTTAAATAGGAAGTTAAATTTTGACAAATAAAATAAGATTAGATTAGATATAAAATAAGACATTCAGCGTTCAAGAGAGACTGTTCCGCGATCCCATGCCGAACGGAGAAAAGGACGGAGTAAAGCTCGAGGGCCTCGGTCGCCGAGAAGTGTAACACAATACGGGTCGGGTATATCGGTGTGAGACCACTACTAATCCAACAACAAAACTTCTTTATTTTTCATTATTTTTTTATCGGATTTCCACAAACATACTTGTAGCATTTTTCTGATGAAAATGATACGAAATATGATGTAATTCCGATGATATTTACTCGTGTAATGAACGGCGAAAGGTTCGGGTGCAAGGAAGGACAGCGTATGGGAAAGAAAGAGACGCGGAGAGTCCTACTTTTAAACCTTCGCGTTCGACTGCTCGATTTTCGCCGCGTCGCGCGTCGCACAATGGTCCCAATCGAAGAATTAGCTGTTCACAACTATTGTAGTCGTTGAATTCAGCCCGACGTCAGCAATAACATTATTAAGTAAAAAATATATAGTGACGATTAGAAAATCAAGGAGACCTTACAATTTTATCGAATAAAAAAAATTGTTTTATGTAAGGCATGCAGATGTCTTAGAACTCAGATCGTACGTGTCCAAAACTACCGTAAAAGTGCGTATCAATACAAATAATTTCGCTCGGAGTTCGTCGATGCTTTCGCAAGCAATGTCAAAGTATTCTGCCCTCCCGAGTCCTTCGGCTTCCACCTTGTTTCGAGCTTCGCCTTCCGGGGTCTGGTGCGTCAACGTGACGCCTAGGCTGGTCGTAATTCTGGGGCGGGGCGTTTTACATTTAATTTTTTATATTGAAATTTATAGAAGAGTGACTACCGAGTAATTTTTATCAGAAACATTTTTTGTCAGAGCACTGGAAATGCTTGAAAAATTACAATAACGTGTGAATAATGAATGATATTTAATGTATTCTTGCAACAACAGGTGATATTTGAAATCTGTCTTCACATCTGTAATTCTTACACGAAGCCACACAACTTTACCATGTACAGTATTTCATCGATAATGGTCCACAACACGGATCTGCGCAGGGACGTTTGTAGTATAATAATTTGAATTTTTCTTTCGATAGCACATTGTTAAAATAATTGTTTAAATAAATAAATTTTATAATTTGTTTCTATATTCATTATTTGAATTGTTATTTCAATTATTTATTGTTAAAATAATTGATTAAATAAATAAATTTTTACAATTTGTTTCTATGTTCATTATTTGAATTATTTCGATAATTTATTGTTCAAATAATTGTTTAGACAATGTACACGTATTTACATATTTAATATAGGAACACGTTTCTATAGAGTATAAAAATTTATAATCTACATTTTTTATAATCTATAGAAATGTGTTTCTATATTCATTATGTAAATACTTGTACATTCTTTAAATAATTATTTTAACAATGAATTATTGAAATAATTCACATAATGTATATAGAAACAAAATATGAAAATTTATTCATTTAAACCATTATTTTAACAATGTGCTATCGAAAAGATAATACAAATTATAAATATATTATCTAAACAATAAATTATTGAAATAATTCAGATGGCGAATATAGAAACAAATTATGAAAATTTATTTCTTTTATCCGTTAACTGGAAACGAATCAAAGGTTCGAAGGTTCGAAGGTCCGAAACTTCGATTTTCATCACCTTCAAAGTTCCCTTCGTTCCTTCGAATCCTTCGAAGCTTCGAAGAGTCGAAGCTTCGGAAAAGTAACAGTCCTAGTTTATACGCGAGGAATATCATTGTCTGAGGTTTGCCGAACGTAGAGAAGGATAGCCGAGCTCGAGAGGCCTCGGTCACCGAGAAATGTAAACATACCTAATTCGAATTTCCAACTTCTTTATTTTTCATTATTTTTTTATGGGACTTCGATGACCATATTTGTGGCATTTTTCTAATAAAAATCATACCAAATGTGATATAATTCCGATGATATTTACTTGTGTAATAGACAATTAAAGTTTCGGGCGCGACGAAGGATAGCGTATGAAAAAGAAAGAGACGCGGAGAGTCGCAGTCGGCGGCACAGTTCAAAGGCTCGCACGTCCTCACAATGTATTACCAAGGAATAGCTTTTTTATTATTACTTACTTTTTTATGAGACTTTTGCTAATAGATTTGTGGCATTATTCTGATTAAAATGATACCAAACACGATATAATTCGGATCATATACAGGTGTATGGTCATTATGTACAGGTCAGGTACATAACATCGGTGAGGCAACAGTAATTCAATGATGACACTTTTTCATTTTTAGTTAATCTTTTAGGAGACTTTTACCATCATATATGTAATATTTCTCTGATCAAAATAATTGCATTGAATAATTGCAGACAGTGCTGTCGAGCATTAGAAGTGGTATTATCGGAAAAATAAGTAATAAAAATTACGTTTCTGCTTTCTACTAAGGATCTCGATAAGAACGATTGAATTTGATCGTTTCTTGTAGATTGTATTTATTCTACCTTTTTATTCTATAATTATTATAGAATATTTTTTCTTTAAGAAAAATTATTTTATAAATATCCCATTAATTAAATTAAGTGTAAATTCTGATATTTTATAAATTCCTACATCTACAGGCTATCGATTATAAAACAGTGATTCCAATGCTGAACAATAAGGAAAATAAGTAGGCGATAAGAATTTAATGAAATTATACAATAATAAGTAATTATTTTCCAAGAAATCACAGAATAGATAATGACATTCTTCATTTATTTATTACCTAAGGTATTACAACCATTTACCTCTACGCCACTCATGCAGTCGTGCGCAGTTGACGAGCAAATGGTCTATGTAGGTAGAGAGCGCGGAACTTTTAGCACCGTGGAACTTCATAAGTCTACTTTATCCATTCCACGGGGGCTGGATGTCTTTAACAGTATCTCGTCGGTGATTCGGTGTCGCCGAAAAGTGGGCTCTGATGGGCTTTCAAACCGGTCGGTAACGGGTCCGATGGCATCGCCGGTGGTTTCGTGGAATGGATAAAGTAGACTTATGAAGTTCCACGGTGCTAAAAGTTCCGCGCTCTCTACCTACATAGAACATTTGCTCGTCAACTGCGCACGACTGCATGAGTGGCGTAGAGGTAAATGGATGTAATACCTTAGGTAATAAATAAATGAAGTATGTCATTATCCATTCTGTGATTTCTTGGAAAATAATTACATATTATTGTATAATTTCATTAAATTCTTATCGCCTACTTATTTTCCTTATTGTTCAGCATTGGAATCACTGATTTATAATCGATAGCCTGTAGATGTAGGAATTTATAAAATATCAGAATTCACACTTAATTTAATTAATGGGATATTTATAAAATAATTAATCTTAAAGAAAAAATATTGTGTAATAATTATAGAATAAAAAGGAAGAATAAATACAATCTACAAGAAACGATCAAATTCAATCGTTCTTATCGAGATCCTTAGTAGAAACACCGACGAGATACTGTTAAAGACATCCAGCCCCCGTGTATTCGGTTGCGCCGAAAAGTGGGCTCTGATGGGCTCTCAAACCGGTCGGTAACGGGTCCGATGGCATCGCCGGTGGTTTCGTGGAATGGATAAAGTAGACTTATGAAGTTCCACGGTGCTAAAAGTTCCGCGCTCTCTACCTACATAGACCATTTGCTCGTCAACTGCGCACGACTGCATGAGTGGCGTAGAGGTAAATGGTTGTAATACCTTAGGTAATAAATAAATGAAGAATGTCATTATCTATTCTGTGATTTCTTGGAAAATAATTACTTATTATTGTATAATTTCATTAAATTCTTATCGCCTACTTATTTTCCTTATTGTTCAGCATTGGAATCACTGTTTTATAATCGATAGCCTGTAGATGTAGGAATTTATAAAATATCAGAATTTACACTTAATTTAATTAATGGGATATTTATAAAATAATTTTTCTTAAAGACAAAAAAAATTTTCTATAATAATTGTAGAATAAAAAGGTAGAATAAATACAATCTACAAGAAACGATCAAATTCAATCGTTCTTATCGAGATCCTTAGTAGAAAGCAGAAACGTAATTTTTATTACTTATTTTTCCGATAATACCACTTCTAATGCTCGACAGCACTGTCTGCAATTATTAAATGCAATTATTTTGATCAGAGAAATATTACATATATGATGATAAAAGTCTCCTAAAAGATTAACTAAAAATGAAAAAGTGTCATCATTGAATTACTGTTGCCTCACCGATGTTATGTACCTGACCTGTACATAATGACCATACTGTAAGAAGAATAAGAAAACGGAGATGTGCGGAGAGATTTAACAAAATATATTTTGGAGTTCGGAGGTCGCTGACGAGAGTGTACTCCTTGACACACGCAGCTCGAATGTCGTCCCGCTCGGAAAAGTCCCTTTCCTCAGCGACGTCTTCTAGGGTCCGAGACAATTTACGACCCTTGCGGCGCCACGCTGTCGGGGCCCGTCGTTGCCGGTACTCACTCTCGTCGCCGTCATTCGGGGGTGTTCGTTATTTTTCTAACACTCGGCCATCCTGCAGTCATACTTGTCCTCAAGTATCCTTATGTGGGTTTCTGTAACAGGAGAACCAAAAACATGCCTGAGTAATCAGCTCTATTTTGTCACTATCAACCCTAAGTTTGGGACAGAATCCATCGTAACAAATAAAATGTTCGTCAGTCGACGATACTTCCCTTTTTCCAGCGAATCAACGATTACTGGATATGAATACATCGCTCGTTTACGGCCTCTGTAGGTATTCGTTGCGTGGTGCAACCGTGTATTCCAAAGCGACGTATTAGTTGTGTTATTGATCCTCTCAAATCCCAAATGATGCTTCGTTGATTCAGTTTTTCCTTTCGTCCAGATGGTCAGCCAGTCTGCTTTCTGCTTCGCCAATGCAGTGCAATCATGTAATAGCGACTGTCATCACTATCACCATGATACCAATTTCATCATCATCCGATAGCGGCCAGACATCACTATCGGCCTGACGGCACAAAATCATCATCGTCTGGTAGCGGCTAGACATCACTACCAGCCCGACGGCACAAGGATAATCGTGCAATAGCGGCTAGACATCACTATTGCCACGATCTCAGCATCATCATCGTCCAACGGCGGCTAGACATCACCGTTGACCCGATGGCACAAAATCATCATCATCCGATAGCGGCTAGACATCACTATCGGCCTGACGGCACAAATCATCATCGTCTGGTAGCGGCTAGACATCACTACCAGCACGACGGCACAGAAATAATCATTCAATAGCGGCTAGACATCACTATTGACATGATCTCGGCATCATCTTCATCCAACGGCGGCTAGACATCACCGTTGACTCGATGGCAATCAACAGCTACTCTCTCCTTCATCGCGGTCGGAGTAGTCCATGCTGACTTCGTTTCGGTAGTAACAATTCTGGTCAGTTCCACCTTCGTGTGCCTCCGCCTGACCCTCGTTCGCCGTTGTAATCGTTACCTGCAATTAGCTAAATGGTTACGTTCAAACATGCCTTACAACCTACTCAATTGCCGCAACCCAAGGTTTCAAACGTTCCGCTGCGACGACCATTTTGGCTCGTCTACCTCCCTGTCGTAAATCTTCGACCTCGTATCGGTCGTTCACCAGTACTCGGTGAATTTTGAACGGCCCCTTATATTTGGGACAGAGCTTCCTGCTCTCCCCTGTCGCACGTTCACTGGTTATTTCCACCATGACCAAATCCTCTTCCCGGTATTTTGTAGCTTCTCGACGGGTTTTATCATACCGCTCCTTCTGCTGTCGCTGGTCCTCTGCAATATGATCGGTGATCCTTGACCGAAGGTCCCTCAAGTCCAGGCGATGTATCTCTGATTGAACCTCTTGCAGGATACGTGCCTCCGCCGTGGTTTTGACATTGTATCCCATCAACGCTTCTGCCGGTGTGGCTGCGATACCTTTATTATACGTCGTGTTCATCGCACTCTGAACTTGTTTAATATAGTCGTCCCACTTGTCCGACTCTTTCCCAGCCACGGTTGTTGCCAACGAAGCTACAATGGTTCTGTTGTATCGCTCGCATTGTCCATTAGCACGTGGGGTGGCAACTGCGTTCAATACGTGCCGAATCCCATATGTGGTACAAAATATTTTGAACGTTCTCGCCGTAAAAGCCGTGCCCCGGTCGCTAATAATACGAGACGGAACTCCAAACAAATGCACCACGCTTAGCAATATTTTTATGGCTCGCTTAGCCTTTGTATCCTTCACGGGCTCAATTATTGTAAATTTCGTGAAGGCGTCCACAATGACGAGCAGGTATTTGTTTTTTCGTGCACTCGTCTCGAACGGTCCAACATGGTCGATGTGTATTGAGTGGAAAGGCACAGGGACCTTCTCTATGGGGTGCAGTTTGCCTTGCTTCTTGCCAGATGTCCGCTTGTAGTAGGTACAGTTCAAGCACGCTCCTATATATTTCTTCACGAACGCTGTTATCCCTGCAAACCAGTAATTCTCACGAATTCGACGCAACGTTTTTTCCAGCCCTAAGTGACCCGCATCATCGTGACACAGACGACAAATTTGGAATCGTGCTGCTTTAGGCACCACCCAGGCGGTCCGTCCTTCTTCTAAGCGTCTATAAATCTTGCCGTTCTTGAGCACGTAGTCAGCGAAGTATTGCTTCGTATCCGCATTCTGTACACGTTCCGTTAAAATTTGTTGAATTCGACATAATTGATCATCCTGCAATTGAGCGGCCAATATCCAATCCGCTTCTGTTATGTCCACAGGATAAATTTCCACGTTCTGTATCGGACTTCTACTAAGAGCATCGACGTGTTGCATTTTTGTTCCCGGCCGATATTCAATACTAAACGTATAATCCTGAACTTCTAACCACCACCGTCCTATGCGTGGTATTAAATCCTTTTTTGTGAAGGTCGTACGAAGTGCATTACAATCCGTAACGACCGTAAAGTTAATCCCGAGCAGGTATACCCGAAAATACCGTAAGGATAGTACAACGGCCATCGTTTCCAGCTCGTAGGAGTGGTATTTACTCTGGTCGTGGGTCGTTTGTTTGCTAAAGTAGCCTACTACCTGTTGTGTACCCTCAGCGGTGTATTGAAATAAGATAGCACCCAATCCCAATGAGCTTGCGTCGGTATGCAATTCGGTTCGAAGCGTGCCATGAAATATCGCTAGAATCGGTCGACCCGTGAGGGCCTCCTTTACCTTAGCAATAGCTCTCTCTTGCGCGTCTCTCCAAATCCATGGTGAATCTTTCCTCAACAGTGTCGTTAAAGGGGTGACTAATGTGGCATATCCTCGGATAAACTTCCTGAAATACCCTGACAAACCAAGAAATTGTCGCATTTCTCGTACGGAGGTTGGTCTCGGCATTGCTAAAATGGCTTACACTTTCCTATGGCCTGGTTTTACACCGTCTGCACTGATTTCGCGACCAAGATAATCAATGCTGGTCATCAAGAACGAACATTTCTTCAGGTTCAACGTTAAATTATGCTCTCGTAGCTTATCAAGAACGAGTTGAAGGCGTTGTAGACCCTCCGTGACCGTAGTCGAAGGTATTATTATATCGTCGATATAGGGTAATGCAATCGAATTTTTCAACTGACCCAGTACAATGTTGATTAGACGTTGAAACACAGCAGGAGCATTCGTTAGGCCAAAGGGCATCCGCAAGAACTCATAATGACCATCGGGTGTTACGAACGCGGTCTTTTCGATGGATTCGTCGCTCATTTGTACTTGGTAGTAACCAGAGGACAAATCCAAGCCTGTAAAGTACTTATTACCCCCTAAGCGGTCAATTTGATCTTCTATCAATGGCAAAGGGTACCGATCCTTGATAGTGTTCGCATTCAACCGTCGATAGTCTATGCACAACCGATAATCCCCGGTCTTCTTCTTTATTAAAGTTATTGGGCTAGCATACGGCGACGTAGATTCCCGAACAATACCGTTACCGATTAATTCCGCGATCATATCGCGTGCAATTTTCCTCTCCGCTTCCGACATGCGGTACGGATTATAACATACCGGTGTCTCAGTCGTACAACGGATTTTCATCTTCACCGTATCTGTTTTCCCGAGCGCTCGCATAGTTGTTGTAATTCGATCGGCGTATGTCCTCATGAGTTTCATGCATAAGTCCTTACTCGCATCGTCAACATCCCCAAAAACCATTTCATTTAAATTCAACATGTCTTCTGTTGTACAAATATCCACGGTACTCCGTTGAATCTCGTGAAATTGAGGTATCTCCCGTATCATAATATTATCTTGCCGTTTGATGAATACGACGTGAGCTTGATCCAAAAAGTCTCTTCCAATAATCGCCTCATGATGCATTTTATCAGCATTAACTATTATTGCTCGTACTTTTGCTGTGGCCTCCATTACTTTTATGATTACGTCGGCAAACAAGCTACTAACCGTTCCAGACCCACTAAATCCCCGCAATTCTAATTGACTGCCGTTAATTACTTGAAGCTTCAAATTTATCGCTACCGGTTCCTGAATCAATGTACTCGAACTCCCGGTATCCACGAGACACGTGATCCTTCGGCCGTTAATTATAGCCGGTAATAAATACATATTGGTTTTACCAGGACTCACCCGTGTTATGTCGATCCTTTTTGCCCGAACACAGAATTTATCCAGGTGACCCCGCTTGCTGCATGCTCGGCAGGTAACCGGGACCCTCGTGCACCTGGTCGAAATATGGCCCAAACCGTCGCAGTTGAAGCACCTGATCGACGGTCGTTGTAGGTCACTCGACGTTGTGGCTCCGGCAGGTTTCGTTGCTGATGATGTTGAGGCCGTCGGTTCTGGTCGCTCCGTAACTGCGCTGCGACGGAAAATCGCCGGTCGTGTTTCCGACGCCTTTGCTGCCGATTTGATGGTCATTGTCCGTGGCATTGACCCCATCTCGTTCATCGCAGCGTACAATTCGTCCACATGCTCATAGCGATTTGAACGAATTGTCCGCTCGACATTCTCGTCCCCAATGCCGCCAATGATAGCGTCCTCCAAACACGCATCTGGAATGTCGAGCTTTAATGCTCGTAGTTTGGACAATTTTTCAAAACAATAGTCTCCCAATCTTTGTCCAGGGCTCGCCGAATACATCGCTGCCTCTTTCAACAATCGTGCGAACGGTAGTGGTCTCTTGAATCGTCGAATGAGCAGAGATTTCAACGAGCTCCAGGTGTGCTCGTTCTTCAGCTCTTCGTCATACATTCGTCGCGCATATCCTTTCACACCGCGTCCAACAACTAACAAAATATTATCGTCGTTCCAACAATAACGACGCGCGAGTCGGTCGACTGTTCGGACCCACTGTTCGACATCCGCGTTGTCTCGCGACGGATCAAACTTTGGTACCGTGCAATCGTCACTCACCGGTCTCGCTTGTACACTTTTCAATTCCCGTTTAAGACGTTTTACGGTAGCCCGTAAATCTTCCGACGAAGAACTGTCTACCGACGTATGTTCCCGACGGGAATGATCGCGCGAGTGTTTTCGCGAGTAATTCCTCCCTCTTGATCGGGAACGACTTCTCCGGTGTCGTTCACGCTCTCGAGACGACTCACGATCGCGATCCGCCACATAATCCCGCGAATTACTTCGTCGTTGATCTCGCGATTCCGTATTTTTACGAATCCGCGACCGGTCACGTCTACGATCGTTCCCTCGATCTCGCGAATTATCCCGCGGACGACCACGCGAAACTTCACAAGATCTCTCACGAGATCGCTCGTCCGGCTGTTCACGTTCGCGCGAACGTCCCCGTGAACTGTCGCGTGAACGCCGTTGCATTTTGCCACTTGATCGGCCCATTGTTCACTAATAATTAGCAAGCACGATCTCGCAACACAACACAAATAACGCACTTGGCACGTGTGGCTAACAAGTCTCACACTGAAGTTTCTGACGACACTCACACTGGCACAATTGCGTAAAAACGTCCAAAATTGCACTACAATGCTGCCGATTAATTGCGCGATATGTGTAATTAATTAACTACTAAGCGCACGTGGCTTATCCCACTTCTGATATGTAAGAAGAATAAGAAAACGGAGATGTGCGGAGAGATTTAACAAAATATATTTTGGAGTTCGGAGGTCGCTGACGAGAGTGTACTCCTTGACACACGCAGCTCGAATGTCGTCCCGCTCGGAAAAGTCCCTTTCCTCAGCGACGTCTTCTAGGGTCCGAGACAATTTACGACCCTTGCGGCGCCACGCTGTCGGGGCCCGTCGTTGCCGGTACTCACTCTCGTCGCCGTCATTCGGGGGTGTTCGTTATTTTTCTAACAATACACCTGTATATGATCCGAATTATATCGTGTTTGGTATCATTTTAATCAGAATAATGCCACAAATCGCAAAAGTCTCATAAAAAAGTAAGTAATAATAAAAAAGCTATTCCTTGGTAATACATTGTGAGGACGTGCGAGCCTTTGAACTGTGCCGCCGACTGCGACTCTCCGCGTCTCTTTCTTTTTCATACGCTATCCTTCGTCGCGCCCGAAACTTTAATTGTCTATTACACAAGTAAATATCATCGGAATTATATCACATTTGGTATGATTTTTATTAGAAAAATGCCACAAATATGGTCATCGAAGTCCCATAAAAAAATAATGAAAAATAAAGAAGTTGGAAATTCGAATTAGGTATGTTTACATTTCTCGGTGACTGAGGCCTCTCGAGCTCGGCTATCCTTCTCTACGTTCGGCAAACCTCAGACAATGATATTCCTCGCGTATAAACTAGGACTGTTACTTTTCCGAAGCTTCGACTCTTCGAAGCTTCGAAGGATTCGAAGGAACGAAGGGAACTTTGAAGGTGATGAAAATCGAAGTTTCGGACCTTCGAACCTTCGAACCTTTGATTCGTTTCCAGTTAACGGATAAAAGAAATAAATTTTCATAATTTGTTTCTATATTCGCCATCTGAATTATTTCAATAATTTATTGTTTAGATAATATATTTATAATTTGAATTATCTTTTCGATAGCACATTGTTAAAGTAATTGTTCAAATAAATAAATTTTATAATTTGTTTCTATATTCATTATTTGAATTGTTATTTCAATTATTTATTGTTAAAATAAATAAATTTTTACAATTTGTTTCTATGTTCATTATTTCAATTATTTCAATTATTTATTGTTAAAATAATGGTTTAAATGAATATCTTTTCATATTTTGTTTCTATATACATTATGTGAATTATTTCAATAATTCATTGTTAAAATAATTATTTAAAGAATGTACAAGTATTTACATAATGAATATAGAAACACATTTCTATAGATTATAAAAACTGTAGATTATAAATTTTTATACTCTATAGAAACGTGTTCCTATATGAAATATGTAAATACGTGTAAATTGTCTAAACAATTATTTGAACAATAAATTATCGAAATAATTCAAATAATGAACATAGAAACAAATTGTAAAAATTTATTTATTTAATCAATTATTTTAACAATAAATAATTGAAATAACAATACAAATAATGAATATAGAAACAAATTATAAAATTTATTTATTTAAACAATTATTTTAACAATGTGCTATCGAAAGAAAAATTCAAATTATTATACTACAAACGTCCCTGCGCAGATCCGTGTTGTGGACCATTATCGATGAAATACTGTACATGGTAAAGTTGTGTGGCTTCGTGTAAGAATTGCAGATGTGAAGACAGATTTCAAATATCACCTGTTGTTGCAAGAATACATTAAATATCATTCATTATTCACACGTTATTGTAATTTTTCAAGCATTTCCAGTGCTCTGACAAAAAATGTTTCTGATAAAAATTACTCGGTAGTCACTCTTCTATAAATTTCAATATAAAAAATTAAATGTGAAACGCCCCGCCCCAGAATTACGACCAGCCTAGGCGTCACGTTGACGCACCAGACCCCGGAAGGCGAAGCTCGAAACAAGGTGGAAGCCGAAGGACTCGGGAGGGCAGAATACTTTGACATTGCTTGCGAAAGCATCGACGAACTCCGAGCGAAATTATTTGTATTGATACGCACTTTTACGGTAGTTTTGGACACGTACGATCTGAGTTCTAAGACATCTGCACGCCTTACATAAAACAATTTTTTTTATTCGATAAAATTGTAAGGTCTCCTTGATTTTCTAATCGTCACTATATATTTTTTGCTTAATAATGTTATTGCTGACGCCGGGCTGAATTCAACGACTACAATAGTTGTGAACAGCTAATTCTTCGATTGGGACCATTGTGCGACGCGCGACGCGGCGAAAATCGAGCAGTCGAACGCGAAGGCTTAAAAGTAGGACTCTCCGCGTCTCTTTCTTTCCTATACGCTGTCCTTCCTTGCACCCGAACCTTTCGCCGTTCATTACACGAGTAAATATCATCGGAATTACATCATATTTCGTATCATTTTCATCAGAAAAATGTTACAAGTATGTTTGTGAAAATCCGATAAAAAAATAATGAAAAATAAAGAAGTTTTGTTATTGGATTAGTAGTGGTCTCACACCGATATACCCGACCCGTATTGTGTTACACTCCTCGGCGACCGAGGCCTTCGAGCTTTACTCCGTCCTTTTCTCCGTTCGGCATGGGATCGCGGAACAGTCTTTCTTGAACGCTGAATGTCTTATTTTATATCTAATCTAATCTTATTTTATTTGTCAAAATTTAACTTCCTATTTAAAATATTTTTTTATAATTAAATTTGGAATATTTTCTCTTTAAAGGACGTACCTAGAGCAGTCTCGTGTTAATGGTTTTCGGTCAATCACCCGTATTTAATTGCATGCAGAAATATTGAAAAAATCTGACGAATTGCGATTATTGATATTGATATTGATATATATTTACGAATTTTTGCCGATTTTTCGGTTGAAAATCTTATTTACAAAAAAGGAAAACATAAGAATTCGAAAATCTCAGGTTTCTTTGGAAATTGAAAAAGGACATCGAACAAATTTTTACGGTAGCAACATATCCAGAAAGAACTTCGATTTATGAGAGTTCACAGTTTATTCGATCCCTGCTCTGGTTATTGGGCGATACATTGTAACGCGTGTGCCAATCTTTGACTGCTCGGTCTTCGCTATAGTATTCGAACGCGGTTCAGAAAATTATTCGAAGTCGAATAAAACGTCGAATAAAGGTACAGATGAAAATGATAACTTTATTCACCGCTAACGATGAATAAAAAAATTATCTTTATTCGCCGAATCAATTTTCATCGAATAAAACTTTATTCTACGCGTGTCGAATACAGATAACCATAATCATTTCTTTTGTCGCGTGACAAATAATGTTTTTATTTTTTAATCGCTGTTTGCATCGATGCTCCTACAATTATATTATATGTATTATATTAATTTATCCTCGCGAGTCTCTTTCGAACTCTATATTATTCTCTACATTAATCTGTTTTTCAACATATGTATGTTTCCAGAGATCGATTCTTAGAACAATTATTATTAAAAAGTGTAAGGAAATAATGTTTGTTTATGAAATATTTTTAAATTACAAAATGAGGTATTTCGTATGAATTCAGAGGTAGGAATTATTGAATATTGATTTTCCTAAATATGCTTTCATACTTTCTTACGTACAAAATTTCTAGGATTTTTTGTCTTTGATATTAATTTTACTTTTAGTATTTTAAGCCTTAAAAACCAACACCAAAATGTTTGTTCGAGAATGTAACATCTGATCTCATTGCTGTCTGCCGTCTCACCGTCTCAAGAATCTCCTCAGAGGCCTTCTGCACCGACGAAATATCGTCGGTGGCCTTCTGTTTCTTACTCCAGCCAAAATATATCCTAGAGGGCGTAAGAGAACGCTTGAATTATTCGGGCACACGAACTCCCGTAAGGCTGGCTGTCTTTAACAGTATCTCGTCGGTGGTAGAAAGCAGAAACTTAATTTGTATTACTTATTTATCCGATAATACCACTTCTAAAGCTCGACAGCACTGTCTGCAATGATTAAAGTAGAGGTAGAAAGAAGATGAAAATATTAACTAATGAAATTAACTGTCGAAGGCTCCTACCCATATTATGCTATTTGGAGGCAATATTTCATACAAAGCTATGTAAAAAAAACAATTCTATATTACTCTATATGAAAATTTCTTGCAACATGGCGCTATTTAAAAAGTGCGTGTAACATGATTTTATTTAAAATTATCGTTGAATGTAACCGTATTATATAAAAAATTTAATTCTACATATAAAAGAATTATATTAATCTATAATTATAATAGAATCATTGCTCTCTCCAAACTGATGGACAATTGTTCGCGGACCGATTGAAAGATATAAGAATCCGTGAATCTGTGCGTTTGTAGCTCGTGTTTAAGTTAATGAATTTCGTGGAAACGTTCATTCAGCATGTGTGTAATTAACTTAGACCTACAAGACGCACATTTTAAATTTTCATTCCGTGATCGACTAAAAAAGTTTTAAAAGGTGCCATTTCTTATTTTTTCATGTAATTCATACCAATTGGAATTTTTATGAAATCTGTTTGCACGTCATTTAGTAAATCAATGCTTCTAATTGCTCATAAAAAGTCAATTCGTTTGGTCCAATGTTAAAGAAGGTATTCTGATGTAATGCACAGACAATTAACATGTGTAGTATGTGGATTGTACGCGCACAATTGTCCATCAGTCTGGTCTGGGCTTTAGAAATAGAATCATATAAAATTATTTTTTATATTGCTTACAAAAAATTTTTCTCCTAAAATTGCATTATATGGATAGAAATAAAATGTTTATCGAAATAATTTAGAATAACAAATAACAAATATAAAATTCTTATTCGTTATTCGAAGGTCTTTATTCGACGAATAGCGAATAAGTACTTTCAATGAGAATTTATCAGACAAATAAAGATACTCTTTTTATTCGAAGCACATTTATTCGTAGCGTCGAATAAAATTTTCAACTTTTGTCTGTATCTTTATTCGAAGGCTTCGAATAAATCTTCGAATAACTTTTGCATACAATGTGAGCAGATGAGGAATCACGCACGAATAAAAATTTAAACTTTTACGTTTTTCAATCTACTTTCATAAAAGTACATATTACGAATGAATTTCAGAAGCTTTTCCCGAGGAAAGTTAGTCCACATTCGAGTGTAATCGAACCATTTTTATTGATACGTAATGTTTGATAAAAATTATGTTGGACTCATTTTCATCGGAGTAATCTCTACAATTTATCCGTATTAAAAATATAAAAATTTAAATTATCAATTAATACTTGTTTCTCCACCTGCTTCCATTGTATGACGTCGATCGTCGCCGGTCTTTGTTTTGAGCTCGACGCACGGCAACCATTTTCCACGAGTATCTTAGATACTACTGTAGATAGAGAAGTGGTATACTTCATCGGTAAATGTCCCAAATGCCTCGCACATAAATGTCCCTGAGATATCCCTACTACTACGGGGTGTAGCCCCTTGAGGAGCCGTGAAGCTCGAGAGGCCTCGGTCGCCGAGAAATATGACACCATGCTGCTCGGGTATATCGGTGAGACCACACTAATCCGAATTTCCAACTTCTTTATTAATCATTATTTTTTGTGGGACTTCGATGACCATATTTGTGGAATTTTTCTAATAAAAATCATACCAAATATGATATAATTCCGATGATATTTTCTTGTGTAATCGACGATTAAAGTTTCGGGCGCGAGGAAGGATAGCGTATGGGAAAGAACGAGACGCGGAGAGTTGCAGTCGGCGGCACAGTTCAAAGGCTCGCGCGTCCTCACAATGTATTACCAAGGAATAACTTTTTTATTATTACTTATTTTGTTATGAGACTTTTGCTAATAGATTTGTGACATTGTTCTGATTAAAATGATACCAAACACGATATATCATTGTGGTTGAAATCGTGGGCTTTATATACCCCGAAATTGTCTAGAAATTTGGGTGGGAGTAGGCGTGCATCTGGATGGAAATTCCTGAGAATTTCCCAGATGCAGCACCCCCGTGGGAGAGTTGGTTTTTTAGATACACTAGCGGACCGCTGCAGAGCAACATGTGGCTTCAAGAAGGCTCAAAAAATCAAGCAGATGAATTTTCCGTACGTAACATACACAAGTAAATATCATCGGAATTGAAATATACAATAGTCGCATAAAATGGGATCGCGGAACAGTCCCAGATAGCACCGTACGTCCATAGGACGTCCATTTTACGTCCGATTCGTCCAATGTCCGTCGCGTACATCCGTGGGACGTCCCTTGGACCAATATTTCGGACGTAACACGGACATACGTTTCTTATGTCCGTGGGACGTCCCTCGGACATAATTTTCGGACATATCACGGACGTGGGACTTAGATTATTTCGTACTTGCCAGGGACGTGGGACTTAGATTATTTCGTACTTGCCAGGGACGTGGGACTTAGATTATTTCGTACGTTTTCTCATGCTATATATTGTTTCTATTATTATACTCAAAATATAGGTTTCTCACGCAAAAACTTCGAGCAGCGAAGCCGCGAGGCGACGCACAGTGGCCAAAAAGCGAAAAAATCATAAAAAAATATTTAATAATAATTTTTTTATGTTAAAATGCAGCAGGCATTTTTCTGACAGCGGTTCAATGAGTGCAATAACAATAATTTATTTAACATAAAAAAATTGTTAAATATTTTTTTATGATTTTTTGTCGCTTTTTGGCCATTGCTTCATTGCATAAGTGCAATAACAATAATTTATGTAACATAAAAAAATTGTTATTAAATATTTTTTTATGATTTTTTGTCGCTTTTTGGCCATTGCCTCATTGCATGAGTGCAATAACAATAATTTATTTAACATAAAAAAATTGTTATTAAATATTTTTTTATGATTTTTTGTCGCTTTGTGGCCACTGTGGGGTGCCTCGCGGCTTTGATGCTCGAAGTTTTTGCGTGGCAAACCTATATTTTGAGTATAATAATAGAAACACAATATATAGCATCCGAAAACGTACGAAATAATCTAAGTACTGGACAGTACGAATAATGTACGGTGGCCAAAGAGCGACAAAAAATCATAGAAAATATTTAATAACAATTTTTTTATGTTAAATAAATTATTGTTATTGCGATCATTGAACCGCTGTCAGAAAAAATCTTGCCGACAAAAAGTGATCAGTACTCAGTCTTCTACAAACCACAATACAAGAAAATTCGGAAAGTTTTTATTTTTATTGAAAAATCGAAGTCATCTTGATTATTTATATATCACTGCATACTTTTTATTCAATAACGTTTCAGCTGACACCAGAATGAATCCAACGACCTATTCAACATGGTCTTTAAAGAATTAGGTCTTAACAGAATGCCGAAATAAAGGATCAAAAGTATAATACTACATAGTTAAAAAATTGTGCTGTCCTTATTCTTTGCGTCTGAAACATTCGTCATTCATTTTACAAGTAAATATCGTAAATAGTTGCCCTATTTTGCATGTAATGATTCATGTGCATTAATTGTGATAAAAAATCAGTAAGGCCAGATATTTGAGACGGGCCATGTGCTTTTCGTCGACGCGCTTTCTCTCTCTCTCAAGGAGCGTTCCTCGAGGGTCAGGAAGTCGTAAATTATAGAACAGGCCATGGTGAAAAGAAGGACGCCTTCAGGACTAGGACTGGTGAAAACTCACTTTGATATCGACGGTCGACGTGGCTACATGTAGTACGGTTCGTGAAAATATGACTTTCCAATTATCTTACAATTGTTTGTAGATTACCGCTCATGGGACTATCAGTTTTTTTTAAAAAGTGTGTGTGATTTTACGGTGTTGTCCACAGTCCACACGTGTGTACGTAAAATCCGTAACGTGGAAACGTAAGTTTTTATTTTATATTTATTTATTTGCATTAGATTACAAACATGGCAGGCAAGCGGAAAATGGAAAAATATTACATACGTGCTAAAAGATCTTTTCCTTTATCTTACGATGCTTCTCATCAAGAAGCTTCTGCTTCATCGAATACGAGTGAAAGCAATGTAGTTTATTCAGATCGGTTTAAAAAGTGCAATTTTAAGTCTTTGCCAATTCATAGACATTTCTACTCTTAATAATAATAAAATTCAAATTAACGTAAATATTGACGGTCTTCCATTTTCAAAGAGTTCTAGCAGCCAAGCATATCCAATTCTTTGCAGTATAACGGGATATACATATATGGAAATGATCGGCATTTATCATGGTTATGAAAAACCAAAAGATGTCAATAGTTTTTTATTCGATTTTGTTGAAGAGGCAATAGTCCTTTGTAATAGTGAATTGTTAATTAATGAACATTTGTACCATTTACAAATAAAATCTTTTATTTGTGATGCTCCCGCAAAATCGTTTATCAAATGCATAAAAGTTCATGCGGGATATAATTCTTGTACAAAATGCCATATTGAAGGAGATTTTATTGTTAATAGGGTGTGTTTTCCAGATTTAAATAATATTAGACTCCGATTATTAATTATTAATTTGCAGGCCAAAGAATTAGCAGTTACCGGTGGTACCAATACCGCTAATTTTGTAAAACCTGCGATGGAGGCCTTGATGACATTTGCCATGGAGTACAGCTGGCTGGGCAAGAAGAGATTTGACGCAACGCTATTGGCCAAAGTACTAATAGGTAACTATTCGCGTACACTTTATTATTTTTAATATTTCGTTGCATACAGGCAAATATACAATATTATTCAACTGAAATTCTAATTTTTAGATGCAGCAAAAATTGCAAACACTTCAGCGAACCATAAAGACGCGGAAGTTTCTGTACAGACGTGGCTCCGGAGGGCCGCGGAACGGACCAGAGGAGTGCAAAAATTTATTTACGTGCTTATGATCATAATATATTGTTTACGTTAAACTAACCTATCTTGCGTCACACAAAGCACGAATCATTTGTACCATTAATCTAAAAGTCATTTTAATAATTAATATAAAATATGAACTATTCATATTTATTTATTTAATACTGTAAAATAGATTACTATAAGAAGATCATGAAATAATTATAACGTATTATCTCAAAAAATGTAAACTAATATATATATATATATATATATATATATATATATATATATATATATTATACATTTGATCCCATAACGTTCAAAAAACATCACTGCTGCACGCCGATAATTTTTTTTGGCATTCACCTAACGTTAATAACATATTCACTTCTGTATCAAAAGTAGCCATAATCACAATGTTACTGCTTGAATAACAGCTCTAAACTGAAAACGTTTTCATAGATAAGTGAGTCAAACTCAAGAATTGTAAATATTATTGCTTGTGTTTCTTCACGAATAAGCAAAGGACTCAAGCGCGTATAATTCCATAACGCTATTTCCGAGAGCTTCAAGTACCTACAACTCGAAACTTCAAACTGTTATATCTCATCATGGAAGTATCTGACAAAAAAATGTTTCAGACAAAATTGACTTGTTTTTTCCGGTAGAATCTAAATATGTAACATTTTATAGGGGGTTCCATTTAAAATTACAAAGGTACCTCCCCTCCCCCGTTAAAGGGGAAGGGAGGCCACTTCACGTTTATGTAGTCAGAAAGGCCCCTCAGTTCCATGCAATTTAAGACTAAGAACTTTAAAATCGATGACATAGTTTTCGAGATATTGAGCTGTTCAGAGTTATGTAGGCCACCCTGTATATTTATTTGTAAGCTTTTAGATAAGGTGGAGTAAGTTAGTTTAAGTTAAAAATTAAGGATAGGATAAGGATAGGATAAGGAAGAAGAATGTAGAGGTTAATGAGGTGTTATGGATGAGAATTGCAACCCCATAGGGAGACAATAAAATACTATATAATAATTAAATGACATTTCGCGTCCGCTCGCGACGACATTACGTCGTCATGGTCGTTGGGAGTGAGGGAGAGATAGAGGAAAAGAGAAAAGAAAAGTGAAGTAGAAAAGTAAGGTTAGGTAGTGAGAGTAGGCTGAGAATTTGGCGGCAGGAGAACTGGGAGAAAGTAGTGACATCAGGCGGCTTAAAGGGGAAACAGAGTGGAAAGGGATATTATATGATAAGGCAGAACAGTGACATTAGCGGCATGAGTGATAGGGAGGAAAGAATGAAGAAAGGCGAGAAGAAATGGCTAGAAGTGGTGAAAAAGGTGACAAAGCAGGAAAATATAGGTAGAGAAAGGGCTAGAAGCATGGGAAGTGATGGCAATATAGCGGACATGTGGAAAAGAAGGAGGGAAGGGAATGACGCAGAAGGTTGAGAAGAAAGGGAAGGAAAAGAAGATGGGTTTAGGGAAAGTAAAATAACGAAAAGATCACCTATGAAAAAAGACAGAGAAGAACAGGGGAAGAATGTATTAAAGGGGAATGAAGGGGAAATGGAAAGGATACTGGCAGCAATAAGGGGAGAAATAAAGGACGGGTTCAGGGAAGTAAAAAGCCAGACGGAGGAAATAAGAGGGGAGATGGAGAGGGTAGTGGATGAACTAAGGAAAAGAGAGGAGATATGGGAGAGAGAAAGAGAGGAAATGATGAAGAGATTGGAAGAGCTAGGGGAAAGATTAAGTATAGTAGAGAGAAAGGAGGGAAAGGAAGAGGACGAAAGAAAATACAGTGAGCTGGAAGAGAAAGTGAAGAAAATAGCAGAAGGGGGATTAGGACTGGAAAGGAAGGTGGGGGAAAGGGATATGGAGGAGAGGATAAGAATTATTGAAAGGAAATGGGATATGAAGGAGAGGGAGGAGAGAAGAAGAAATATTCTAATAAGGAATATAAAGATAGGGGAGAAAGGTCTAAGGAAAGAGGCAGAAGAGATTCTAAAGGGCATAAAGGAGGGGATCGAAATAGGGGAGGTCAGAAAAGTGGGAGGGGAGAAGGGAAGAGAGGGGGTGGTAGTGGTGAGGTTAGGAAATATGGAGCAGAAAAGGAAAATTATGGAAGGGAGGAAAAAGATGGGGGAAAGGATTGAAAGGATTGAGGATGACCTCACATGGATGGAAAGAAAGATGCAGTGGAAACTGAAGAATATTGCAGCGGAAGAGAGGGGGCAGGGGAGTAGGGTGTGGGTAGGATACGGCAAGGTACAAATAGAGGGGGTATGGTGGATGTGGAATGAGGACAGACATGCGCTGGTAAGGGGGAAGGAATCAAGGGTGCAGTGGAAAAGGGGGGAAGAAGAAAGGGGGAAAGGGGGAAGTGAATGTGGGAGTAAGGGAGAGAGGGGATGAGACGGTAAATCAGGAGGGGGATGGAAGGAGAAGGAGCAGTGAGAAGGGGAGCAGAGAATGGAAAAAGGGGAGACGGACGGAGAGAGAAGAATGGCAGGTTGCTTTCTTTAATGTAGCAGGCTTAGCAGGAAAGGATGCAAATTTCTGGAAGGGGGTGAACGAATGGGACGTTATAGTATGGATGGAGACATGGGTAGAACAAAGCAAAATAGAGAAAATAAAAGAAAAGCTACCGAAGGGTTATAAGTGGAAGGTGCAACCGGCAGAAAGAAGGAATAAAAAAGGGAGGGCAATGGGGCGAATGATGATAGGAGTAAGAGATGAGATGGTTGCAGAGGACTGGGAGGATGGGAGTGGGGAAATGGACGGACTAATGCAGGTAACGGTTAAGGTTGGTGGAGAAGCATGGAGAGTGGTAGGGGTATACGTTAATGGGGATATGGAGAGAAAACTGGAAGGTATAAGGAAGTGGGTAGAGGAACAGAACCAAGGAATGCACACGTTAATAGGAGGGGACTTCAATGCCAGAATGGGCGAATTAGGAGGGTTAGAGGAAGGAGAGGGAGGGGAAGAGATAGAGAGAAAGTCTAAGGATAAGAAGGTGAACAAAGAAGGAAAACAGTTGATAAATTTTCTGGGGGGAGTAGGGTGGGGGATATTAAACGGATGCCTGGGGGGCGAGGAAGGGGAATTCACGTATACGGGAGGGAGGGGGGTAACAGTAATCGACTATGTGCTAGGGGATCTAGAGGTGAGAGACAAGATAGAAAAAATAATAATAGAAGATAAGGTGGACTCAGATCACCACCCGGTGGTGGCATGGATAAAGGGATCAAGGGGAGACAGAGGAAAGGGAAATGGGAATAAGAAGAAAACTCCAAGAGGAATCTGGTCAGGGGAAGGGAGGGAGGGATTCAGGAGGGGAATGAGTTGGAGGGAGACAGGTAATATGGGGGTAAACGATGAGTTAGAGACAAGAGCGAAAGAAATAAGGGAAGCGATAGAGAGGATGGAGACGAGGGAACAACTTAAGAAAAGACGGGGTTGGTGGGATGAAGAGTGCGAAAGGGAGAAGAAGGAGGTAAGGAAGAGGTTAAGGAAATGGAGGGAGGGGAAGATAAAAGCAGAAATTTATAGAAAGTGCAGAAAAGAGTATAAGGAATTATGCGAAGAGAAAAAGAGAAAGGAGAGGGAAGAGCTCATAAGAGAAATAGAGGGACTGAGAAACGAAAAGGAAGTATGGGAGATGGTGAACAGAGAAAGGAAAAGGAGAAATGTAGGGATTGACGGAATTGATATGGAGGAATGGACAAGTTATTTTATGGGACTGCTGGGGGGATTGGAGAAGAGGGTGGTAAGAGGGTCAGGGAGAGAAAGAGGAATAGACGAGGAAGGGGAAATAGGGTTAGAAGAGATAAGGAGAGTGGTGGGGAAACTGAAGGACAAGAAGGCGATGGGAAAGGACGGAATTTCAAATGAGGTATGGAGATACGGGGGTGAGGAGGTGACAGAGTGGGTATGGAGATTCTGTAACAGGGTATGGAGGCGAGAAGGTTGGCCAGAGGAGTGGAAAGAGGGAACCATTGTCCCGATTCGGAAGAAGGGGGAGGGGAGGAGGGTGGAGGAGTTTAGGGGGGTAACAATAATGCCAACCCTATACAAGATTTACGTGGGAGTCCTAACAGAAAGGCTAAGAGAGGAAATGGAAAGGAAGGGTATGATTCCTGAAAACCAGATGGGGTTCAGGCAGGGAATGGGGACCACGGAGAGTGTTTACATCATAAATTACCTAATAAACAAACAATTAACGAGGGATGGAGGCAAGATAGTAGCATTCTTCGTGGACTTGAGAGCAGCCTTTGATGCGGTGGATAGGGGGATAATATGCGAGGCAATGAGAGAAAGGGGGGGTGAGAGAGGGACTCAGGAAGAGAATCGAGGAAATACTGCGAGAGACAAAAAGTAGGGTTAGAATAGGGGAGAGGGTGGGGGAGTGTTTCTGGACGGCAGGGGGAGTGAGGCAGGGTTGTCCGCTGAGTTATTCAACCTAGTGATAGCAGACCTGGAAGGGAAACTTGCAAAAGGAGGATGGGGGGGGGGGGGTAAAACTAGGAGAGGGAAAAGTATTCTCCCTCGCATATGCGGACGACATGGTGCTACTAGCGGAGGAGGAGGAGGGGATGAGAGCCATGGTGGGCAGACTGGAGGGCTACCTACACCGGAAAAATTTGGAATTAAATGCGGGGAAATCGAAGATGATGAGATTCAGGAAGGGTGGGGGGAGATGGAAAAAGGTAGACTGGAGGTGGAAAGGGAGAAAGATTGAGGAAGTAAAGAATTTTAAATATCTAGGATACACGCTGCAAAGCAACGGAGGACAGGAAGCGTGTGTGAGAGAGAGGGTGAAAGCTGCAGGAAAAGTGTTAAAGCAAGTATGGGGGATTGGGAAGAGAAAGTTCGGGAAAGATTGGGAAAGAAGGCTATGGCTATGCGATAGGTTGGTTTGGACGGTGATGAGCTATGGGGCGGAAATCTGGGGGTGGAAAGAAAGGACAGAGACGGAAAGGATGCACGAAAGATGGATAAGATGGACTATGGGACTGGTATGGAGGACACCCGGTTATTTAATAAGGGAGGAGGTGAAGAGAGAAATGTTGAGAGGAAACGGGGGGGAAAGAGCTTGGAGATTTGAGCAGAAGATGATGTTGGGGGAGAGGGTAAATGAAATAGCGAGAAAATGTTGGATGGAAATAAGGGAAAGAGGAATGAAAAATAGGAAAAGGTCGAAATGGGAGGAGGAGAGAACAGGGTTCTTTAGAGATAGAGGCATGGAGATGGAAGAGATGGAAAATAGGAGGCTGGAGGGGAATCTAGAGTATGCGGAACTGGAAGGGAGGGACAGTGCGATACAGGAGGAGGAGAGGTGGGAAAGAATAAGGGAATCAAAATATAACAAATGGTATAAGATGGTAATCACAAACGAAATACCGAAATACCTTAAGAAAGGATGGAGTGAGGACAAGTGGAACAGGGTGATAAGGTTTAGGATGGGAAACGAAATGAGAGAAGCGAGGTACTGGGAGGAGGAGGAGAAAAGGAGATGTAGAATGTGCGGGGAAGAAGAGGAAAGTTGGGAGCATATATGGGATAGATGTGGAGGGGAGAGGGGAATAGGAAGCTGCTGGCAGGAGGTGGTAGGGACAATTTTAGGGGAGGAAGGAGAGGGAGAACAGTGGCTGAAAAGCCTGTAAAGGGCGAGACAAGGGAAGGGGGACGAGAGGGAGGTGAGCATGAATGAGTATGCGAATGGAGATGAAAGGAGAGAAAAGGCGGAGGCGGAAGTCGGGAATGAATGGATGAATGAGTGTGGGGTAAGTGTGTCTCTCTCTGGCTCGATCTCGAATACGTCTCGAATGTAGATTTAGTGTAAGTCTAGGTTAAGAAGGAATCGAAGAGGTGTATTTATATATATATATATATATATATATATATGTTGCGGTAATTATATTTAGTGTTATATTTGGCGTTTAGTATATATAAGGCGTAGTAAGTAAGGGCGTAGTACATAAGGGAAGCTGTGTAATCCCGAAGGGAATGCAATAAAGTCAATACATTTTCTTGTGTATCTGGAATAATTTTTCATAGCAACCATATTTTTATAGTAGTTCTAAGGCCCAATATTTGCAATTTCTGAAGCTGCGCGAATTAAAAAACGAAATTTGTCACACTTGAACGGGCGGCAAAATTGACAAATCAAAGATATTTCTAATATTTTTGTATTAAAAAATGACATTTGCGTATAGAACGATAAATTATTTAAGAAGAATAACAGTCTTTTGCGATGATAATTAAAATGAAGAAAAAGAGTCTATGTTTAATAATAACCGTGATATAACTTATTTTCTGGAGGTATGTCGTTTTCGTACAAATTGTCCAAAGTAGCAAACTTTGACGGTGTCTGTATGTAAAAATGATCCGACTTCACATGGAATGTGAATTAAATGATAAAAATAACTGAATTAAAAAAATAACTATTATTCTCGTTTTTACGACACATGTGCAATTTACGCATAATATCAGAATGTGTAAAATGCTTTTCCACCAAGGGACAGGAAAATTTCCTGTTTCCACGATGTTGTAGAGGAGAGATACCGATAGTTTACATAAGGAGCTGTGAAACTCCTAAAAGCTTCTTATTTTTGTGCCATGCACAGCAGGGAACTGTCAACGCGCTCCCGATAGGTCATCTGGAAATGCTCAGTCGTCGAGATAATGGCCTGGACGTGGCGATCTGAAAAATTGGTCGCCGTGAAAGAGAAAACTCGGTCGGGATTTTCTCTAGACCCAAACCTATGTAAAAAAAACCCCACGGCGGTATAAGTCGATCTTTAGGCGACCGAGATTTACGAAACGTGTTCTTCGGTTAACGTCGCGAAAATTACACTCACTCTTTCTGCGCGGCTCCTATGAGGAAAACTCCCTTGTCGTGGCTAACGCGAAATTCTATTTTTCCTCTAAACGCCAGTAATCGACGTGAACCGGGAACACGAGGCGAGACGTGCCTTGGCATGTACGAAATCGAGGACGAGACGGGAAGCGTATCAATATAAGCGTAAACAATATAAGCCACGTCGCGAAATATTACGGGAAGGATCACTGTAATCGACTTACCGTGCCTCGTAGACAGAATATTTTCCCAATCGGACGGGACTCGGCCTCTGTAAAATGGCACGATTGGCACTATACAACGCACGTGAAAACACAGAGAGTATATTAGCTTACTTCAACGGTTAACGGCACGGGAACCAGCACGACAGTGCTTCGCGGTTATCCTAACGATGATCTACCCGGCAATCCCCACCCTACTTATTATTGGGTTTTCCTAATTAGCTGGTCTCGCACGCGAAATATGTACGTATGTGTTCCCACGGATGTTCCCTGGCCCTGGACGACATCAGAAAGTTCGTTAACGATCGCCTCTTGGCGAACGGGGCGTCCCAGACAATCCCAGGGTGCTTCCACATCACCCTCGCATGTGGAAGACCTTCCCGCGGGGTGAGACGGCAACAGAATCTTCCTGCTGGAGTTACTTTGTCAGGAAAGTCCGGAGTTGGGAGGGTTCGAGAGAATTTATTCGGCGAGAATTTATCCGACGAATAAAGATTCTTTTTTGTTCCAAGCGCATTTATTCGTAGCGTCAAATAAAATTTTCAACTTTCATCTGTATCTTTATTCGAAGGCTTCGAAGAAATTTTTGAATAACTTTTGCCAGTTCAAACATACGCGTTGCCGAGCATCTAGTCTGGAACCAGCGACCGATCCACGACATACGATGTAAGCAGATCAAGAATATACAGGGTGTCCCAAAAATGTCTCACTTCCTTTAAAGGGGGGGGGGGGGGGTTCCTAAGGCCATTTGAGGCGCATTTTACTTTGCAAAAATGGCCGTTTCGGCTTTGTTAAGGAGTTATTAACGAAAAACACGGACCAATCAGAGCGCGACCTGGAGGCGTATTGGCAGAGACGGCCGCGCACGACAGAAGTCGAGCGATGGTGATACACCCCGCGGTCGAAAGCAAGGAACAAACAAGAGAAGAAAATTTTTCGAGTCCTATGTCGGATAGTTCAAACTTGAATATGTTGTATTCTTTAGTAGCCTATCAAGGAATCTCGAAGGATTTTTCGAAATCTTGAAAAATGCTGGATTTGCAGACGTGTAAAGAACTTTTTTTCATTAAATTATAACACTAGAACTAACGTACTGAGGAGAATGAGTTTTTAGGAGCTTGTAGTGAACACAGAAGAGTATCTATAGAAAATATTTCGATTTGGAAAAAATGATTTTTTCACCATTTATTTTGAAAAAGTTTTAAACAAATGTTATTTTCCTATAGCCGGGACTGTTTTAAAAATTTGAAAAAACGAGGTAACAGCTCCAAGTCTCCTCTTTACGGACCTATTTTTTAAAAGGCAGGCGCTTTAAATTTGATGGAATTAGAATTATTTTAAAACCTTGCTTACCTCGGTTCTCCTGTAGAGCCCCAGCGAGGTGAAAATGATTCCTGTATTCACAAATTATTCTGCGTGCAACACTGAACCTGCCTACTCGTTAAATTCACAAGAGCATTTTAATTATTTGTTCTATGAAATTATCGAGCAGAAGGGGTCAATGTCCTTTCACTGCACGATCCGGCCCACATTGTTAATTTATTCACGATCACAATAAAACTATTCACATATATCCATTGGGTCCACAAACGTTGAAAGAAATCCACACAAATGATTCTAGTTCACATTTGATGCACGTAAATCGACTGTTTTGACTGCCCGTCCGCGAAAACCCGTCCGTCCAAGCTGGCGATCGTAGGAAGACTAGTTTAGCACAGCTGACGAGTTTAACGGCCTTTCAACACCACGACCGCCTCTAAGCAGAGAGTCTGAGGGATCCGCGTGTCCCAGCAGGTAATAAACCAGGAAAGCGCCTTGACTTCTGGTTGCCAAATGAGTACAGTAGGTCAATAAAATGCTAAAAGTTTTAACGAACAGTAACGGCTTTTTGGGAATATTGCTACTACCCTTTCTTACGCCGGTATATCGAATAACGGTATTTCGTGCTAATTTGCAATTTCGTGAAATCGGTATTTGCTAAGGTAAAATACCGGTATTTTCGGTATTAGCTATAAATAATAAATATTTGTTTGGGGCATCTACTCTTACTTGAAATTTACAAATTAATTTTTTCGATAACGAATTCAGTTTAATATCAAAAACTGTATCAGCTCTGCTTCCAATAAAGCTGGCTATGGAAGCATTATCTCGTAAGGATTCCAACTTATTAACAGCGAATGCAACAATAAATTTTATGCTGCAATCACTTAAAGATCAGGACACGCCACTGTCCGAAGAACTGTAACAGTGCATTGAAAATTCGTATACAGGAAAGGCATAGCGAACTAGAAAATATTTTAAGGTATTTACATAATTATAACCACTTTGAAAAAGAAAACGGGAAGGAAGAAAAGAAGCTAACAAGATCAAATTTAATTAAGTTCGTCGTCAATTACCACAAAAACATTTATGAAAAGCAAACAAACCTATCCAGAAGAATTCGTTGAAGATGATGATGATGTTAATTTCGTTAATAGCGCTTTCCTCGTTTATTACCTGCTACGACAACACCTCTCTGGGACACGCGGATCCCCCGCCTGCATCACTCGGGGATACAAGCGTACCTGCCACCGCACCTGGGACGGTTAAATGAAAATTCCATCGATGGCCATAAACGATGAACGCGCCTTCACTCGAATGTAGCAGTTAATAAACGAGGAAAGCGCCTTGACTTGAACGAAGGATGCGGAAATAAAGAACTCGACGATGGCATATTTTGGAAAACGTGCAGAGCACGTGGGGCATCGAATGAGCCCAACCGCCTTGCTTACGGTTCGCAAATACTGTCTAACCGCCCGGAAATTTTTTTATTTGCAGGTAATTGTAATTTCTTCTCGAGAGACAATTCTTTTTCGATATTAACATCATCATCATCTTCAACGAATTCTTCTGGATAGGTTTGTTTGCTTTTTATAAATGTTTTTGTGGTAATTGACGACGAACTTAATTAAATTTGATCTTGTTAGCTTCTTTTCTTCCTTTCCTGTATACGAATTTTCAATGCACTGTTACAGTTCTTCGGACAGTGGCGTGTCCTGATCTTTAAGTGATTGCAGCATAAAATTTATTGTTGCATTCGCTGTTAATAAGTTGGAATCCTTACGAGATAATGCTTCCATAGCCAGCTTTATTGGAAGCAGAGCTGATACAGTTTTTGATATTAAACTGAATTCGTTATCGAAAAAATTAATTTGTAAATTTCAAGTAAGAGTAGATGCCCCAAACAAATATTTATTATTTATAGCTAATACCGAAAATACCGGTATTTTACCTTAGCAAATACCGATTTCACGAAATTGCAAATTAGCACGAAATACCGTTATTCGATATACCGGCGTAAGAAAGGGTAGTAGCAATATTCCCAAAAAGCCGTTACTGTTCGTTAAAACTTTTAGCATTTTATTGACCTACTGTACTCATTTGGCAACCAGAAGTCAAGGCGCTTTCCTGGTTTATTACCTGCTGGGACACGCGGATCCCTCAGACTCTCTGCTTAGAGGCGGTCGTGGTGTTGAAAGGCCGTTAAACTCGTCAGCTGTGCTAAACTAGTCTTCCTACGATCGCCAGCTTGGACGGACGGGTTTTCGCGGACGGGCAGTCAAAACAGTCGATTTACGTGCATCAAATGTGAACTAGTTGTGCGTGATATGTGGATTTCTGTGAATCATTTGTGTGGATTTCTTTCAACGTTTGTGGACCCAATGGATATATGTGAATAGTTTTATTGTGATCGTGAATAAATTAACAATGTGGGCCGGATCGTGCAGTGAAAGGACATTGACCCCTTCTGCTCGATAATTTCATAGAGCAAATAATTAAAATGCTCTTGTGAATTTAACGAGTAGGCAGGTTCAGTGTTGCACGCAGAATAATTTGTGAATACAGGAATCATTTTCACCTCGCTGGGGCTCTACAGGAGAACCAAGGTAAGCAAGGTTTTAAAATAATTCTAATTTCGTCAATTTTAAAGCGCCTGCCTTTTAAAAAATAGGTCCGTAAAGAGGAGACTTGGAGCTGTTACCTCGTTTTTTTCGAATTTTTAAAACAGTCCCGGCAATAGGAAAATAACATATGTTTAAAACTTTTTCAAAATAAATGGTGAAAAAATCATTTCTTCCAAATCGAAATATTTTCTATAAATACTCTTCTGTGTTCACAACAAGCTCCTAAAAACTCATTCTCCTCAGTACGTTAGTTCTAGTGTTATAATTTAATGAAAAAAAGTTCTTTACACGTCTGCAAATCCAGCATTTTTCAAGATTTCGAAAAATCCTTCGAGATTCCTTGATAGGCTACTAAAGACTACAACATATTCAAGTTTGAACTATCCGACATAAGACTCGAAAAATTTTCTTCTCTTGTTTGTTCCTTGCTTTCGACCGCGGGGTGTATCACCATCGCTCGACTTCTGTCGTGCGCGGCCGTCTCTGCCAATACGCCTCCAGGTCGCGCTCTGATTGGTCCGTGTTTTTCGTTAATAACTCCTTAACAAAGCCGAAACGGCCATTTTTGCAAAGGAAAATGTCGCTTCAAATGGCCTCAGGAACCTCCCCTTTGAAGGAAGTGAGACATTTTTGGGACATCCTGTATATATATATATATATATATATATATATATATATATATATATATATCTTATTCCTTATTATGCACAATAAATATTCTTCTTTATACAGTTCTAATCATTTTCCCTTTATCTTTTCCTTTTTTCAATTTATTATCATTTCCTCAAAAATTCTATTCTAAGTACTTTGTTGGTTTCTTCTTTCCCTTTCTACTTGTCTTTCATATTTCTCTTTTTCCGTAATTATATAATTTATAATAATATTTATTTTATTCCATTCACTTTTACCCTGTACCATTATATTTATAATATTGTCCGCTGTAATGCTACATCCTAAGTTCAATTCTAAATCCCTTCTTTTTAGGTACCATCTGTCGCAGTCAAAGACCCACCGTGTTTCGTAAGAGATTAGCTCAGCCTATAGTTTAAGTCACCATATCCTCTTTCCATCCTCTATATTCTTTATTAGTCTTTTCGACCATAGTCCTTTCCTCATCCCGTTCCATCTTTCTTGCCACTCTTCCTTCGTTTCCTTTTGTATTCTATCCAATTCCTCTTCTCCCTCTCTTTCTCTTTCCTCTCCCTTTCCATTACACTATCTCCGATCTTCATCTTAAACTTCTCCCTAGCCCTATACATCTCCCCTCTCTACTTGATCTGTAAGATCCACGGTAGGACTCCCGTGATTACACTAAGTGCATCACAGCTCACCGTCTTGTATGCTCCGGCAACTCTTGCTAGTCCTAATCTCTGTGTCAAAACCCCAGACTCTAGTGCATTAAAGTACAGTCGCCTGCCGTGTGTACTTGGCCCGTCTATATTTTTCATAATTCTTGAGAGCTCAATCATAAGATTTATTCCTTTCACTGCACACTTTTCCACTTGTGAATATTCATTACTTTTATTATCCAACATAACACCTAAATATTTTAATTCTTTCTAAGTTTTAATAACACTCACCATTATATTTAGATCGAAATACCCTGGAACTATTTTTCTGTTAGTAAAAATAAATTTCGTTTTGTGCGCCGCCATGTCTAGTCTAAATCTCATTAACCATTTACTGATTTTATTGTATATCTGTTCTATATCCTCCTTTAATACATCTAAATTTTTATGTGTGGCCAGAATGGCCACATCATCAGCATATACTATTATTTTAATGTTCTTTTTTGTTCGAATTTTCAATATATCGTCGTAAATCATATTCCATATTAATGGAGATATGATCGACCCTTGCAACACTCCTTTCTCTATTTTTAACTTGATCCATCTATTCTTTGCTTTGTATTTTATATATCTGTTTTTTAGGTAACTTTGAACTATTTTTTGTAAGTATGAAAATAAATTTCTCTCCTCCATGGTGTCTATTATACAATTCCTGTCTAGACTATTGAACGCATTTTTAATATCCAAACTAATTATTATGCCGCAGTTTCCGTTGGTAATGTCTTCTCTTATGCATTAATTCCTTTCTCAGCGCATCAATCTCCTCGTTCCACCAGGGATTACTTTTAAAATTGAACTTATTATTTCCTCTAAGCATACCTTTTTCTTACATGTCTTATAAATATTCTTTATGTACGTACATATTTATACTATTATCATTTCCATCTTTTAAGCCTAAATGCATTATACTCTGCAAATTTTTTGCATCAATACCTCTTCATTAATTGTTCTAATTTTCCAAGTTTTATTCACTGCTTGCTATCTAGCTCTTTTAGATTTATCATTATTATTATTTATATTAAAGTAATGCATGCAGTATGTATGATCTGACGCACTTCCGGTATCCAATACTAAACTATTTACATTATTAGTCATTTCTGCATCCATACAAACCAGATATATAACCATACGGTTATTTCTCGACATCGTTCCACCGTCGGGATATCCGTTGTATTTCTTAACGAGAATACGTTCTAGTGAAGACGGTAAATTGAATTTTGATCACGATTCGCATCCCTGAGACTCATCTTCCAGGCTCATTCAAGCAAGCAAACTAACGCTCAGCTCATGTATCAGCCGGATCTTGTGGTTGTACTTGTTTGTCCTTACAAGGAGTGGACTCAAGATTATTGAGTCTTTGCTCAATAAATGTTATAAGTTCAAGTCTTAATTTTTAATCTTTTACCGAATAACGAACCCAAAATCCCTGCATATGCAAGGGAAAGCCGCTCTTCCTTTGCAACCTGTAGTCTCCTTCTATTTTTTTAATAACGAATTCAGCCTTAAAATATTTGGATGTTTCATTGCTACTTATTGTTATATGCTTGTTTACAAACATTATTCTGGTGCGTCGCCGCACAGTCGAAAGAACTTAGTTTCGTGTGATACTTCATCGATAGAACATACAGTGACTCACGAAAGTATTAGAACACTTACCATTAAATAGTTTATTAATTATAATAAGTATTGTTATGTATGCCGTTACATATCGCGGTTTGAATTCGCGCTCTCGCACTGCGTGCGCAGACGTCGAGGTTATGAGGTACCGTGACCAGGGGTCGCAGCGAGCATCTCTCGGGCCGGACTCCGCATTGTACCACATGGCCGGTCGTTACATGCCAAGAATTTATTAAGATCGAAATACACTACGTTTCATATTGTAATTAGTATTTAAGTTGTTCAGTGCAATAAAACGTTACATAAAAACACAACAGTTGGCGACGAGGATGGGATAAGTTTACAAAATTGGATTTGCAACAGGCCTATTTGCAGCTGGAAGTACACCCAGACGATCAGAAGTATTTGACATTAAGTACAAATAAAGGCCTGTTCCAATGTACACGTTTGATGTACGGGGTTAGTAGTGCACCTGCTATTTGGCAGCGGGAAATAGAAAACATCCTAAAGGACATTTCGGGAGTGTCAGTGTTTCTGGAAGATATAAAAATTACTGCACCGGATGATGCTACACATTATGCTAGGTTAAACGAGGTTTTATCTCGATTGTCGAGTCATAACGTTCGGATAAACTTGGATAAATGCGATTTTATGAGAGATAAGATCGAGTATTGTGGTTAAGTGATCGATAAATCAGGTATACATAAAGAAAGAAAAAAGGAGGATGCAGTTTTAAATGCTAAAGTTCCCACAAATAAAACTGAAATAAGAGTTTTTGTGGGACTTATTAATTACTACGGTAGATTTTTACAAAATCTCAGCTCAAAGTTGTACCCACTCTATAATTTATTAAAAGATAAGGTGCCATTCAAGTGGGATACGAAATGTCAGGAAGCTTTCGACTTGGTAAAAAAAGAAATGGTGTCGGAACGAATCCTTGCGCACTTCGACCCCCAACTACCGATAATTTTAGCTACGGACGCTAGTCCATACGCAGTGGGAGCAGTATTGTCCCACGTCTACCCAGATGGTACTGAGCGACCAATACAGTTCGCGTCACAAACCCTTTCAAGAGTACAACAGAAGTATTCACAGATAGACAAAGAAGCCTATGGAATAATTTTTGGTGTAAAAAAATTCTTTTATTATTTACACGGTAGAAAATTTACGTTATACACAGACCATAGACCTCTCGTACAAACTTTTTCGCCGTCTAAACATTTACCTACTCTTACTACAACTAGAATGCAACACTACGCGTTATACTTACAAACGTTCAGATACGATATTAGGTACAAAAATACTAAAGACCATGCTAATGCTGATGCAATGTCCAGACTACCAACAAATTCTGATCAAATTTACGCATATGATGAACCTGACACTTTCGAAATATTCCAAATAGAGAATTTACCAGTTACTTTCCATGAACTAAGGGAAGGGACATTATTGGATAAGAGCTTGATAAAATTAATTAAAGCATTACGTAGGGGACAACCTGTAAAAAAAGAAGATCGTTTCGGAATAGACCAAACGGAATTTTCTCTACAACAGGATTGCCGTTTTCGTGGTCAAACGGTCGTAATACCACAAACTTTACGCAGAAGAATTCTAAACGAATTACATTCTACTCACACGGGAATAGTTAAAACCAAACAATTGGTGAGAAGTTACTGCTGGTGGCCGGGAATTTCGGAGGATATTGAAAATGTAGTAAAAAATTGCCTACAATGCAACAAATTTAAAAACAACCCTCCGAAGTTCTCCTTCCATCCGTGGGACAGAGCTACTAAACCTTTCGAAAGAGTCCACATTGATTTTGCTGGACCGTTCATGAATTCTTATTTTCTTATACTAGTAGATGCATACACACGTTGGCCAGAGATTCACATAGTGAAGAATATGACCGTGCATACTACGGTACAATTGCTTAGGAAAATTTTTAGTACTTTTGGATTACCGGCCGTTTTGGTTAGCGATAATGCACCTACATTTACATCATTTGAATTTAGAAATTTTTTAAAAACAAATGGAATAGTTCACAAATTAACTCCCCTATATCACCCTGCAACTAACGGTTTAGCAGAGCGTTACGTACAATCCGTTAAGAACACATTAAGAACCTTAAGTGAAAATGGAAAAGACATGGAAATTAACATGTGCAAATTTCTAATAAATTACAGGAAAACCCCACATACTATTACGGGAGTTAGTCCCTCTTTTCTTATGCTTGGTAGAGAAATACGTACAAGACTCGACTTAATTTTTCCTACGGAGATCCCTAAAAACAGCTGTGTTGAAAATTCAAATTACAGAACATTCAAAGAAGGGGAAAGAGTTGCCGTAAGAGATTACCTGAGCCAAAATAGATGGCAATATGGTAGAGTGCAAAGGAAACTGGGTGATCTGATATATCTGGTTCAGTTGGATGATTCACGAGTGTGGAAACGTCATGTGGACCAAATCAGAGCAATTGGTGGCAATACACCATTAACAATTGATTTCGTTCCATCTAGCCCTCCGGATGTATCGGATGTGCCAGTACCGGTAGCGGAAGCACGATTTAGCGGAAACTTCGTAAACGAGCCTGGCTCTGACCCGCCTGTCTCCGAAAGCGCACCTTGTAAGTCAGATAGAGACTTACCAGACCCAGGTGAAACTTGCACCCTGCGAAGATCCACACGTGTTCGAAAACCACCCTCTCGTTTGGGTTACGTTTAATAATTCTTTTTTTTTATATACCAAATGTGTTACAGTTTGTGTTGCGAAATTCTTCCACAGAGGGAAGAGTTGTTATGTATGCCGTTACATATCGCGGTTTGTATTCGCGCTCTCGCACTGCGTGCGCAGACGTCGAGGTTGTGAGGTACCGTGACCAGGGGTCGCAGCGAGCATCTCTCGGGCCGGACTCCGCATTGTACCACATGGCCAGTCGTTACATGCCAAGAATTTATTAAGATCGAAATACGCTAAGTTTCATATTGTAATTAGTATTTAAGTTGTTCAGTGCAATAAAACGTTACATAAAAACACAACAAGTATATTATACAATACTTACAGAAATATTATTAACAGTGTAAGTAGGTATGACACTCTATATTATCTAGATCAAGTTTCGAAAAAATCGCAATATATACAATATTTATGAATTATTTCTTACAAATATAAAGACTGCTGTAGTCACAAAAGTATTTGAACAATTCAGTTTTAAAGCTGTAATATTTAGTAGGTGTATCTTAGGCGCGTATTACATGTCGTGTGCGATTATGCATACTGTTTACTTACTTTTCTTTAACGCTTGGTAATATAAAATTCCAATCTTCCAGTAATTTTTCTTTTAAACTTGCCATAGATATTATGTAAAAGGGTATAGCCGGATAAGATGGTCAAAACTGCCCTTGAGCCAAATGATATCGCGGATGGGTCATTCGATAGGGCATCCAAAAAAACCATACTGTGTAAAATTTTAACCCTATATCTTGATCGGGAGGGTAGTTATGGGGTAAAATTGAAAAATCAGTTTTTGGCCTATTTGCCCTAGTTAACGGAGTTTAGAAATTCTGAAAAAAATCTGAAACATGTCAAACACCCGAATAGATATTCTGCAATTCGTTTTAGATTTTTAAATTGAAAATCCTGCTTGTAAAATATCAAAAACCTCAAAAAAATTGAAAAAATGCAGATTTCACATGGAAGTTCTAGAGTGACTAACTTTATATTTTTACAGTACCGACATATTATTATAATTATCATATATGAATTTTTTCACATTTTTCGGTTTCTGGCGCCGTTGTTAAAAAAAAATAAAAACCGATTTATTCGCCATTTTTTGCGTGAAAAACGAAGCTAACCTTCAAATTGTAACATTTTATTCATTCTGTGAGCCTATTGGATACTGATAAACCTTGAACATTTCACAGAAATAATTAAGAAATGAAATTAACTTAATTAGTACTCTACTACGTCAGCGCATAACATCTGAAAATATTAACCATGTCTCCAACAGCTCGGTTGGGTCAGCGCGTTAGGCGCTCGACTTTGAATATGCTTATACTAGGTTCGCGCCCAGTATAAGTCTACTTTTTTTTTATTTAATCAATTCCTTTTTTTCTTTTTTTAACTACGTAATAATCAATGATATTTTTGTAGAATTCTTTTAGAACCAATATTTAAATATTTAGAAAATATTTTAAGGTAAAGTACGTCAAAAAATAATTTCAGAGCAATCCTTATTTCATCAATTTTTAATCTCTTAATCTATTAAACTATTTCATCAATTTTTAATCTCTTTAATCTATTAAACTATTAAAATTACCAGATCGCAATTTGAATAAAGAAACCACAAGAGCTTGAGTAACGCCACGTTGCAAACACATTAAGGCGTTCCTCTGACAATGTAAAATTACCCACTTTATCTTTAATACTAGAATCATTATTGATTACAAGATATTCAAAATAATTGTTAAGTTCCTCTGAATCAATTACGCTAGTATTTGAACAAATACGTGATAGAGTTTACATCTCTTGGCGACCTGAGTTGAGTAAACTACAGTACGTTATCCCCGTCAAAGTAATCGTGATCGTTGTTTGACGAAGCTTCAAACGGCCGAGAACGTAGTGAGATAGCGTGTTATTGTGCACAAGTGGACTTCTTTTTTTAGTGTTATCAGCATGGCAAGTGAAAGGGTAGAACCGTTAATATTAAAACTTCGCGTGTTAGGTGCATTAAATGTGACATTCTGATTCGAAATTCGCATGGTCAAACAAAACAAATAGCTACAATTATTGAGTCAGTTAGGTGGTCCGAATTTTAAATGAAGTGGTCAGTGTTGATGATACACTTTGCAATAAGTGCCGCCTTCTTATATACAGACACGAAACAAGATCTCAAGAATTTGGTGAATCCAATGTTGAAGCATCCTCTAGTTTAGCAAACGTAACTTCTTCCGAAATATCTTCAATCGGTGTATCGCTTCCAGTAACACCTACAGCTGGAACTTCCTCTCTAGAGTCACCTTGTACGAGAACACCTGTGTTAGAATCATGCCCAAACGAATTCTCTACAATAACACCCTCGGTCGAAAAATCTTCAGGCGGAGAATCATCAAGTGAAGCGTCCGGCAATGATATGTCAGTTGATATGTCATCGTCAAGCTTAGGCAATATATCTTCAATATATTTATTGAAGTATTTCGTATTTCACACTTTATCTTTAATACTAGAATCATTATTGATTACAAGCACCGACGAGATACTGTTAAAGACAGCCAGCCCCCGTGTATTCGGTGTCGTCGAAAAGTGGGCTCTGATGGGCTCTCAAACCGGTCGGTAACGGGTCCGATGGCATCGCCGGTGGTTTCGTGGAATGGATAAAGTAGACTTATGAAGTTCCACGGTGCTAAAAGTTCCGCGCTCTCTACCTACATAGAACATTTGCTCGTCAACTGCGCACGACTGCATGAGTGGCGTAGAGGTAAATGGATGTAATACCTTAGGTAATAAATAAATGAAGAATGTCATTATCCATTCTGTGATTTCTTGGAAAATAAATACATATTATTGTATAATTTCATTAAATTCTTATCGGCTACTTATTTTCCTTATTGTTCAGCATTGGAATCACTGTTTTATAATCGATAGCCTGTAGATGTAGGAATTTATAAAATATCAGAATTTACACTTAATTTAATTAATGGGATATTTATAAAATAATTTTTCTTAAACAAAAAATATTCTGTAATAATTATAGAATAAAAAGGAAGAATAAATACAATCTACAAGAAACGATCAAATTCAATCGTCCTAATCGAGATCCTTAGTAGAAAGCAGAAACGTAATTTTTATTACTTATTTTTCCGATAATACCACTTCTAATGCGCGACAGCACTGTCTGCAATTATTAAATGCAATTATTTTTATCAGAGAAATATTACATATATGATGGTAAAAGTCTCCTAAAAGATTAACTAAAAATGAAAAAGTGTCATCATTGCATTACTGTTGCCTCACCGATGTTATGTACCTCACCTGTACATAATGACCATACACCTGTATATGATCCGAATTATATCGTGTTTGGTATCATTTTAATCAGAACAATGCCACAAATCTATTAGCAAAAGTCTCATAAAAAAATAAGTAATAATAAAAAAGCTATTCCTTGGTAATACATTGTGAGGACGCGCGAGCCTTTGAACTGTGCCGCCGACTGCGACTCTCCGCGTCTCTTTCTTTTCCATACGCTATCCTTCCTCGCGCCCGAAACTTTAATTGTCTATTACACAAGTAAATATCATCGGAATTATATCACATTTGGTATGATTTTTATTAGAAAAATGCCACAAATATGGTCATCGAAGTCCCATAAAAAAATAATGAAAAATAAAGAAGTTGGAAATTCGGGTTAGGTATGTTTACATTTCTCGGTGACCGAGGCCTCTCGAGCTCGGCTATCCTTCACTACGTTCGGCAAACCTTAGACAATGATATTCCTCGCGTATAAACAAGGACTGTTACTTTTCCGAAGCTACGACTCTTCGAAGCTTCGAAGGATTCGAAGGAACGAAGGGAACTACGAAGGTGATGAAAATCGAAGTTTCGGACCTTCGGACCTTCGAACCTTTGATTCGTTTCCAGTTAACGGATAAAAGAAATAAATTTTCATAATTTGTTTCTATATTCGCCATCTGAATTATTTCAATAATTTATTGTTAAGATAATATATTTATAATTTGAATTATCTTTTCGATAGCATATTGTTAAAATAATTGTTTAAATAAATAAATTTTATAATTTGTTTCTATATTCATTATTTGAATTGTTATTTCGATTATTTATTGTTAAAATAATTGATTAAATAAATAAATTTTTACAATTTGTTTCTATGTTCATTATTTGAATTATTTCAATTATTTATTGTTAAAATAATGGTTTAAATGAATAAATTTTTATATTTTGTTTCTATATACATTATGTGAATTATTTCAATAATTCATTATTAAAATAATTATTTAAAGAATGTACAAGTATTTACATAATGAATCTAGAAACACATTTCTATAGATTATAAAAATTTCTGTAGATTATAAATTTTTATACTCTATAGAAACGTGTTCCTATATTAATTGTGTAAATACGTGTACATTGTCTAAACAATTATTTGAACAATAAATTATTGAAATAATTCAAATGATGAACATAGAAACAAATTGTAAAAATTTATTTATTTAATCAATTATTTTAACAATAAATAATTGAAATAACAATTCAAATAATGAATTTAGAAACAAATTATAAAATTTATTTATTCGCCGAATAAATTTTCATCGAATAAAACTTTATTCGACGCGTGTGGAATACAGATAACCATAATCATTTCTTTTGTCGGGTGACAAATAATGTTTTTATTTTTTAATCGCTGTTTGCATCGATGCTCCTACAATTATATTATATGTATTATATTAATTCATCCTCGCGAGTCTCTCTGGAACTCTATATTATTCGAAATAGTATGTCAAATAAACGTTAATCTGTTTTTCAACATATGTATGTTTCCAGAGATCGATTCTTAGAACAATTATGTATTAAAAAGTGTAAGGAAATAATGCTTGTTTATGAAATATTTTTAAATTACAAAATGAGGTATTTCGTATGAAATCAGTAGTAGGAATTATTGAATATTGATTTTCCTAAATATGCTTTCATACTTTCTTACGTACAAAATTTCTAGGATTTTTTTGTCTTTGATATTAATTTTACTTTTAGTATTTTAAGCCTTAAAAACCAACACCAAAATGTTTGTTCGAGAATGTAACATCTGATCTCACTGCTGTCTGCCGTCTCACCGTCTCAAGAATCTCCTCAGAGGCCTTCTGCACCGACGAAATATCGTCGGTGGCCGTCATTGCCTAAGCTTGACGATGACATATCAACTGACATATCATTGCCGGACGCTTCACTTGATGATTCTCCGCCTGAAGATTTTTCGACCGAGGGTGTTATTGTAGAGAATTCGTTTGGGCATGATTCTAACACAGGTGTTCTCGTACAAGGTGACTCTAGAGAGGAAGTTCCAGCTGTAGGTGTTACTGGAAGCGATACACCGATTGAAGATATTTCGGAAGAAGTTACGTTTGCTAAACTAGAGGATGCTTCAACATTGGATTCACCAAATTCTTGAGATCTTGTTTCGTGTCTGTATATAAGAAGGCGGCACTTATTGCAAAGTGTATCATCAACACTGACCACTTCATTTAAAATTCGGACCACCTAACTGACTCAATAATTGTAGCTATTTGTTTTGTTTGACCATGCGAATTTCGAATCAGAATGTCACATTTAATGCACCTAACACGCGAAGTTTTAATATTAACGGTTCTACCCTTTCACTTGCCATGCTGATAACACTAAAAAAAGAAGTCCACTTGTGCACAATAACACGCTATCTCACTACGTTCTCGGCCGTTTGAAGCTTCGTCAAACAACGATCACGATTACTTTGACGGGGATAACGTACTGTAGTTTACTCAACTCGGGTCGCCAAGAGATGTAAACTCTATCACGTATTTGTTCAAATACTAGCGTAATTGATTCAGAGGAACTTAACAATTATTTTGAATATCTTGTAATCAATAATGATTCTAGTATTAAAGATAAAGTGGGTAATTTTACATTGTCAGAGGAACGCCTTAATGTGTTTGCAACGTGGCGTTACTCAAGCTCTTGTGGTTTCTTTATTCAAATTGCGATCTGGTAATTTTAATAGTTTAATAGATTAAAGAGATTAAAAATTGATGAAATAGTTTAATAGATTAAGAGATTAAAAATTGATGAAATAAGGATTGCTCTGAAATTATTTTTTGACGTACTTTACCTTAAAATATTTTCTAAATATTTAAATATTGGTTCTAAAAGAATTCTACAAAAATATCATTGATTATTACGTAGTTAAAAAAAGAAAAAAAGGAATTGATTAAATAAAAAAAAGTAGACTTATACTGGGCGCGAACCTAGTATAAGCATATTCAAAGTCGAGCGCCTAACGCGCTGACCCAACCGAGCTGTTGGAGACATGGTTAATATTTTCAGATGTTATGCGCTGACGTAGTAGAGTACTAATTAAGTTAATTTCATTTCTTAATTATTTCTGTGAAATGTTCAAGGTTTATCAGTATCCAATAGGCTCACAGAATGAATAAAATGTTACAATTTGAAGGTTAGCTTCGTTTTTCACGCAAAAAATGGCGAATAAATCGGTTTTTATTTTTTTTTAACAACGGCGCCAGAAACCGAAAAATGTGAAAAAATTCATATATGATAATTATAATAATATGTCGGTACTGTAAAAATATAAAGTTAGTCACTCTAGAACTTCCATGTGAAATCTGCATTTTTTCAATTTTTTTGAGGTTTTTGATATTTTACAAGCAGGATTTTCAATTTAAAAATCTAAAACGAATTGCAGAATATCTATTCGGGTGTTTGACATGTTTCAGATTTTTTTCAGAATTTCTAAACTCCGTTAACTAGGGCAAATAGGCCAAAAACTGATTTTTCAATTTTACCCCATAACTACCCTCCCGATCAAGATATAGGGTTAAAATTTTACACAGTATGGTTTTTTTGGATGCCCTATCGAATGACCCATCCGCGATATCATTTGGCTCAAGGGCAGTTTTGACCATCTTATCCGGCTATACCCTTTTTGTAAATATTTTCTATTAATACCCATAGATGTACAATCGGGATAATATCGGGGCTTTGTGGTGGCGTGATCAACATTTGAATGAAAGTTCAAATAAACTATTAAATTTTGGACGCCGATACAATTGATTTATTAACGGTAGAAGTTACAAAAGTTTGGGATACTATCAACATATCCATTGCTATCATGATATCAATATCGTCATTTGACAAATATCAGTAACAGCTGCCGACACCAAATACTTTACTTTTTAATACGCCTCGAGGCTCGACTGCTTTTTGGAGAACTCCGTGTTCTTAACTTGTTTGAACTCTTTTTATGTGATCCTGTAGATATCGATGAAGACATTCCGAAAATGTGTGTATGGTTATTAGGAATTCACTGTTTTATAAGTTATACGCGTGTAAAGATAAGCAGTTTTAAGCGTTTTTGACAGGCTAAAGCGTCGCCATATTGGATATTCGTTGAGTGGTAGAGGTAGGTAGGTCTGTTCGGCGCATGCGCTGGATAGATTGTGAGTGTTCAGCGCATGTGTTAGATAGTAATGGTATATTTACGGGATCGGCTAAGTAGTACTGAGCGTATGCGCTAGATAGAAATTCAGTGGTTACACATACTTTGTAAACATAAGCAATTTCAAGTGTTTTTCACAAATTAATTATTTATTAATAAGTTCAAGTATTAGAAATTTTAATTTTAGAGACATGCCAAGTAGTAAAGAAGAAGTTTTTTTACTTGGGCTCAGGATTGTGGATTGTTGCGGAAACTTAAAAAATGTCGTACTCATCGGTGCGAAATGAAAATTTATAACAATAATCATGGAATCGATCGTTTTCTGCCATCTAATGGATTTGTGCGGACGTATTTAGCCTATTTTGTGTATATTACCTAGCAAATATATCAATATGGCGGCGTTGTAACCTGTAAAAATGGCTAAAGGCTTATCATTTTCGGTGTTTTCTCGTTAAAATCTATAAGATTGTATAAAAAGACTTCGAAAAAAAGAGATTATCGATATATAACGATTATCTAATTATTTTAAAATCATGGGAATGAATTGGATCCTTCCCGTCACTAGTTTTTAGTCGATAAAATTCCGACAGTACTGCTCACATCCCCCCCCCCCCCCAAAGGTTGGGGATTCTTTAGAAATATTTCGCTCTCGCGAAAAAGCGGACCGCTGCCCAATCCATCGTACTTTCACCTATTCAATCGGCCACGGGATTACCTCATACAAAAGACATTGCACTAAAATATCCCGCATAGTAAGACACTGGGACATAAAATGTTAACAATACGAATTTTCAGTTAATATATTCTACATGTTTGTTAAATTAAATCGCCCACAATTTCTATTTCTAGCAACACCATGTTGTGGATTATTTATTATTTTAATTACTTTACACTCGAGCCATCTGTTAAATATCAACAGATCCCAATGAAAGCAATTTGTGAAATATGAATATTAATCCTTTGCACTCGGAGCTATTTCAACTAAAAAATGAAACATTTCTTCTAACCTAAAATATTTCCATTCTACATAATTTTTTTTCATTATATGCGTACGAAACTGATATAGTACCTCATACAATATTTAAATGTTTAGCAATTTATTACATATAAACAAATTTAATCATGTAAACAATATTCTGAATAATGGTGTAGCAATTTGTAGCGGCGCCTTAGAGTCGCCATTCGAGTGTTAAGGGTTAAATTAATACATTAATACATTCCATGTTTTTATTCAGTTAAGTAATGCATAATTTTGATTTTTAGCAACAAACTCTTATAATACATTTAGTATCTTAATGGCTTTATTATTGTGCAATTATTCATACTAAAATGGAGGTTATTTATCATTCGACCTAATGAATTATTCAATGAAAATTTTGCATGTTTTGTAGCGTGGACTATTTTACTGACATTTAAGTAAACAGAAAATTACTTTTAAAGACACAGAATAAATTTGAGTAATAGGTGTGTTATATAACGTAGCTGTAACAAATGCGTAAATATGAACATAGATAAATACTGTACACACAAATTTCATTTTAAATTTGTACGGAAAAGCGTAATTGTTCTACATTTTCTGGTAATAATATTGTATGGACCAGCCAATTGTAACAGTTCATTTAGTCGTGCCGTTTTTTAATCGGTAAATATAGACAAAAGGTGACCTAGCTCCGATGTCCTTCCATCTTCTATGTTGTTAAGATCAACATTCCGAACAACTTCTTCCTATACATGTACACCCGTCGCTCGATCTTAGTTTTGGAGATAATTGTAAAAAACTTTCGTTAAATTTAGATTACAAGTACACTTTATCCTCCTACAGGCTGTCACTGAACGGTAATTACAATGTACATAATCATATATAAGATCTCAAAGAGAAGGTATAGTCGACGGTGGTTTGTGGTTAGATTTACATACGCTTACAATGTTCCGCATTTCACACGAATTTCTGTATGTATTGTCGGGCCGATCTAACGGCTCAGATCTAACCCAGAAATAACCCAAACCTAATCCAAAACTCAGCCATACCTAATCCTGACGAACTTCAAATCGGCGAGGTCATAAATTTTCAATATTTTATTTTTCAGTATCTTTTATTAAAACTTGCAGTATGAAGTATACTTGTAATCTCGATTTATTTAAAGTTTTTTTCAAATATCTCGGAAACTAAGACGGGTACATGTATAGGAAAAAGTTGTTCAGAATGTTGACTTGCACAGCATATTTCAAAGGCAACGCGATTGGAGCTGGGTCTCCTTTTGTCTATATTTACCGATTATGCGAATGGAGTGACTTGAGGTTAGGTTGCGGGAGGAGGCGGATAGGGCCGCCCGTTAGGTCGGCCCGATCACGCATACGCACAAGGAAGGAATAGCCTCTCAAAATTGAAAGCTCATCTTATATACGTATGACCAGAGTGAGACTCTGTTTTTTTTCTGATCTCCACAACGTGTCTACAAAAACGGTAAACAGACGCCGCGCCGCGCTGAAGCAGACATACATTGCCACGAAGCGTGCACGAATACGGAAAATTCAATTTAGTACTAGCAATAGTTTTTTGAAATTATCTCGGAAACTAAGTCCGAGCGACAAGTAGATGTTTACAGAAAAGTTGTACAGAATGTTGTCCTTGAAACATATGTCAAGGTCAAGGTCATACGAGGTGCATCCCCTAAACGTAATATTTACCACATAATCTTTCCATTGTAGACGACAATCAGAATTTACGTTTAGGTTTAGATCTGGATGAGGTTTGGGTTAGGTATGGGTTCTGCCTTCCCTAAACGTAATATTTACCTAAAATAAAATAATAAAATCCTTGACTTTTGAAATGTAATCAACCAACTATATTAGTTTATATAAAAAATTATGTAATGTTAGCATTCATTTGATAAATTAAGGACAAAAAATAAACTATTATTCGACTCTTGAACTATGTGTACGTCTTATCCACATTGTCCTCTTCATTGAATCGTAGCTTAATTGTTTTTCCCGACCTGAGTGATCTTCACTCGAGATGCCTTCTTCTCCAACCGCATAGACGTGCCTTGCAAATAAACCCTATTGTGTGAATATGAAGTATAGTTTATTACATACCTGTGCTACCTCGGAGACCTCGTACTAGGTAGCTACTATAAGTGTACTCGCGTTACATTTACCGAACCGACCTTCTATTTCGGTGGCCTACAATCTACTACTCGCTCCCGGTCAGGCGTCCTATCTGCGGTCGTCCTCCCCACTCCCGCCGACGGGGTCTTGGTCCCCGCTCTTCGGTCTCCTCTTGAACCAGCTCAGATCTCCACAATACCCATATTCCAATATGCAATATCTCAATTAGGATTGGAAATTTAAAAAACAAACAAAAATCTAATAGTAATCGAAAATGAAAATAACAAGAAGACTTTACTTTTGTTTTTGAGCTCAGACCGTATACCCAGATAGCACACGACGTCTTAAAGACGTCCATTTTACGTCCATTTTAGACGGTCTAAGTCGCCGTTTTAGACGGTCGAAATGGACGTCTTTAAGACGTCTAAAAGTTACGTCTTTAAGACGTCTGAAAGTTACGTCTTTAAGACGTCTGAAAGTTACGTCTTTAAGTCGTTCGAAATGGACGTATTTAAGATGTCTGAAATTTACGTGTTTTAGACGTCTTAAAGACGTTCCGAAGTGGGCGTCGTTATATATGTTTGACATATGAGCCGTTCACAGACCAAATCGAATAACTGTCTTTTGCAGTACTGTCTATTTTCAGTTGCGCTGAAACTAAATTTCCTAACTAATTATATGAGTTAATATTATTATATGACAAACTCCGAACAAATTTTTAAAAATGCATACATATATACTATATTTCATCGATTTTCTTTACTGTTGAAATCATGAAGTTAATCGATTAGGCAAATGTGCGGATCATATATACAATCTGTATGTGTATATCTTAATGGCGTGTGTGTTATTAAGGATATGAAACTGAACGTAGACTTAATAAACGATTCGGTTGAAATATGTAATGTAGAGAAATTCCTTATATATAGACTTTCACTATTTAGTTGTTTTTTCAAGAAATTAAATGAAAATGTGTAATATATGCGAAACTGATGAGCACGATTGGAGAAGTCGAGGCACCGTCGAGTCCTTTATTTTCGTATGCTTTGTTCGAGTCAAGGCGCTTTGCTGGTTTATTGCTTGCTACCGGTTCTTCCTTAATTACTAGGACACGGGAATTCACCGCGCGTGCCTCTCGAAGGTACAATTAATCTAGGGTGTGTACCTGCGCCTCTGTAATAATAAAAGTGACTGCGCCAGTTTCGGACGGTCATTTTCCTACTTCCATTCCTATGTTTTTAACGCATTATCTGAGACGACCGTGATATATCTTTAATAAAATGTGGCGGCTACCTCCTACGCTCGTCACCAGATGGGCAGAGAGACAAGACAACGCCTTTCCCGCTAGTACCTGATCCGTCGCCGATTCGTATATATACCGTCGTAAGCCGTCCTTACGATATTATTGTTTCTAAGGCAGGACCCGCTAGATCGCCTTACTGATGGCGAGTCCTCTAGCGGGTCCAGGTCGAAACACACTTTATATCCTTTTCCTCCTTACCCACACATTTCAGCAGCCGCCAAATTGGAGACCCGACGACGAGAGCACAACGCAAGAACCGTAGCAGACGACAGAACTATAACCAGAAAGACCTCTGGCAGGAACCAACAAATACTACCGGTCTTCGATATGATATTTTTTTAAAATTCCAAAACAAAGTTTTGAAACTATAAGACGTCCATTTTACCTCTTGGAAATGTCTTACAGACGTCTAAAAGAAGTAAAATGGACGTCTTAAAGACGTCCGAAAGATCTCTATAAGAAGTTTTAAAGATGTCTTTAAGACGTGCAGTATTGTAACATAAGAGATTCAGAAGCCGTTCGGAGGACGTTCGTAGACATTCAAGACGTCGTTAAGACGTAACACCAGGCGTCTTTAAGATGTCTTTCAAACGTCTTTGTGCTATCTGGGTATATGTTAACTTAGATATACGTTTATACGAACCGTTCCAAATATGTAATCTGCAAAAAGTTTGTTAACAGTAGTTTTCTTTATCACTAGACAATACAAACACACTAACATATTACTATTACCGCGCAGAACATGGTAAGAAAATACAGCAATTAGGTAGAATACATTTTAGCGGTTACGAGAAACGTGTTCGACTCGAACGGTTGCACATTTAGCAGAGAGGGCATTATGCATCGGAACTTCTTTCAATTGTCCCACTTTCTGATATGTACTCCCATATTATTAATTCATCTGTCGTGCACTATTCACTTCAAACCCTTTGTCATAATATCGACCAGATTGTTTCAGTTGAAACGTACGACAACTCCACCTCGCCATTTTCTACCATTTCCCTGGAGAAATATGTTTCGTACGGTTTTTCTTCTATCCTGCTATTTGATTGATTGATTAATTTTGTTATTTTTAACGTCGCATGAGCTGCTAATGTTATTAGCGACGTGGACCTACAGCTTATAAAGGAGGGCTCCAAACCACCTTGGGCAACGCAGTATAATATCACATAGAAGAATTTCCAGAGGTGACGGCGGTGGGATTCGAACTCATGACCACAGTGTTTGTAGTCGCGCGCTCTATCCACTGAGCCACTGCGCGCCCTCCTGCTATTTGAGAAATGGATTGTAGCTCGATTGTCACAATATACCATGCATCTACCTGAAACATAACGAATTAATTTTGTCTTCATGAGGAACCCATTCTGCTTCTTTCATTGAACAAGATGGCGCAATATATTCGGCCTCCATGGTCGACAATGCAATGTCTTTTTGCTTCAGTGTACGACATTGAACTATATTTTTGTCTAGATTCATTACCATTCCTGAGCACAATTGTCTTTCGTCTATGTCACCTGCCCAATCAGCATTGTTGTATATATTTATTTTTGACTTCTCATTGCACCGTTTGTATATCAGCTTATACTCCTTCGTCTTCGCCAAATACCTGAGTACGTGTTTTGCTTGCACCCAATGAATTTTGCCTGCACTAGCGTCGAATTGTGACAGTTTTGTCACAGCATATAGATTATCCGGCCTGGTATATAATACCAAATACATAAGTGAACCGATAAGTTCCCTGTACGGCGTCTGCGTCACGAGTTCCTTATCCTTGTGTGTTGTAAGACTGTCCTTCGTGGATAACCTAGTTCCCGGTTTCAGCGAAGTCACAGCTGGACGGCATTCATTCGTATTACATTTCTTTAATAGTGAGTCTATATATGTTTTTTGTCACAAGGTGATATCTCAATCAGGTTATCGCTTTATCTTCACACTTAGAACGTGACTCATCTTGCCTAAATCATTCGATACGTAACTAGCTCTGATTCTGCCTATCGGCTTGATAGCTGATTTCTCCTGTGATAATATTAATGAATCATCTACATATACGACAACAATTATACGTGAAGCCTGACTCGTATTTGTGTAACTCGATGACTTCATTCTTTTAAATCCTATGTTCAGCGGTCCAGTGTCCAGTAGGGGCCCCTCACGTGCCTGCCTTCCCCTTCCTACTGTCAGTTTGCACAGGCGCAGTGTGTTCTCACCCCGCCGACCAAGTAACCGAGTAACCGACCCGCGTATCATAAAAGAATCGACGATTATCTTTTTAACCCGGGAAGCGAGCATATTGGTAATCGGTTCGCCGCGTCACGGCGCTATGGAAACGGTGAACAGTGGTGGGGACGGCGTTCCCAGCCGAGTTTGGACATCGCTGCCTACGTTGATTAAGAAATTGTTCAACTCTTCCTTCCATTTCTTACCGGATTGCTTTAAACCGTAAGTAGGTCTTAATAATCTTACTACTTTTCCGCTTTCAGCTCCATATGATAGTGGTAGTCGCACATATGTACTTTCATCCAGCTTCCCATCTAGATGAGCACATTTGACATCTATATGCTTGGTACACGAACCGTAAATTGCAGTAAATGACAACAGGAGTCTGACTATTATGAAGCTCGCAACTGACGATAACGTTTCCGTATAGTCTAACGCATCTAGATCTAACGTATCTGCTCGGAACTATTTAGCCCATTTTATGTGTATCACCTAACAAATATATCAATATGGCGGCTCTTTAACCTGTCAAAAAGGCTTAAAAGTGTTCAACTTTATACGCGTATAACTTTTGAACCAATAAATTCCTCACAATAAGATTTTCATTTTCGGTGTTTTCTGGTCGAAATCTATAGGATCGTATAAAAAGTACTTCAAAGAAAGAGTTCTCCAAAACGCAGTTCAAGCTATCCCTTTTCTCTGGGTATGCCTGCGCAGCTAATCTTGAGCGGGATATGTCGCCGTCTGAGTTTGATTTTATCTTGTAAACCCATTTGGAACCTATACACTTTTGCTCTGTAGGTAAATAAACTATTTCCCACGATTTCCTACTTTTGAGACTATTTATCTCTTCTTCCATAGCTGTTTGGGATTACGACAATTGTCACATATATTATGATTTTCGAATTCTAGCGAGAACGTGTTTTTAATGTGTGTTTCGAATTGAGTTCGAACCTCTGCCTCGGATTTGCGTCCGATAAAACCGTCGCCGTCGACCTCGTCCGCACCGTTCGCTTTGTATCGCTCCTATTTTCGCCTTAGGTACACCAGTTTTTCTGCCACTCCGCATGTTTGTACAGTCGGCCGCTCACAAGGATTGCCGCGCCGCGCATTGTCTCGATTTTCGAAAGAGAGCGACGATCCCTGGCAACGGCCATTTCGGTTCATGGCTTTCCAGGTAGCAGTCTATTCTCACGCAATCTCACATATCTCAACTTCAGCGACTGCTTCCCTTCCAGTCAATTCTCACTCAATCTGTTCAACGTCTCATAATTTGTCTTATTCTGTTACTTTCATTTATTTTTTGTTCGCTTCTTTTTGCACATTTAGTTCCAATAAGTTCTCTATTAAACATTCTAGTCAGTTCAAATTCAGTCCACATATAATTTTGTCATTCGCATAACTGCGATCAACCTACGCCTCCACCTTCCATCTTCCGGTTGCACGCACAGCGCTGTGCGATTCCGACGACCGTCTGGAGCTCTCGGCCAATTCTCGAGCGGAGTCCCCAACAATAGCGTTTTGCCATAGGGATGCTTGTGGCGAACTCAACGCTTCTTCCAATGCTTGAGGCTCTAATATCTTTAAGATCTTCGCTTCGACATTACTTCCTCCTTCTGACTCTTCTGATTCACTGTATATTTCATCGTTCGTCAATTTGGGTTTTCCTTTACAACCGTATGGGTTTCTTACTATGACGCACTTGTCTCTTCGCTTGTAATGCACTTGAAGCTTTGGTTTGCACATCATCTTTGCTATTTTCGACAATGCCTCTCGCGTTTCCATTGTCTGACCAAGTCTCGTCGTACCTCTATCTTTGAGCATCTGTTTTATAAATCCAGTCATAGTCTATTTTATGCTCTACGAATTTGACATGTTTGGTGGTAACTATATCCTGCTTTTGTGGACACCAGAATCTATATCCTCGGGTATGAGTCCCATGTCCTACTAACACAAATTTAACGCCTCTATTGTCTAATTTGTGTATTCCTTGTTTTGGTAGTCGAGCATACGTGAGACACCTAAAAACTCTTAAATGTTGTACACTGGGTATTCATTTTGTTCATACAGCTAAAGGAATTTCATTGCTAATACTTGTATGGGTTACCCTTCTTTATATGTAGGCAGCAGTTTTCACGGTTTCAACCCAAAACATTTGAGGTAGTGACGCTGAATTAGGGTCGGTTTAAAGTCTAGTTATACACGACGGGGAATCGCCGAAACCACGGTCGGCTAAACCATACGCACCGTACGTAGCCGAAGGCTACTCGAGAGGGCGGTGTCCTTTGAAATCGTGTCGCTCAAGGGATACCTATGGTAGTCCCGTCCGTAGACTCGAACAGATTACTCGCCGAGCAATCTGTCCGGGACAACGGACGATGCATTGGCCATGGCGTAGATACTCCAAGGCAGAAAAATGTTATAAATGTATGATTTAAAACGTTATTTCACCGATGTTTTTTCTATGTGCGTCGAGTGTAAAGTAGAACTATTCGAAGTTCCTCGTGAAAGTAGGTGCAGAATACAACAATATAACACAATAACAATTTATTACTAAAAGAGATAATAGACTTCCTTAAACAAAATCATCACAGTCACTGTGTGCTACATAGATATACTATTGAGATATGTATGTATGTGGAAAATTTAAGCATACACTCTGAAGCCTGACTTTGAATATTGAATGTGCAGGTAATTATATTGCAATGACGTTAGGGAATCTTAGTTCCTGTGATTTATCTCTTTCCCCGTAATTAACGAGAGGAATATCGAGAAGAATTTGGTTGATTGAACCTATGTACTTAAATGCATTTAACCTAATCCGATATAATAATCTGTTGTTGATCGCGGTCGCAGTTCTTCAGCCTATAACGATAGCCCATGTCATGGATACATGGGGCCTTGCCCGAAAATGCGTGGTGTCCGCCGATTTGCTTATGATCGTAAGGCGCCAGTGTGTATAGATACCGTGACGCGATAAGAACTGGACGCATCCAGATATGAATGCGCGGCCGATTGGATCAGAGTCAAAAGGGCAGGCCTCATTTCACGCATACTATGTAGCGTGCCGCGCAATTATGTCAGCTTACTTGAATGTTATACTATTGTTATTTATTGTTTATCAGTATATTCATTCTGTATAAATTATTTTAAAAAGCCCTTTTGGAAAAAAATAAAATTTATTACAAAAGTTTATTTAATATCGCTAATGTATAATGTAACTTAATAATAGAAATAATAATGCATATAGTATATGCATATAGAAATGATAATAATAAAAATATAATTGTAATATACATTACTATTACTATTATTATATTATACATTAGTATACATAATTACGTTATGCATTAGAGATATTAATTAGATTTGGGGAATATTTTTCTTACAATAGGGCTTTCTAGTATTAATTATACTATTGTGACGGTGATTCGGGAGACGTGTTGCCGGCTAAAGGTCGGGTTATACAGAGCCGTCCGATATCGGACGCGTTTTTGGAGTGTTTATACATTTCCATCCGAACTTTGAGGTAACTTGAGAAGCGTTCGAGATGTTCGAACAAAGGCCAAGAGCCGAAGATCGTGTCATTTGCTACCCTAACTCCAAGGGTTTCGAGAACCTTTTACTCCAGTCTATAGCTCGGGAGATGCCTATGCTAGAGTCGGACGACTGGCCGCAAAATATTTTCCTCGAGGATATGCTGTCCGATCGCTGGTGGCACGAAGGCAGAATATATAACGTTTATTTAAAAAAAACTATTAACTGGAACTTTTCAGAGGTGCTAATAGGCGGGGAATACCTTGCTATGGAATTTAAACGTTATAACAAAAAAGTTCTGTCGCATTTTAAATGAGCATGTAATTTTGCTTGTACATCGAAAACACATGTAGCTAATTAGTCATTGGGATACGGGAATTAACAGATACCCTGAAAGATGACAACAAGTTGTTACAAATAATGGAAAAGAACGGAATTTCAAAGAGGAAGAATCGTAGAAAACGACCATTTTTAAAAAAAATTTTTAGAACAACGATGTCTCTAATATATTTTCTAATAATTATTTTAAATCATTATATAAGAAAAATTCATTAAGTGGCAGGAACGTTCCCTATTTCCATGATGTTGTAAAGGAGAGCTACCGATAGTTTACCTAAAGGAGGTTTGGAGCCCATAGATACCTCTTTTTTTGTGCCACGCACAGCAGAGAGCCGTCACCCGCTCGAGCTATATGGCCTTCCGACTCGAAGAAAAAGAATCGTTGAGAAGTCGAACGCCGATTTATGTATGCGAACACTCTCATTTAAACCTGGGTTACAATATTCGGTCTGATCCGAACTTCGGACATGTATAACCCGACCTTAAGTCGGTACGCCGGAGTTCGCTGGTCTGCGAATGCGGTCGGTGGCGATCAGCGGCGATCTTATAAACTAACTTACACACTAACTTACATGTTAATACAACGACGGACTTAATCTACGGCCTTAACCTATGCTTGCTGGCCTCGGTGTCTAGGCCGAAGCCTGTTACGGCGTCCAGGTAGTGGACTGGAGGCAATAACGCAGACCTGGTGTGGTGTTTATCTGCCAGGGCGCCGCCGGATACCGCTTTGTGCCTGGTGGCTTAGCACACGTTCTAGGCGGTCCGGGCGGGGCATGGAGGGTGCCTGTGGACCGATTCGTTGCCGCACGGTTTCACAGGCGAGTGTGAGTACACCTCCGAGGGACTGTGATACCGCTGTCCACTCGCGGCCCGCAGAAGGAAGAGTAGGGGGGAGTGTGGTCGACGGTCGAACTCGACTTCGTCGTAAATGTGAACGTCGGAGCCTAGCGGAGGAGAATGTTCAGTAAGAAATCAAAACAGCGGCTTCGGCAACTCACGGACTGGTTGATAACGGTGGTAGTTCTGGGCTGGTTGCGGTATCGGTTAGTCCGGCCGGCGCTCCCGGTACTGGTCCGCGCGGCGGTATATACAGGGTGTCCCAAAAATGTCTCATTTCTTTCAAAGGGGAGGTTCCTGAGGCCATTTGAAGCGACATTTTCCTTTGCAAAAATGGCCGTTTCGGCTTTGTTAAGGAGTTATTAACGAAAAACACGGATCAATCAGAGCGCGACCTAGAGGCGTATTGGCAGAGACGGCCGCGCGCGACAGAAGTCGAGCGATGGTGATACACCGCGGTCGAAAGCAAGGAACAAACAAGAGAAGAAAATTTTTTGAGTCCTATGTCGGATAGTTCAAATTTGAATATGTTTTAGTCAATAAAATGCTAAACGTTTCAACGAAGAAGTCAAGGCGCGTTCCTCGTTTATTACCTTCTACGACAACACCTCTCTGGGACACGCGGATCCACCGCGTGCGTCACTCGGGGATACAAGCGTACCGGCCCCCATAAACGGACCGTACCCCAGTGACGCACGCGGACGAACCGCGTGTCCCAGAGAGGTGTTGTCGTAGCAGGTAATAAACGAGGAAAGCGCCTTGACTTTTTCGTTAAAACGTTTAGCATTTTATTGACCTACTGTACACATTTGATAACCAGAAGTCGAGCCATCGTCAAGGTCGAGCTTCGACACAAGGCGCTGATTTATGGCCACGCTCGGGGGTAGAAGCGTACCTGAATGACCCCCGATTTCCCATTCCATTTGAAAACACGGTTCCATCGAACAGTTGCTGAAATGAAAATCGGCAGTGTGCTGTTGAAAGGCCGTTAACCTCGTCATCTGTTCTGAACTAGTCTTCCTACGATCGCCAGCATGAACGGACGATTTTCCGTGCACAGTCGAAACAGCCGATTTACGTGCATCAAATGTGAACTAGTTATGCGTGATATGTGGACTTCTGTGAATCATTTGTGTGGATTTCATTCAACGTTTGTAGACCCAATGGATATATGTGAATAGTTTTACTGTGATCTTGAATAATTTAACAATGTGGGCCGGATCGTGCAGTGAAAGGACATTGACCCCTTCTGCTCGATAATTTCATAGAGCGAATAATTAAAATGCTCTTGTGAATTTAACGAGTAGGCAGGTTCAGTGTTGCACACAGAATAATTTGTGAATACAGGAATCATTTTCACCTCGCTGGGCTCTACAGGAGAACCAAGGTAAGGTTTTCTGAGTATTCACGGTGTTAGAGTGTGCGGTGCTTTAAATAATTTTCATTCCGTCAATTTTAAAGCGCCTGCCTTTTAAAAAATAGGTCCGTAAAGAGGAGACTTGAAGCTGTCACCACGTTTTTTTCGAATTTTTAAAACAGTCCCGGCTATAGGAAAATTGCATTTGTTTAAAACATTTGCAAAATAAATGGTGAAAAAACCATTTCTACCGAATCGAAATATTTTCAAAAGATACTCTTATGTGTTCACTACAAGCTCCTCAAAACTCATTTTCCTCGGTACGTTAGTTCTAGTGTTATAATTTAATGAAAAAAAGTTCTTTACTCGTCTGTAAAACCAATATTTCTTAAGATTTCGAAAAATCCTTCGAGATTCGTTCATAGGTTACTAAAGACTACAACATATTCAAATTTGAACTATTCGACATAGGACTCGCAAAATGTTCTTCTCTTGTTTGTTCCTTGCTTTCGACCGCGGTGTATCACCATCGCTCGACTTCTGTCGCGCTCGGCCGTCTCTGCCAATACGCCTCTAGGTCGCGCTCTGATTGGTCCGTGTTTTTTGTTAATAACTTCTTAACAAAGCCGAAACGGCCATTTTTGCAAAGGAAAATGTCGCTTCAAATGGCCTCAGGAACCTCCCCTTTGAAGGAAATGAGACATTTTTGGGACACCCTGTATTTCATACTAAAAGGTCTTTTGTAACAAAAATTAATTTAATGCAAAAATCTATTGAACATCGCGTATTGTGGAAATGCTAATAAAGAAAACTAAATACAAAAGAAAAACTTACTAAATTATATTTAGGGTACAAAAGACCTTTTTAGCATGAAATACTCTATGAACAAGAGACTAACATTAAAATGTACGTAAAATAATTTATGCAGAATACATGTACTAGTAAATAATAAATAACATATAAGTAAGCTGACGTAATTGCGCGCTTTTAGCCACTGCATCGCCGTTTGGCGCAAAAGCGGTGTCTCTTCGTTTTTAATGATTGCTTAAACATGTTTCAACATTCATAATGTACTATTATTAGCTATCAGTGCATTCGGGAAAGTCTACAGAATCTTTTGGTGCGAAGAACAATTTAATATGTTTTATAATAACATCGCAATATTTGTTTAAAGTTGAAAAATATGGTAGCATTATGTAATAATATTAGGATTACACTAAATTGCGGAATTCAATAGGTAATTTCTGGAGTATAATTGATTATAAAGTACCATTAGATAAGCGGAGTAATAAAACAAACCCATTTAATGCTTTCAATTCTGTATTTGAAAAAATTAATAAAGAATACATGGAAACATTAATGAATAGCATACCACGCCGATTAGAGGCAGTTAACCAGCCAATGGGTAATAATACCACATATTGAAATAAATCCCACACCCAGAGACTGAGAATATCGCGGGATTGCAATCTCTAGTGCAGACCTGTTTTCAAAAATGGTGCCACTCTAACGGGTGCCAACCAGGTGTATTTTATTGTCGGTCGCATGCCGACAGGTACCTACAGCCAGTCAGAAGGAACAGCAATCCGCTTTTCTTAAACGATCAATAGAATTAAAGTCCGCGTTTCTTACCCCCACGCAAGGGCTAAGTACGAGGTTACTTTTGACTAGAGCTCGTTAAAGAGAATCACTTTGAGTATTACAACGTATCAAACCTCTACAATTTCGCGCTATACAAGACGAACGCCTTATTGAGTTGGTGAAAGTGCGGAAGTTCCTCTACGATTTGCGCCACCCAAAATACATGGATGCCAAATACAAGATGATCTCTTGGAGAGAGATAGGGGAAGATCTTCATCAGCCAGGTGAATTGAAAAAGTTTAATATTCTTTATTAGTTTATAATATTAATACTAATTTGAATACTGACACTAATGCACTCGGCGAAATCTTTATAAAGTCACTCAGTGTTTCTCTGTATTCTGAGCAGACAACTACGGAAAATTGCAAATAGTCTAAAAGTATTAGTTTTAAAACTCATAAAAATCGTATCTGTTATCATTTAATTCACATGTATTAGAATGCCGAGGGGAAAAATATTAACAGACGAAGGAAAAGCTTCACGAAGCGTGGGCCTCTGTTAAAACAGGAACGTTATATTAAAAAATTTGTAATGTAATTTAAAAAAATGGGTTACATTAAATATTAAAATAGAAATAATAAAGAAACAATTGTTAATTTCAACTTTATTCGTGTAAAACAAAAGTGACATTATAGATATTTCGCAGTTTATTCTCTGTAAAATTATGTTTTTGTTTTTCTTTTATAAATGAATGAGTAATAATTGCGAAAGGGTCAGTATACTCCGATTTTGAACAACTTTTTCCATTGACAATATGTGTGTACTAATGCTAATTAATACTAATACTAATACTAAAATACCCTTTTTACATTTATGTTGTTTCGACCTAAACACTATGCCCATCGTGTGAGTCCCTGGCCGCGAAAAAATATTCCATGAAGGTGTCCCTAATAGCGAACGCTTCTTGCGTCGTATTTCCTCCGTGGTGTTCGATGTCATTCCAATTTGCCCTACTGTGTTGCTCCTCCCCTTCTTCCACCTGTGGCAACGTTGGTATGCCGTCCGTTTCGTGCGCTCGCCCGCACGCACGTATGAAATTGTGCAATGCGCACGTTGCCAGGATAATATAATCTGCAGTCTGCGGCTGTAAGTGCATCCGTCGATTGTACAATCTAAATTTTTGGCTTAAAATGCCGAATGCACTTTCCACCACTCGCCGAGACCTCACCTGCTCCCACACAATTTGGGAACTGGCATTTCTCCAAAAACTCCTTCCGAATGTTCTCCCACATGTCCGCACTGGTCATTGGCATTACCTCCGGGAGCAATGTTTCAACAATCACCTTGCATGTCTCCTTAACGATGCTTTGGACTGTTGTATGCCCCATTCGGAAACTGAAGCTGATCGTTTTCATGCTATCGCCCGTCGCTAAGAATCTGAAGCAATGATAAAAGATTAATTAGGAAATATTTCTGTTTTTAGCCACAGTCTGCAAAATCGTTGGCAGAACATAAGGGACCAGTTTCGCAAGTTCCGCGCAGAAACAAATTTGACGCGGAGCGGGCTTTATGGAGGAGAGGAACATGATTTCAAGTATTCAGAGTACGTCCACGAGCACGGGAGAGGGCAGCGAGCTGCCAAGCAATAATATCGATGATGAGCTGGAGATTCGAGCACCCCCCAAAAGAAGAAGGCTTGAAAGCGTTGATTCGAGCCACTATTCGAGCGGTGGGTCGCAAGGATTCGCCGAATCTTTGAGGTCGTGTTCCGAGGCGCTCCACAATCTAGCGGGACAGCAGGAGGTAGAACGGAAGGGAAATAATGCAGAAATACAATACAGTTTCTTCGAGCTGTGGCGAAATTCTCGTTGCAATTAACGACGGATGAACAATTGGAGTTGCAAAAGGTTGCAATGACAGCATTGTGGAAGCTGCTGAGAAGCGACAAGAAATGATAAATCAAGTTAGATTAGTTAGGTTAAGTTAGATAAATCCAGTTAGATTAGACAAGTTAAGTTAGATTAGTTACATAGGTTTAAGATTAGCTCGTTATATTGGGTAAAATTAAGTTAGATTAGTAGTTAGATAAGTATAATTGTATATTTTTTAAACAATTTAAATATATTCTGTTGCGCTTTTTCTTTCAATGTTGTCAAAATGTTTTTATATTTACCTATTCTATCCTATTCTATCCTATTCCATCAATAGAACCTTTCAAATATCTTAAAACTCTTTTAAGACAATTCCACAGTTATTCATTCCTCTTATTTGTATACCGACGCAAAATATTAACAGCAAGGATTGCAATTGTCCATATTAAAAAAAAATTGCTTATACAGCTCTTTATACATTGTATCGATAAAAAATGTTTAATATTTATTTGAAATATGTTTAATAATTATTTTCAAATTTATTAATTGACCAGCGTATTAACTCGATTTTGAATAGAAAAAGTAAATTTCCCATGCGCAATTTAATAAGCTTGCCGTCATTATGCCTGAACAACACTAGGATAAATCTTTCTCTTAAAGTATCCTTAAAGTTATGAAATAAACCCCGTTTGCCTATTTTTGCATATTGAAAAGATATTAATAATATAATACTGTATGAATTTCCATGCAGACAGTTAAGTGCGAATACCCAGAATCAAGAAAGGCTATGTATGTGAATCTGTTGTAAAAAAATAGCTTGAATTAAGTTTATTTCATGTGTTAATAACATTTTAAAGTTAATGACAAACTGATATTAACAAATAAATATATTTAAAAATAAATTGTGTTCACTACATAAGACATAAAATTAAATACTTCCGCATTAATATAAATTAAAGGAAAAGATAAAAATTTTAAACAGAAAAATAAAAAAAAACAAAAATAAATAATCCCCAATAACTCATAGCTATCAATTTTCAAAAACATCCATTCAGATTTTATTTTTCGGTCCGCCATATTGAATCGACCATTTTGAATTTGATCACATTGATTAAAAATTTGAAATCTACGTCCAAAACAACCTACAGATACCAATTCTCTAAAAATTGGAGAAGAAGGCGTCTCGAGTGAATATCGCTCAGGTCAGGAAAAACAATTAAGCTACGATTTAATGAAGGGGACAATCTAGATACGATATGTACATAGTTCAAGAGTCAAATAATAGATTACTTTTTCATTCGTACAGTTAGAATAAATTAGATCAAGTTAAATGAGTAAGAACAATAAAATTGAGTATTTTAGAAAATAATGAGTTATCCACCCACTTACCGCAAGCAAACTGCCAATCGTTCCTCCGGTGGTATTGGTCTCTTCATCGAGGTAGTTTTCTTAACCAGCTGGTTCCCAATCTTCCGCAGCAAGGTCGCAAAACAGTTCGTGGTCATACGAAAATAATCGTACAACTTGTCGTCGTTATCCACTAATAACTGCTTGAATAAAACAAGCTCTCTCCTTCCGTTTCCCAAGTTCGCTACAATGGATGTACACTATAACGCCTTCGCCTTCTTCTGGTTCTTGCTTCCTGATCCGTCGGGGACAGGGGCCGGGTTAGGCCTTGCAACGCAATCGCTTGAAGGATTAATGCAATGCCAGTAAGCACCAAGTTCTGGATAGAACGGGATTCCATCTTCCTGAATATAACGTGCTGACTGCAGTACTTGGTTTGCCAGAAATGGTGCCGAAAGCCTGCTTCACAGCCCTTATAAAAACACACCACCGGCAGCCCATCCATCGCAACGACATGGAAGGGGTGGAATTTCCAGAAAAATGCAGGCGAGGTATTCCCTGTACAGCGACTCTCAAAACGAATATACGACAAATTACACTGTCCAACAAATTTCAACTTTTTTTATGTTTCCTAATAACTGTTGGGTGGTTCTTATAGAGTTTTTGCGCTGATTCCGAATCTGCCCTTACTTTTTCGCGTACACGTTCAGTTTTAGAGAAACATGACTTTGAAAAAACCTATTTTTCAACTTTAAATAAATATTGCGATGTTATTATAAAACATATTGAATTGTTCTTCGCAGCAAAAGATTCTGTAGACTTTCCCGAATGCAGTGATATCTAATAATAATACATTATGAATATGAAACATGTTTAAGCAATCATTAAAAACGGAGAGACACCGCTTTTGCGCCAATTTTTCAGGATATTTTTGAATTTATCTCAAAGAATGAGGGTACAGCGGAAAATCGAAATATACCACGCGATAGACCAGACTTTTATCTTGAGAAACCCCCCTTTGAAGTTTGCAATGTCGACGTTTTTACCGAACCCGGAAGCAAAATATCTTCGCCTGACTGGCGACTTGATTTCGTTCGAGGAGCCGCTGGAAGACACTGTCATAAAGAATACGAACAATTTACAGAAGCATTCACTCAATATACCACGAAAATCATTTCTTGGAACAGGTAGAATTTTACAACCCATTGTAACTCCATCCCCCAAAAATACCATAAATGAAACAAGTGCACGGCAATTTCCTGACCGCACAGCCGACTCTTATCCATTCTTCGACGCCGTAACCGACGGTTCTTCTACCGAAACTGACCTGGAAATGCAACCGAAACCGAGACAAGGGATCAGCATTTCTTCAAACACCCTCACTGCGAAGGAAGATCATTATGCACATTTTGTATCTGCCGATTGCAACTTAATAACCCCTGTCGAGAAATTATTATTGGACACAGGATTAATAAACAAGCAGGAACTTTTAGCTGCACGACCAAAAAAGAGACAGGTCATAATTTCAAACAATGGAATATTTAAAACCTTCAGCATAGTAATTTCCGATAACTTCTATAATAAACCAAAAAGAATGGACATCTTTAACGGACTGAAAATATTTCAATCCTCTTTAGAACAAAATAATATGAAATCTTTTCGAATTTCCGCCACCGGAGATCATCATAAATCAGCATCTAACGAACTTTTTAAAACGTTAGAGGAAGTCTTCGCAGACTCATCTTACCGAATTACAATATGTAATTGTATTATTACTACACCTTCCGTAGAAGACAGGCAAGAAATTATCCATGAGGCACATGACAGCTTGATAGGAGGGCATAAGGGAGTTACAAAAACCTATAATCGCATCTGATCAAGATTTCGTTGGCCACATATGCGAAACGAAATTCAAGACTACATCCGAAAATGCAAAGGTTGTCAAGAAAAGAAATTAGTCAGAACAAAAACCCGTCAACCTATGTTGATCACTGACACACCTCTAGATGCATTCGATAAAATTTCTTTAGATACCGTTGGGCCATTACCAATTACACCTGGCGGAAATCGATACATCCTCACCATACAGGATAATTTAACTAAATATTGTATTGCAGTAGCGATACCTAATATCCGAGCTACAACAATTGCAGATGCGATTGACCCGAGTTTAATGGAAAGTGACCAAAAATAAGATTCTGGCTAACGCATTTCCACGAAATGAACAGGCCACCCCCACTCATTTTTGGAGTATATAAACTCTTACATTTCTACTCTCGCGGGCTAGTACTAACGTAGTTACGAATTGTATAACGTCGTGCTGCATCTCGTAGAGTCGACTTTCTTAGTGAGATCGGGCTAAAGTTCCCCTTCGGATCAAAGTAAAACCTCATAGAATTCCGCGTTGTTCGGTATATATCTATCTGGCATTCTCGAAAGTTACTCCGAGACCCCGCACTGCCTGTGCGTCAACATTGTGCATCCATAGGTAATATTATCTTCTTTCAATTCCATCATTTATTCGCGATAATTCCAATTGTATTACACTCTATAAATATTAGAATATATTTGTGTTAATTGGTAAATTCGTGCAAATCACTAAACCCATAATTATCCTCAAATCCTTAACCAAATAATTGAACGCCCCCACACGATACAATCTAACCGCTCGGATTATATCAATTAAATTATACTAGTTACGAGGCTCACTACACCATCCTAGCGGCTCCCTGCTTACGCATCAGGTTCGTACGCATCCTTACAGCTCCCAAATTTCGCATTGGGTTCGTCTGTTTTCATCCAACCTCCCAGCAGCTCCCCATTTTTACATTATTTATTTATTTATTTTATTTTTATATTATTTATTATTTATTTTATTCTTATAGTAGTAGTATCTTTATTTCAAATATATGCCTTTCGGCGTTACATTTTTTTTCCTTCTTCTTCCTTCATTTCTATGTTCTTTATATTTACCTCTAAGTTCTTAATTCTACTTACATTCTAATATTCTAATAATCTAATATGTACATATACTATATCTATATCTATATTTATATGTCCCCCTATTTACAGTTTTTGTTTTTTCTTTATTCTTCTCTACTTATGTGCTTATCTCTCCTTATCTTCTTTTGTCCTTTGTGACCTCTATTACCTCTACTCACCCCTGTTCTCGCCTTCCCCTCTCTCTTTTTTTTTCTCCGCCTTCTCTCTCCTTTCTTTTAGCTTCCTACCCCAATTCGCGCCTTTGCCAGTTTCATCCAGAATTTCTTCTATTTTTCCTTCTATTTCTTCCATCTCTCTACACCTCCCCACTAGGTGTTCCAACGTCTCCCCCTCTCCTCTACACATCCTACATAGTTTCTTCTCTTCCTTTTCCCAAAATTTATTCGCTCTTTCCTCGTTCCCGCACCTCAGTCTTGCTACCGTCTCCACTCTATTCCCTTTTCTTCCTCTTTTTCCTATAAGGTATCTCGGCCTCCCCACTGTCCTTATTTCTTTGTACCTGGGTACACTTCTCGATTTCCACACCTTTTCTATCCTTTCCTGCTCTTGTACCTCTCTGTCTCTACTTACTACTTTCCCCTCTATTGTTCCCTCTACTTCTCTTATTCTTTCCACCTCTTTTATCCCCATCCCGCATCTCCAGTAGTACCTTTTTCTTTCTTCTCCCCATCTATCTAGTTTTCCTTCTTCTTCCTCCTTCCTTCTTACCCTCCAGCATTCCCGTAGTAGCTTTCTGCTTTCATCCTTCATTATCTTCTCTTCGAATCTGACCGCTCTTTTTCCTGCTTCTATTCGTATCTTATCTTTCTTCATCTCCTCTCTTACTATGTAGCCTGGTGTTGTTCTTTCTACCCCCAGGATCCATCTTAAGTATCTCTCTTGCAGTTTCTCCATCCCCTCTTTTTCTTCCCATCCCCATATCTCTGCTCCATACAATAATATTCCCTTTACTACCGCATCGAATATTTTCATCCTCACGTCACATCTGCCTTGAATTTTCTCTCTCCTATACTCCACAATCCTCCCATTACTTTCCTGGCCTTTCCTACTCTTTCCTTTATGTGTGCCGTTTCACTATTTGTCCTGCTTAAAACGTATCCCAGGTATTTTATTTCTTCTACCTCTTCCACCTCCCTATCTCCCCACTTCCAAATCTGTCCGCTCTTTTTTCTTTTTCCTTTTCCACACACCATTATCTTTGTTTTCTCGCTATTCACTTCTAGTTTTTTCCTCACGAAGTACCTGCTTGTTCTCTTCATCATTTCTTTTAATCCACTCTCATCTTCCGCTAGTAACACTATATCATCTACATATCCTATAGACCATATTTTCTCTTTCCCTATTACCACTCCTCCGTCTTGCCCTTTCCTCAGTGTCTCATCCAGATCCGCCACGTATATATTAAAAAGTGTCGGGCTCAACGGGCACCCCTGCCTCACTCCCTTCTCCACCCAGAATGGCTCTGAAATTTGTACCCCCACCCTCACTCTGCACCTCGTCTCCTTATATATTTCTTTCACCTTTTCTATTATGTCTTGTCCTATTTCTCTTTTTTCCATTGCCTTCCATAAAACCTCTCTATCCATTCTGTCGAATGCCGCTTTTAAATCGACGAATGCCATGTAGACCTTTCCTTTCTTTCTTTTCAATCGTTCCCCTATCACGTGTTTTAGTATATACACGTTATCCATTCCCCCTCTCTTTTTCCTAAATCCCGATTGAGTCTCTTCCAATCCTTTTTTTTCCTCTAAGTTTTCCTTTATCTTGTCATTCAGGATCATCGCGTATATTTTGTACGCTGTTGCCGTCAGAGTTACTCCTCTATAATTTCCTGCTCTATCTTTGTCCCCTTTTTTGTGTATCGGTACTATCACGCCCTCCCTCCATCCGTCTACGTATCCTTCTCCTTTCCAGATCTTCCATATAATCTCTCCTAGCTTCTCTGCAATACTTCTTCCCCCCGCTATCCATGCCTCATTTTTAATCTGGTCTAGTCCCTCTGCTTTTTTTCTCTTTAGTCTCTTTATTTTCTCCCTCACTTCTGCCTTTATCCGCTGCTCTTCTTCTTTCTCTGTAGCGCTTTTTCTCGCGTTTCCATTTGCTTTTTCTTCTGTCTTTACTTTCTTTATCTCTTCCCCCCCCTAATACCATCATGAAGTGTTCCCTCCATTGCTCCATACTTATTTTGTCGCTCACCCTCTCTTTCTTCTTCCTTTCTCTGTTTATGTATTTCCAAGCTTCCCCCTCGTCTCTTATTTCTTCTATCCTTTTTTCTTCTTTCTCTCGCCACTCTTTTTTCTTTCTTTCGCATAATTCTTTGTATTGTCTCCTCTCTTCTCTATATCTTTCCACCCCTATTTCCACTCTTCCTTTCCTCTTTCCGACTTCTCTCCATGCCTTCTGCATTTTCTTTTTCCGTTTTCTGCATTCTCCGTCCCACCATTCCGTTTTTCCGATTTTCCATTTCTTTTTCCATCTCTTCTTCTTGGTTTCCATTTTTATTGTTTCTGCCAGCTCTTTCCATTCCTCTTCAACTCCTTGTTTCTCCCATTTCTTTTCTTCTATTTTTCTTTTGAATTCTTCCATTTCTTCCTGTCCCCACACCTGCACTTCTCCCTCCTCCTCTACTTCGCCTTTTTTCCCATTTTGCTCCTTCTCCTCTTATCGTTACTATTAACGGTTGGTGGTCCGACTCTGTCCTTCTTTCTATTCTAAATTCTTCTATCTCTTCCCATGCCGCTTCATTTACTATCCCGTAGTCTATTGTCGTTTCTATCTCGTTCCTGCTGTACGTTGTCTCCCCTTCTTCGTCTCCTTTCATATTCCCATTCAGTATTGTCCATCCTCTTCCCTTTACCATCTTCATTAACTCTACTCCCTCTTTGTTCGTTTTGCGGTCCTTTGTTTTTCTCTTCTCCCCCTTGGTTACTTCACCTTCTTCTCTGTCTCCTTTCTCCCCTATTCTGGCATTGAAGTCTCCTATTATTATCATTTTTTCCTCATCTCCTTCCCCTTCTACAATCTCCTCTAGTTTTTTCAGTTTCTCCGCACTTCCTCCCCTATTGTATACCGTTATGATCTTCCATGTCCTATCCCCTATTTTTGCTCTTCGTTCTTGAATTCCCTCTTCCTCTATTGCACTTTCCTTTTCCACCGCTATTTCTTCTCTCACACCTGTTATTATTCCCCCTCTAGCTCTCCCTTTCTTCTCTATACGCTCTGCTCCTTGGCATTTCCACGTCCATCCTTTTGGCATCTTCCTCCTCCACTCTTCCCACTCTCTTTTCTCCATCCACGTCTCTGTCATTCCTATTATCTCATATCCTTTCATATAATTCCAGAAGTCTTCGTCCTTGTCTCTTATCCCCGCTACGTTCCATGATAAGACCTTCACTCCCTTCTCGTCTTCCCCCCCCTATCTTCCCCCTTTTGCTTCTCTTCCTTTTCCCCCTCCCCCTCTGCCACCCCTTTCTCCTCTCTCTGTCTCCTCCTTCTCCTCTAGTTGTCCTCTGTTCTCGTTCCATACCCAAATTGTTTCTCCTATCCATATCTTCTTATATCCCACTTTTGTCTTATTTCCGTAGTCCCTTTCTTCCTTTGCTCTTTTTCTTATTGTTTCTTGTACTTCCCTTTCCTTCCTTGTCAGATCATCATCTATGTATACTTTCCTTCCTCTTAATTTCTTTTTCATGTCCATCACTCTTCTTTTGTCCGCCCACGATTTTAGTTTCACTAAGATCGCTCTTTTCCCTCTTCCAATTTCCGCGACCTCGGTAAATTCACACCCTGTTCCTGCTATCTCCTCTACAATAGTCTTAGCCATCTGTTTGGTCTCTACCTCGTTTTCAATCTCCTCTCCTCTTATAATGACATTATTCTTTCTCTCTTGTTTCTCTTTTCTCTCCCACTCCTTCTCTATTTCTTTTAATCTCCTGTTCTGCTCCCTCTGTCCGATTTCTTCTTTCTCTCTGTCTTCTTTCTTCCGTTCATCCCATCTCTCTTCTACCTCTCTCATCCACTTTTCTTTTCTCTCCTCCTCTTTCTTTCCCCATTCCCTTCTCTCCGCCTCTAATCTCTCTATCCTCTCCTCCATTCTCCGTCTCTCTTCCTCCTCCCTTTTTCTTATCTCCTCCATGTCTTTCCTCGTTTTTCTTGCTTCTTCTCTGGCCTCCCTTCTTCCTTCTTCTATCTCTCTTCTCATTCTCTTCATCTCCTCCATCATTCCTCTCATTCCTTCAGCCATCTCCGAACACATTTTCATCATCGTTCCCGTCTCAGTTTGCACTCCCGATACTATCTTTTTTGCTATTTCCTCTTCTTTTCCTTTTCCATTTGTATTTATCTCTTTTTCCGGTGATCTTTTCGTTACCAGACTCTTTTTAAACACTCTATCCTCCTCTTCAGACTCTCCTTTGCCTCCTTTCTCTTCTTCACCACCCTGTCTCTTTCTCTTCCATAACTCGATCGACCCGTATGAAGCCGATCTCTCTCTACTCCAGCCCCATGCCTTCAGCGGCCTCCCCCTTCTTTTTCCTCCTGAGGAGCCAGTCGGCGTTCCCCACTCTTCCATTAGTCCGTTATCCTCCTCCTCTTTCCTCTCTGGCCCCTTCTCCACAGGCGTGTCTCTCCCCTCCATGTTCTCCGCTGTTCTCTCTTTTCTCTCACTTTCTATGCCACGCGCCTGCGCTCTCTTTGCATACACCTTTTCTTCTTCGGTCTCCTTCCTTCTACTTCCTTTCCTGCTTTGATTTATCTCACTTTTCGCTATATTTCACTCGCTTTCTTCCTCACTGATTTCGGCCCACCCAACACTCTCCCTTTCTCTTTCTTCCTACTTTATCGACTGTCTCGTCCCCTTCTTCTTTTCCTTTCCGCCTGATGGCACTTTCTTCGCTCCTCCTCCCGCCTTCGTCTCTTTCTACGCCTAACCTCTCTTTTCTCCTTTCTCTTCTCACCTTTCTTACTCTTCTCTTCCTAAACAGGCTTATCCTCCTCTTTGCTCCAGCCACTCCTCTCTCTTCCCTCTTCTCAGCGTGCTATCCTATGTTCCCTCCTCTTCTGTTCACTTCTTCTTTCTCACTCTCTTTGCGCTACTCAATTTTCCACCTTTCACCGTTATTGGAGCCGGCAACCTCCCTATTGCTATTTTATTCTTATATTATTTATTTCTTATTTATTTCTTATTTACTTTATTTTCATATTATTTATTTTGTTTCTTAATCATTTGTTATTTACTTATTAATGTACATATACATATACATAATAAATAGATAATAAATAATTAACAAGTAAATAACAAATAATTAATAAACAAAATAAATTATATATATATATATCGCGCGTAAAAGTGAGCATTCCTGGAACGTACGTAATTTATAAGTCTCATGTCCGAAATTGTGGTTCTACGGTCGTCCCTGGGACGTCCGCGACGGACTTAGGACGTGTGGGCGTAAACTGGACGTAAAACGGTCGTACCTGGGACATATGGTGCTATCTGGGTGGCCTGAGCACGTCACCCGAACAGTGTCCCTCAAACTCGTGGACCGCTTGCGGGATGAATGAAACTCCGCCAGGAACGAGTGCCTCCAGCTCGTTACGAAAGTGTTTAGGTTACAGACACTTCATATGTTTATACTATGGTACAGATAAGTAGTTTTCGACTCTTTGTTCGCATTTGGACGTCTCAGAATCATTCGAGCCTTCATAGCGAGATTTTCACAGCATTTTTACGTTCCGGACGTTCAAAAAAGTTGATACGGCAGCCTATGACATACACAATTCTGGATGTTATTATATGCCAGCTTCAATTCATAAAATACTGGTACGATGGGCAGAAATCATAGAACATGCATTTTTGCCAATAGAGCAACTTTCAATGGAGGCTCAGGAAACTCGTAATGACTTCAAAAGAATAAGATGTAGCAACGCCCGGAAAACCTCGAGTATATCCACAAACGAAGATATATTACATCGACTTTTTTAACATCCGATCCATACAGATCTAGTATAAGAATGAAGTCATATGTTAAAAAAGTTAACTTAAATGCAGAATCATTACAATTAATGAATAATTAATATAATAATAACAACATATAACAATAACACTGATGATACAATTTTTCTTTAACCCATCCACAGCCTGACATTTTCAGATTATCCATTTCAAGTTTCATGCCAAATCTTTTACGATTTAAAAGTTACAAGAACACGGTTGAAGATTTTCCCCCAAAAAATTATAATTATTATAAATTGTTATAAAAAATATCATTGACACGCTTGTGATGCGATTTCACCTCTTCGGTAATTTTTGTATGTGTTGATTGCAACAAGATTTCTTGAATCTATATTTTACGTATTCCATAAAACGTTACATGTATGAAACATAAATATAAAAAATACATATTTAGAAAGTAAAAAATAGTTTGTAAGATTATATTTGAAAAGTTTCTTTTTAAATCAAAAATATCAATGAAAATTAATAAAGAATTCAAAAAATGTTTAATTACCTATGTTAAAAATGACTATTTTTTAAATATTTTTAGTGAAAATCATTGCAATATATCTACTGGTTCAAAAGTTGCAACAAAATGGGTCACGATTTTCCAATCCGAACCACTGTGGCCACGGCCCCCGGCCACTTCATCCCTCGTTCGTGGGGTGAGGACGTCAATCTCAATCTGATCAATCAGGCGGTTCCTTTGCGAATTCCTTTAGCATTCCTTCCGAGTACGACGTTACGAGACACGGACGATACTTGATTCTTCTTCATTTCGACACCGATAATTTGAATGAAAAGATCACAACGTTAAGCGCAAGTCATTGTGATGAATATTCGTGAATGTGATAACTATATAAAGCGAGCTTCATTGCCGGCGCACAATTGTCGCGCCATTTTAACCGAAGAAGGTATGGTTACTATCGTACGATTTCTGTCTGCTTATCACGCACTTTACGTGGAACGTAAAAAATCACCTGTGTTATGTTATGATGTGCAATTGGTAATAATCAAGGAAGTAATTGTACGTATCACAAGACATTATTGTTCATACCATTTAATTAATAGAATTACTGAACAGTATGAGTACTACGTCCGGAGCATTGACTTTTTTTGTACCGATCAATTCCTTTGTTAAAGACATTCGGTTTAACCATAACTGGAATAGTGAGATATATCGTGGACCAAACAAAACTTCTGCATACTAACTTTCGTTATTGTATTGTAAGATAATTAAAAATATCAAGCTTCGTGATAAGCTCTATCGAACTTCTTTTAAACATTTGGATAGTTTGGTCTTAAATTATAAAGATATCTGAGAAAATTCATAGAGAATGTTAGAACGGCCTTTTATGTTCTTTTGTAATCTGAGTAAACACTGTACCAATAAAGGTTAACACTAGAACTGTCGAGCACCGATCTGGTGGCAAGGAGATGAATCTACAGGATAAGATAAACCGAGGAAAAAGAACAAAATTTTTTCGTTTAAGGTTCCGTTTTCGAAAAAATCATGTTTGAAAACTCAGCGAATGCGCGTGCTATTGGATACTAATCGGCTGGTGCGTCTGATCATGACCCACTAATTCTACTTCCTACAAATATTCGAGCACACAAACCGAACGGACCTTTAAACTCATTTTTTTTTAAAACGATACCTTAAACGAGAAAACATTATTTCTTTTTTCGATTTATTTTTTCATGTGCATTCACCCTCATGCGGCTTGTACCACAGACCGGTGACACCCTGCATTACTTTATAACAAAGAGAAGGTTGGATTTATACAGATCTCCTATGTTTAGAAAAAAATTTCTCATTACAACATTTTTATAACTTTGATAATTATAAACGAAGAAATCGGGTGTGTCATTTTGACCTGTCTGGTAGTTTTAGTGTTATACAAACTTTTACTGTCCTATCACCTACAGTTTCTAAAATACCTCTGAGATAATTTTAATGGGAAGTGGTTTATATAACTCAAATATGTTCCCTTGGTAGTTCATGTACAGCAGGGCTCCACACGGTTGGGGCTCCTCAAACGCATGCTTCTCCCACCAACCTCTCTTTCCTGCAGCACGCATGTTCGTTGCGTACGATGATGTCTCTTGTCTTTGTTGCCCCATTGTACCGCGCTTGCTGGTAGGTGACAAAGGCCGCTACGGTGTGGACGGTTTTTGCCTCAATTGAGGCAAAATTGCCCATCCCTGATGTACAGTGACCAACATTAAAATTCGGACACTCCTGAAAAAAGAAGAATTCTTTTATTGTTGAGTTAAACGGCTTGAGGTTTCTTGAAAAGTTAGATAGACTAGCTTTCCAAACAATGTGTTTAAATATCGCGTTAGTTTGAAACGTGCTTGAATTTCGCGATTATCGCGATCTAAATTCTTTGGCGATTCCTCCGAGGTTACTTGTTCGAGGGGCCAATAACCCATAATAAATCAAGTAAAAACGGCTTGACTTTCTGGCCACCAGCAAAGTCAGTTGACAAACACGGCGATCGGGCACCGTGCAAAACGTTTCAAATTCAAACTCGCGTCGCGAAGGTAAAGAGAGACAAAGAGAACAGCAGACCAATATACGTTGAACAGAGACAGGCGGATGAGAGAGAGACAGCGCCGCGTAGCGGAACAGCTGAGAATCTCTCGCGACGCTTGCCGGTTCGCAATCACTTGCTTTCGAGGCGCGCTTGTGAACACTACTCCGGAGTCTTCGCTGCTGTCAAATGAACTCTCCAGTCGAGCTATCAGATATTTGTATCAAGTATCTGCCAGCGAGCTTTTGCACGACTGCGCGATCGGAACCGAGATCGTTTACGAGATCGTTCCACACGCGTCAAGAGAGCTGACAAGCCATAGCAAGAGTTGTCCAATTCGGAATTTATCGAGATTTGGAATATTTAACCTGTCGATCCCTCTCCAGTCGAGCTATCGGATACTTGTACCAAGTATCCGCCAGCGAGCTTTTGCACGACTGTGCGAACGGAACTGATCTCGTGTTCGAGATCGTTCCACCCGCTGTAAGAGAGCCGACAAGAAACAAATATACATAAATCGAGCTCTGGACTTTCCGAGCTTCGTACAGTTCATAGTGCACCGTTACGATAGCTGCTTAGACATATCTAACGTGGCTATTGCGTCAACGCATAAAAGTGTATTTCGGTGTGATTGACGCGAGATTCGTGTTCGTTCTCCGAATTCACTGTTTCGCCGGGAATCGTGTTTTCCGATTCCGTACGGCCACCCGTGTAACACGGAGGACACCCTTTCCGAGTCCTGTTCTTGCAATAAGCCCTGGCATACGCATTGACGTCCCAGCGCAGCAGATACCGAGACTCGGATTGTGAAGGTCAATTTCCCTTACGCCCTTGCCTTTCCTACGGGATTCGCATATTATTCGGTGTCGGAATTGGCTGGTTCAGCCACAGGTCTCGCAGGTAAGGCCTGGCCTGTCCCCATCTTCGTTCGACCCTTTCTTTTACAGACGCCAACGTCGCTAGACGAATACAGGGACAACCCGGAGGAGACGGAGGGGCCGCGGACCGACGACTTCCACGGGGATATTTTGATAAAATAAACGGCCCACTATTAGGTGGGTCACTATCAACATAACCTCGCTGTACGATCATTTACTTTCCCTCAAAACTCCTATCTCCTCATATTCGAGCCACAGTTGAAAAGTTGTTGAATTGTATTATAGAGTCCACCTTTTTAACACAATGTGTTAAATGATGCCGGGACCACTCAGAATTGAACGCTGCGGGAGTGGTGACGGTTAGAATCGAGCAGATGACACAATTTCACGTTCAGTAACTTTAATAACGTCACAAGGCGATACACGTCGATACACGATAACAGACGACACGAACAATTTAAATATAAAGAAAACTTAGAATAGCGACGATGCCGCGAATAAACGTAGACTCTTTGAAATTGTGACGATGTCACGAGATGTATGAAAATGCGAGCGAGTGCTGCGAGATTCGAACGAGAAGTGGTCGTTCGACAGCGTACGGTAACGCACGGACGTTGGAAACGATCGGTTTGGGGTTGCGCTGATTGGTAGATTTGATCCAACCTTTGTTCTTGGCATGAGATTCAAACGGAGGAGTTTGCCGTTGGTGGCGATGTTTGTCGTACGAAGGAGTAAACGGTTGAGCGGGCGCGCGCTCGCGATACAAAACAGTAACGCGCGAACAACGGCGTTCGAGTCGGTGTCGATCGCGATCGACCTGTCTCCGTTTCAACTCTTACGCTAATACAATACCGAACAATCAGTTCTTCCACCATTCGTAGAAGTCTAAGTCGAGCCTTAACTGCGACTTTCAAATTCGACATTTGAATCAGTTAAATTATTAATTTCACCGTACAAAAACTGTAAAGCACTTGCTTGTGTTGTTTTTACTGGAGTCGGTGGAGTTATAGCTGAATCTTCCAGAAAAAGTTTAACTCTTCTCTTTGGGCACCCCACTGTCGAGCGTGACGTCCGAAGTTCGCCACTTCGAGCTCCGTCTGTTCCGAAGCCACGGGCGTCTTGACGGAAGATCCGCAAAAGCAAGAGCCTCTGATTGGAGAGGCAATTTCCCCGAATTCAGTATCGCTGAAACGTATGATATGGTGCGGTACCCCCGCACGATAGCGATGGCCAGTCTGTGCCCTATACGGCGCAGCAGCTTCCGGGCAGTGATGGGATAGTGCGTGGTTTTTTTCGCGCATGCTCGTACCAACACAGTAACGTATCTATATTGTGGAGAAAGTAGTGGGGAACTATTATTGGCGGGAAAGTGCTGGTAGAGTCCAGGACAAGACCACGATAGGAGCTTATTAGGAATTTTTGGTAACTTATTGTTAATTATTTACACATTCATATTTCAAAATCGAATAAAAAAAGTTTTGCAAAATTCCGCGGAGTGACCAGGGCACCCCGTTTTAGTCTAACTTTATACTTTACTGACACTAAAATCGTCGCGCATGCGCGAGAAAACCACGTAATATCCTACCACTGCTGCCGGGAGCTACTACGCTTCCCGGCCTTCAGATACTGCGCACACAGGGCCCCCATGTAGGGCTAAATCCCGAACCATCCCCGCATACAGTCGACGCAACCGTCCACAGCGCAACGGTCGCCTCTTCCACTCGGGGTGCAAGGAGGAAACGTCAGAGGCCATCAAGTTCGAGTCTCAGGTACCGCATCTGAGACCTGACCTTGACCGCGTCACCTCCGACGCGGATCCAGCACTGTGAAAGCGCCGTCCACCGAGACGCATGGTAAAACCACAGCGCCTCGGTTTTACAAATGGACAGCTCTAGGCCCAGTGCCTCTCTCGGTCAGGGTCATGGTCTCGCAATACGTACCTGCTGATGGCTAGCTCCACCGTGTCATCCACGTAACACGTCACGCTGACCCCGACAGGTATCCTCACCCGCAAGGACAATGTTATAGCGAGGTTCCACAACACCGGGCCTAAACCCGTCAGCTCTGCAATTCAGTTGACACTTTCAGACGCACACTTATAGAACTCGTGACCTACGCCATACTATTCCAACACATCTGTATTCTGAACTGATAATTGTCAACTTTCAATCGTCAATATCTTGAAAAATATTGAGTATCAGACTCTATAACGGTGCATCTTCGTAAACAGGAGATCGAACTCTAGTAAAATGTCAACTAAATCGCAGCCCCGATGGTCGTGTACTCTCCTTGTAAGCTACATCAAACCAAAGTTTTTCTGTAGCTACAAAATGTATAGACAAACCCGAGTTGAATCTGGACTAGTAATTTACACTAACACGGAGGTCTGAATTTTAATTCTAACTTTGATCCGGGTTAGATTTAAATTAAGTCTAGATTATGTTTTGGCTAGATCTAGACGGGGTTAATCTGAGGTTAGTACTGTCCAAATATTAATTTGATTGTTTTATTGTTGTTAAAAAGTTGGACTGTATAATACAATTCAACGACTTTTCAACGGTGGCTCGAATATGAGGAGATAGGAGTGTTATATTGATAGTGACCCACCTAATGGTGGGCCGTTTATTGAATCAAAATAATCCCCGTGGAAAATGGCGGTTCGCGACTCCTCCGTCTTCTCCGGGTTGTCCCTTGGACGTCTCGCGACGTTGGCGTCTGAAAATTAATAAATACGAACGAAGGTGTGAAACCACCTATTCGATACGATACGTATCCGTTCGTGACGCTGTTTCCCATACGCTCCTGACTGCGATAATCGCTATCGAAGGAGGGGGAGTTCAGCCAAACTGCTCAGAACGCAGAATTAGTGGACTGTATATTTTTGACGTATCTCGATAATCGAGAATCCGTCCGCTCGCACTGGCGTAGTCACGGTTAAACCGATTCTACTGCGTGGGCGTCAGCGTAAAGGTGGCGGTTAATCTTACAAGGAGGTTGTAAGGCTCCATGTTCGATTATCCGGCCGAATTAACCCGTGCTTCAACAACCTTGATTCAAAGCTCGCGAGTGACTCAATACGTCACGCGGCTACAGAAATCTAGGTGGAAGACGTGGTCCAACTCAACAGTTACACGCACAAGATCGACTATCTGCGCACAATAGAAGCGGCGTATGTTGTAAGCGTGTTCAACCAGTCACTATTCCTATTCGTAATCTTAGTTCAGACGTAATAACGACGGCGTATACGGAAGGAGCGACTATATTGGTTGAACGCGTCAAGCCTGCCGAGATCTTTGTCGCGCTCTCTCACTCAGAGGAGGGGGACGCAGCCAGGACTTACAAGTCGAGACCTGTGGCTGGACCAGTCAATTCCGACACCGTATAATATGCGATTCCCGTAGAAAAGGCAAGGACGTAAGGGAAATTGACATTCACAATTCGAGTCTCCGGTATCTGCTGCGCTGGGACGTCAAAGCGTATGCCAGGGCTTATTGCAGATACAGGACTCGAAAAGAGTGTCCTCCGTGGTACACGGGTGGCCGTACGGAATCGGAAACACGATTCCTTCCAAGAGTTTCCCTTGCACGCTTACACGCACAAGATCGACTATCTGCGTACAGTAGAAGCGGCGTATACGTAAGCGTGTTAATCAAGAGTTTCTCTTGAACGGCGGGTAGTGAATTCGGGGAACGATCACGAAACTCGCGTCAACCACACCGAAATACACTTCTGCGCGGTGAAACAACCATGCACTTTTTATGTGATCGAAGCACGGTCAATACCGGTGCTCGATCGTGGTCACTATTGCCTGTACGTCTTTATACGAATATCCTGTCGCGAGCTCGTAAAGGGAGCGTCGCTCGGTCCGAAAGGTCGTACGGCAGTGAATATATCACGTTCGATTATCGAGAACTCGGAAAATCCGGAGTTCGATATCTCGTTCGTGTTTGTCAATTCTCTTGTAACGGGTGGAACGATCTCGAGCACGAGACCAGTTCCGTTCGTACAGTCGTTGCCAATAGCGTCGCCGTCAAAGACTCGTTACAAGCCTCCAACAGCGCGACTGAAGAGCATGTGACAGATTACTTATTAAAACGCAGAATATCCAGAGTTTAATAAACCTCGCTAGGGCTTGTCGGTTCTCTTAGCGGGTGTAACGATCTCGAGCACGAGACCAGTTTCTTTCGCACAGTCGTTGCAAATAGCGTCGGCGTCAAAGACTTGTAACAAGTATCCGACAGCGCGACTGGAGAATATTGACAGCTGCGAAGACTCGTAAGCGAGTGTTCGCGAGCACGCGTCATTTGCAAGTGCTCGCCAGCACGATTCGTGAACGAGTTACTCCTCGCACGTCTCGTGAGCAAGTGACTACGAGAACTGGCAGCGGCGACGAAGCGTCGCGAGAGTCTTAGCTGACCCGCTACGCGGCGCTGTCTCTCTCTTATTCGCCTGTCTCTGTTCAACGTATGTTTGTATGTTGTTCTCTTTGTCTCTCTATACCTTCGCGACACGAGTTTGATTTAAACGTTTTGTACGTTGATAAACCGATCGCCGTGTTTATCGGCTGACATTAGCTGGTAGCCAGAAAGTCACGCCGTTTTTACTTGAACTATTGTTGGTTATTCGGCTCCTCAGGAGAATAACATCGAGGAGGTCACCAACGAATATAGATCGCGATAATCGCGAAATTCAAGCACGTTTCAAACTAACGCGATATTTAAACAATTGTATTCTACGCAATTTGTCGTGTTGTGAATTACGTTTGGAAAAAGTTTTATGAAAACTGTACCATCTTATGGCACTTAGCTCTCTAACGACTTTTTAACGTTTTGACTAGACGTGCATTTATCAACAATTTACTTGCAAACTATTTACAAAACACTACTCGAAAGGAGTACTTATCAAATCTCCAAATACGAGAAATTACGTACATATATGTTATAACAAACAAAATAGCATTATGAATTTTATTATAATATCATTCATAAATTTCAGTTTAACATAGGTTTTTCATGAATAAATACATCGGGGATAAAGATTAAACGGCGATAACATGTGTAGGACTTAGCATAATGAGCATGACATTGTATTTTAACGTCATTGAAATCGTTGGGAAAACCAAGCTTCTAAATTTTGATGAGCTGAAGGTAGTTTCCTGGTAATTCAATTAGAAAAATTAGAATTTGTACGGGTTAAATGTTTCCCATATGAAACGCGATAAACGTAGGTGCTTTGTTCCTTCGTAAATTTTATGACATTATGAATTTCATTGAAAAACATGAAGAACACGCTTTATACACCCGACACTATTAAATCAATGAAATTCATGCCTGACTTGAAAATACAGTACAAGCCGTTACATTTTAATATTAAAGTTTTATTAACCAATTGCACAGGGGTAACTGGTGGTATCGGAGGTGTGCAGTTGCGCACAATATGATTGCTCACGAACACGATGCGCACAATACCATTGCCTACGTACACACTACGCACATATTTTTCGGACACTGTATAATTGCGCACAAGAACAATTGGACACATTTGAACTGCGGACAAATAGGATTTGACACATTTGTATTGCGCACAAATAGAATTGCGGCCGGTGTCAGTTGCAGGCAGAATAGATTTGTGCGGCTGTTGTGCACCATAAGTTTTGATGAATTGCGGGTTACGTGCGTTTGATCTGATGAGTTAAAATCTATCTGAGTTTATGAATTCTCGTGATAAACCTGGTAAATATACCAATGCAAATTAAATCTCTTTGGTAAGCTTGTCGAAAGGCCACCTTCTCACGAATTTGGATGACCTTGAAATATGTTGTCAAGGTCGTCATTCTAAACAATTTTTTCCTATACAGTCTGCGAGTTTTGGATATGTTAATATACAGTGCCTCACGAAAGTATTTAAACACTTACCATGAAATACTTTATTTATTGTAATAAGTATATTATACAATACTTATAGGAATATTATTAAAATTGTAAGTAGGTATGACTCTAAATTATACAAGTGAAGTTTCAAGTGAAACGAAATATGTATACAATTGTGAAAAAGGTGGACTGCATAATACAATCCAACGCTTTTCAACGGTGGCTCGAATATGAGGAAGTAGGAATTTTGTAGGAAAATAAATTTTGTACAGCGGTGTTATATTGATAGTGACCCGCCTATTGGTGGGCCGTTTATTTTATCAAAAAAAATCCTTGGATTTCACGCGGTCCGCGTGCGTGGTCTCTCTCTCTCTCTCTCTCTCTCTCTCTCTCTCTCTCTCTTGGGTCGTCCCTGTTCGTCTAACGACGTTGGCGTCTGGGAAAATAAATAACGAACGAAGATTTGAAACACCTATATGATACGCAACGTACCCGTTCGAGACGCTGTTTCCCGTATTCTCCTGACTGCGGTTAGTAAAACGCAGAGTTAGTGGACCGTATATTTGTAACGTATTGCGTAGTTGCGTAGTTACGGTTAAACCGATTCTACTGCGTATGCATGCCGTTTGGATTTGTGACATTCGGACGCCGTGCCGTTTGGATTCGTGACATTTGGGTGCCGTAAATTTTATAATCATTGCTTTTCGAATTCTACATATGGTAATATTTTATTGTGAAATATATGGTTAGTTCTGGGTTAGGTCTGGGTTAGTTCTGGTTGCGATACATACATAAAATAAAATCAAGATACATCATATACAAAATAACAAACGGCAGTATATATAAATACAAAATAAATCGTACAAAAGTAGATATAGTACATTATTGTAAAATAAAAACCAAAAGCCGGTCAAACGTAAGCAAATAAAATGCCGCCTAAAACAAATAAAAACAATAAAGATATTGAAATCAAACGCCAAACGAGCAAAACGACAAAAACCAGACTAACAAATACAGACGATCAGAGCACGGACACAGAAACGGAGAAAGACATGGACACCGAACAAGAAGAAACTATTCACATATCACCAACACCGGCACCTAGACAGAGACTATCAACAGGAAAATCACTCACAACCTCAGACAAGGAACTACAAACAGACACAGATCAGTCCATAAACGTGGACATAACAAACACATCCATCAATACTATATATGAGATAATAGGAGGCAGAAGGGTAAAAGAAATTAACACAATAAAAGATAAGGATAACACCGTATTAAAGAGCCCACCAACACATACAGAAAACATACGGAGCACCTCCAAAACACCACAGACAATACCAATTACAAAAATTACACCTAAATATATCCTCACACCTAAACAGACACATGACACAAATAAGACAGCATACACACCACAGATTGAATTAACACCCAGTGATATATTACAAGAACGTTACCAAAACAATAAAGGTTTTGAACCGAAATAAACGAAGACACAGCTATCTATAATACCCTGAAACAGGACTATAATAAAATAATATATATCATAGATAATAATATATATAACACATATAGAAACTTTATTTCTATTAAAGCCGACATGGAGAGAAACAGAAACAACCATAGAAAATCAACTAAATTCCTAGCTCATATCACAGAAACACATCTTGCAACCACAAACAAACTAATGACAGAAATGATTAATAAAACCGCAATTTTAGAAAGGGAGGCCAAAAAAATAATAGCGAAGAAGGTAAATCTAGAGAAATCTCTCTATATAGCTCTAAACCGTAAACCCAGCCCGTTAAAGGAAGGAGAAAAATCAACTAAAAAAAGGAAACACACAAACAGAGAAGGAGACTACGAGACCTTCTCCCCCTCCTCAGACGGAGAAGGGCTTATTAAAAGCCACGCAAAAGACACGCACAGAAGTACAAAAACGAGAAGTACCATAAATCCAGAGACAGAAGTAGAAGAAGAAACAGATGAACAAACCAAAATTTACGAAATAAAAAAGGTGTACTTACAAACCATCAAGGATTTCAATAAAATAACAGCAACCAAATACAATGCGCAAAATCATCCCGGCAAAAATGAGCCCAGCAAGAAATCAAGTCACAACAATGAGGACACTAACAAAAAACCACACGAAAAGGATGGAAAAAATGTAAATGTAATTGGAGAACAGAAAGAAGAACTACTACAGGTAACAAGAAACAATGAAAACATCAACTACAACAATAAATTCCTGACTATCAAGCCTACCAACAAAAATACAGTAGTCATAATAAACACAGAGCACATCAAACACGATAAAAAAAACACCGACAATAGAAATTATAAGAAGACTGAAAGAATCAAAAACCCTCGACTCGTTAAAAATCAAAGACATTAAAGAAACAAAACAAAGAAACATAATCATAGAACCCAAAAGCAATATAGACATCGCAGACCTCCAAAATAATATAAAGACGAAATTAAATGATAATTATTTGATATACTCCAAGATGCAGAAAACCACACTCGAAATTGATAACATTGATGCTAGCACAGACCAACACACCATTAAAACTGAACTGGCAAAATATCTATGCATAACGGAATTCACAAACAACATCAATATCATAAAAATGTACAATAGAGGAATAACAGCCAAAGCTATTATCACAATTCCAACACCAAAAAAAGAAATAAAAATTTATGAGAAACCGAGACTCCAACTCGGCTTACTACAAACGAAAATAAAGGTCCTACCAGAAGTAAATCGTTGCACGAGATGTTCCGAACTCAACCATAAAACCAAAGACTGCCCGCACCCTCCAGACTACACCTTCTGTAGAAAATGCAGCCGCACGGGCCACACCGTGACAGACTGTACCAGCTCGACATATGAATGTAAACTTTGCACAGAAGCAAAACTACCTGAACTTAAGACAAAGCACGTGTGTGGCAGTTTAAACTGCCCCACCTACAAAAAGAAACTATACGAGTAGAGACAAATAACAAGAGCCACATAAACACTAAACAATACAATAGGGAAAACAATATTAATAGTAGTGCCAACAAACAAAGACCTGACACACTCAAAATCCTACAAATAAACTTAAACCACACATACCTAGCCACAGATAACTTAAAACTTCGTCAAAAAACAATTACAATAACATAATCACCATAGCAGAACCCACACTAAATAACAAAAACTGGATATATTGTATCAACAAAAAAGCAGCACTGGAAGTAGGGTACAGGGATATCCTATGGCATCAACCCGAACACAACACCATAGCAGAAGATTGGCTAGCAGTAAAACTAAAAGAATACACCATTTTTCCATCTACCTGACACCCAGTATAAAAATAGAGGAATACCACCAAAAAATAGAAGAATTGTTTAAACATATAAATAGAGCAGGCAAGAAAGTCATAGCAGCGGGCGATTTCAACGCACACTCTCCGTTATGGGGGGGGGGGGGGGTAGAAAAGAAGACCAAAGGGGTCAAATACTCACGAACTACATAAATCAAGAAAATATGCACTTACTACAAACTAAAGGGAAATACACATTCGTCAAATAAAATAAAAAATCAAAAATAGACATTATGCTTATCTCAAGTGAACTCATCAAAACCATAAAAACAGCGGACATTCTCAAAGAAAATTCATACTCTGACCACCCATACATCCAATACACAATAAACGATACAAAAGATCAACAAACCATAAAAACTGGAAAATTAATGAAAAAAACAAACAGAGATTCCAAATCAACCTACTAAGAGAACTTAGAAACCTAATACATGCAAACGACATAATAATAACACATGCACCGGATACACAGGACACGGAGAAACAGCATCAAATCAAACTTCAAGAAGACATCGACAACTACATAGAAAAATACTACAACACAATTGAAAAAGTAGCTGATAAAATCATAACGACAGGTAATATGCCACACAGAAACGAGGTATATTGGTGGAACAACGGAATTAAACATCTAAGAAACTCAGTTAACAAAGCCAGAAGACGATACACACGAGAAATAACTAAAAGAAACAATAAACTACATCACAAAGTTACAAAACTCCGGGCCGAAAACAAACACAAAAGAAAAGAACTTTCAAATAGAATTGAAAAGGCCAAAGCAGATAACTGGCTGACTTTTATAAAAACCCTAGACCAGGACCCTTGGGGTAAACCCACAGGGCGATCAACAAGATAATTAAAAACAGAAAACCGGAACCTAACATATCATACAGTAAAGCAGTAGAAATTATCGACACATTATTCCCACCAGACCACCTAGAAGAAGAAACACAATACAAACAAAAAAATATCATGGACCCAGACACAATCAGCACCAATACAAGACAAGTTAAAAACATCATACTAACAGACGACAGAATAATTATACCGGACAGAGGAGAAATAATAAAACCACCAACAGTTTCAACAAACGAAATATGGGACATCGTTAAAAATCTAAAGCAGCAGGCATAGATAAACTAAACACCCCTATTTTCAAAGCTATAGCCAAAATAGACTTAATTAGACTCACAAATATAACGAACTCCTGTATTAAATTTGGACACTTCCCAACACTTTGGAAAACCCAAAGACTCATGCTCCTCAGTAAACCTAATAAAGAGGATTACAAACCAAATAGTTTTCGACCCTTAGCCATACTTGGTAACTGGTCTAAGGTTCTGGAAAAAATTATAAAAAGACAAATGGATAACCACTTACTAAAATCGCCCCTACATGCACAACAATATGGATTTAGGAAAAATAGATCCACAGCAAATGCCAAAAAACAAGTTATCGACTTTAGAATAGCAGCCACCAAAAAAGAACTGTACACAATAATGGTCACCCTCGATGTAAAGAACGCATTCAATAGTATTAAATGGTCCACCCTTAGAAAAGCAATACTTAAAAAGGACTTCCCAGCACATCTAACGAACATACTTCACAGCTACTTGACAAAAAGGAAAATAGTTTATACACCAAAAACAGCACATTACAATATACAGAAACACATATGTAGAGGGGTCCCACAAGGATCTATTGTCGGGCCAACACTTTGGAATCTCGCCTATGATGAGATATTCGAACTAAAAATATCCAAAAACTCGAAACTTGTTGCCTTTGCCGACGACGTAGCCCTGATAGCCTGCGACAGAAATATAGAAACATTAAAAGAAAAGATCAAATATGATATAGACTTAATAGAAGTATGGATGCATAACAACGGCCTGGCACTATCTCAAGAAAAAACAGAAACCATTACACTTAATAGAAAGAGAATTCAACTCCCACTAACTATCCCTTTAACTGAACAAATACAAATACAACTACAAGATTCCCTACGCTACTTAGGAGTATACATGGACAAATACAATATATATTATACACATATAGAAAAAACCACCACCAAAGCAATTAGACAAGCAGCTATTCTAACAAAACTAACTCCCAATATAAATGGACCCGGCTACAAAGTTAGAATGCTTTATTATAATATATTTGAATCAATTGTACTCTATTGATCAAACATTTGGTATAATGCGATTAAAATAAATAAAAACAAAATCAGACTACGCAATGCAAAAAAGACAGCTCTAGCCAAGGTAGATATAGAATATCACATAAATCACTGGACACCTCACTCAAAATTCACCATGACATAAAACATTTATCTACATCGATCACTCACTGGGAAGAATTCCAAAACTAACTTACACGATCATAAAAGATAAAAAATTAGGAGAATTCAATAGAACAAAACCAGGAAATAAATAAATAACAAAATCACCTCAAACATACATCGATGTACAGGGAAATCTTCCTAATAACTAATGACTTCCTATGCGGGAACAACATAACCTGCAATACACAAAATTCCAAATAAATTTATATCGTATCAACAAAAAGCTTCAGCCATAATCATTAGGTAATATATAACGCTCCTCCATATAAACATATACAACACTCCTCCAAATCAATTAACAAACATTATAAACCAAAAAGGATACATCCACCTCACATAAATCGCCTCATGAGAAACAAACTACAAACCAACTCTACCGTAGCTACCGAACACAAAATCCCGACATAGACCATACAAGCTATAGTAAGGAATCCACCATCAATGAAATAAACAACCATAGAATATCACATAAATCACTGGACACCCCACACTAAATTCGACATGACATAAAACATTAAAACATCAAAACAACCAAAACACTAAAATAAACGGGACACATATGGTGACGCTGAAGTACAGCTTTACAGCAGTTCCGGCGGGGAAAATAAAAATCACCAGTCCAATGGCGTCAAAGGATCCACAGTGCAGGGAGGAATTTTAGTGGGTAGTCAAGGTCAAACCTTGGAGTCCCACACGGCCTCCGGATAGCAATACGTTCGGGGGTTTGTGCGTAAACGCATTAAACCTCCCTGCACTATAATATATAAAAAAAAAAAAGGTTCTGATTGCGATTAGGAAAATCGTGCGGATAGGATGCCAAAACGGCCTTAGAAGTTATTTGTTGGTTAAAAACGTTTGAAATAGTTTATTTCGGGTGTTTTTGTTACGCGGCAGAATCTCCGAATTTGTGCGTGCCAAAATACAGTGCGGGCAAGTGTATCTTTTGGTTATAGGGAATTAGGATTCTGAGATTAGGGTGCAATAGCTCAGGATAGCCGGTGATCGTTTTTCAAAAAAATTTTTTTTTTGTAAATTTTCACTAGGCCGATTCGATCCGCGAGATCTAGATTGGCCTTTTTGACCCCCAAAATTTTTACAAATTTTTTGGGACAAGTCAAAAGTCAGTTTGGACACGGATTTTTCTGAGCGACAGTACAAGTAGACTGCGAGTGCGAGAGAGAGAGAGAGAGAGAGAGAAAGCGTGAGTGTGAGAAGGATAGTGTGACGGTTGAATAGATCAATTATTCTGATTTATTGTGACAAGAGCGACTCCTGAACATTGACAGCTGTCACACGTCCGTCTCCGTCAGCGGTTCGTAGCACACCACTCACCCTTAGACGCGCCTTGCGCGACGAACGCCGCCGGCGGGGCCGGCGGAACACCTGAGTGCGAAGGGGTGGATTCGACGCCACTGGGAATCTCGTACAGAATCTCATCTTTGTACGAGTGTGTGTGCATGGACCAACCCCTTGAGCGACTGTGCGTTCGTGTGTGAGAAGGAACGAGAGTGTTTGCGAATCCGTGCACAAGCGCGTGATTTCGCTTGCGCAAGAGAGAAAGAGAGGTCTGCTAGGAGTGAGAGAGATCGCGATACCTGTAATCATCGACCGAGCGAGGCAGCGTGTGCGATTGCGTGAGTGCGAGCGAGAGAGAGTGAAAGATCTCGATAAACGAGCGCCTCCTCAACCCTTTCGGGTTGGTGGAGGAACACGTTTTTAGTTTAGGCCGGCAACGGGTAGAGTTCCTCAAGGCGGGACGATTCCCCCTTGGAGGGGTTACCCCACGCCATACAGATCGCGAGTTATCGCGTTAATTAGATTTTTGGTGGAGGGAAAAGAATTCTTTTTTGGTACCAATCGGTGGGGCTTCGTCCGTCCGACGTTTTCCCTCCCTGAGGGGTACCCCCCTCCCGTGTAGATTAGGCGCTATTCCACCCCGAAGTCGGGAATTGGAACACACGTATAGCGTAGGACACTAGGAAGTGTATAGAATAGGAAATTGTAGTTTACAGTGCGGGAAATATATTATACAGGTCTGGGTTAGTTCTGGGTTAGTTCCTGGGTTAGGTCTGGGTTAGGTCTGCCCCCCGAGTAGAAAAGGTGGTGGTCGCCCTAGGGCGACTTTTGCCTAATCTCGGGGGGCCCGAGGGTAAGGTTCGCCGCCTCTACGCGGGGGTGGTTTGGTCAAAGCTCCTTTATGGAGCACCCGTATGGGCCCCGCAGCTTACGGTCAGCCGCCGTTCCACGATGCTTGTTAATCGCATCCAACGGCGGCTGGCTGTGCGGGCCATACGGGGATACCGAACCATCTCCGATGAGGCGGCGCATCTCCTCGCCAGTTTTCCCCCCCTGTGTCTACTGGCCACTGAGCGGGCGACCAATTATGGCTACGTCCGCTCGGCCAAAGGGGGGGAGATAGACGGCGAGGAGCTCGCGAACTTGAAGCGCCAGGCCTGGGAAGACTTGTTGGCTCAATGGCGTCAACAGGTGGTTGACGCCAATTCGGGCCGGCCCATATCCCGGGCCCTTCTGCCCATTCTTGAGGAATGGTGCGGGAGGCGTGTGCGGCTGACCTTCCGGGTCACGCAGGTGCTCACCGGACATGGTTGTTTCGGTCAGTACCTGTGTTGGATCCGGAAGGAACCAACAACGCAGTGCCACCATTGTGGCGAGGACCTGGACACGTCGTTGCATACGCTGGAGGAATGCCCAGCGTGGTCGGCGCAACGGCGTGTCCTTAGAGGTCAGATCGGTTGGGACCTTTCCCTGCCGGCTGTGGTCGACCACATGGCCGACGGTGGGGGTCCCTGGAACGCAGTGGCCTCCTTCTGCGAGAACGTTATGTCGCAGAAGGAGGCCGCGGAGAGGGAGAGGGAAGCCGACCCCCTCTCCGAGAGGAATGTGTGAAGGTGGGCGGTGGCAAACGCCTCAGCGGCTGCCGCCGTCCCGCCTCGCTGACGCTGGGGGGGGGGGTGACACCCCCTTAGTCGAGGGTGGATAACTTGGAGGGGGTGTTTACGGCATTGGGCGTGAGGGGTTGTCCACTGCCGGAATCTGCGGGGGAGGGGCGGGGTAATCCGCCCTCCCCCCTGGGGTAGTTACGGACCGGGGGGTCGTGGCGAGGTGCACTCACCTCTTTAATCCTCGCCCCGACACCCCGGCCTGGCCGCAGCGTCCCCCCCCCCCCTTACCGTGGGGCGGAGCGACATGCGCTGCGGGAAAACGGAGAGCGGGGGCCCGTGGAAATAGGGCCTCCCTCTCCGTCGCGAATTGGAGGTGCTCGCCTTAGGCTCCAACTAGGGGCGAGCCCTCCAGGGGCAGCGGGCGACACGCCTTGGGGGGCGTTTCGTCCAGACCGACGGTCCCCGGAATGGGGGGCGGGCATTGCGCGGGTGACCGTAGATGCAATTTGGGGGGTCATGCCCCCCCCCGTGAATGGGGCGGCGGCTTACCGCCGCCTTAGCGGGGGAGTGGTCCAGTAGTGTTCGTTTCGAGTTCCTGGCCACTCCCAAACCGCTTAGACAGGTCTCCGCAGGGTTTTTAGTGGGTATACCCCCCTTCTCCTTCCATCCAGGAAGTGGGGAGTCCCACATATCCCCGTCCTTCCCCCAAGGGGGACGGGGAATGCGTAAAGCATTTCCCTGCGTTAAAAAAAAGAAAAAAGGTCTGGGTTAGGTCTAGGGTCGGGTAGAGGGAGAAGGAAAGAGGACGGGGGTGTCGATGGGTTCCTCGGAGGGGCAAGAGGTCCTGGGCCAGGCCCAGGACCAGGTAAGAGGAGGGGGGCAACCTCTTCCCACGGCTGCACCCTCGGGTGCAAATGTGGGAAGGGGTTAGTGGGTGGTGTTGCACCGGTGCAACCCACCCACCGGGGAGGGTAGGGGGTCGGTCCTTAGGGTTTAAGCTAAAGCTCCCCTAAGCAGGACCGGCCTTATCGGAAGTCGGACGCGTCGTTCCCCGCCGGCGAGGTGGGGGCGGGGGGAAGACGTATCCGGGAGTCGTCGGACAGGAGGCCCTGTTACCCAAATGTCCAATGGGCGACTCCGAGGTGGGGGGGACACGGTGTCTGTCGTCACCGAGTCCCAAATAGGTTGGCCGGAGGGGAGCTTCTCTTCCCTCCCATGTGTGCATGATAGGGCGGTCCATTCCGGTAGTAATGCCATGCAGATCCCGGAATGGACCTTAAAATCCCAGGGCACGGCAGAATGTGGGGTTTAGTTGGTAGGCTTGACCTTCGGGTCGGGAGAGCCCAACATAACCCTCTCGCCTCTACAGGCAAGGGGAGAGAGTATTCAAAAGGCGGATTCCCCACATTACAAAAAAAAAAAAAAAGTCTGGGTTAGGTCTGGGTTAGGTCTGGCGGCGACCTCGTTTGTGTCGTCCCGAGGGACTTGAGAAATGCCACTGGTCAAAGCCGGCAGATTATGAATAAATATGTAGACATAGACGAACTTATTAATCACGATCCGTCGCCGGGCGGTATTACTTTTATAGTGAATTCAACTAGACTCCCAGGAAAACAACTCAAAACACTGAAATTATTATAGAAAAATGTCTTTCTCGTTATCGATCGGGACAAACCTCAGGATATTTCAGACGATCGAACACTATTCGACGCCATTGTAGAGCTCAAAGACACGGCGACAGGAGAAAATAGAAACGAACTGAACATGGTTGCGCACGAAAAACTGAATATAAAAACTCTACGGAACACCCTTGAAGCCGTCTTTCACGATACAAATATGCACATAAATATTTTAATTGGCAAACAAAATCAGGACAAGTATATTAATTCCCGCAAGGATAGTCCCAGTACGCAAACAGTGGTAGTCCAAGGTAGTGACTAGTCATACGCGGATATTTTAAGATCCCTTAAATCTAAGATCAATATAGATCAGGAAAAAATACAAATTAAAAACATGAAAGCGGCCCGCAATGGTGGTGTCGCTATAACAATTAAAGGAGGTATCGAAATTGCTAGCAAATTCAGTACACTTGTGAATAGCAACATAGAAGGATGCAACGCGGCCTTGGGAGGCAGGAGACTTAACAATAAAGTGCTGCATCTCCGACAGATTGAGGGTAATGCCACCACTCAGGACGTACAGGCAGCTATTGTGAAGGCAGTACCCAATGCCTCTGAAGGCATGCTTATTGTTAAGCCCTTAAGACCTGCCGCCCATGGCCTTCAAAATGCCGCCATTATTGCCTCAAGGTTTATCGCCGATAAGATTATTGAAAAGAAGACCCTAAGAATCGGCTGGGGGACTTGCCCCGTGTTCGAACGAGAAGAAATACCGCAGTGCTATCGATGCAGGGAACACGGACACATCGCCAGTCAGTGTAATGGGATCGACCGTAGCAAACTGTGTCGGCAGTGCGGTTCCGACCAGCACAGTAGCAATGTATGCAACGAAGCAATCAAGTGTCTTGTATGTCCGGGACATCGAGATGGCAGTCTACGGTGTGCTGTGTACCGGAAGAACCTCGAGGATTTTAAAAAACGCAAGAAATCACCTCCCAACTTCCAAAAACCACCTGATACTGCTAGAACCAGACAAAGCCAAACCAGGGGGACATTGATAGCGCTGACTGACTCACAAACGACTGAACCATTAATACAACTAAATACTAAATAAGACTCTGTATATAAATATATAAATAGATAAAATAGTATATAAATAAATAAAATAGTATATAAATAGATAAAATAGTGTATAAATAGATAAAATAGTATATAAATAGACCGAAAATTAAAAACAGTTAACACTAAGCTAAAATAAAATAATAAAACTATAGCCCACATATGGGAACCAATATTCTCCAAATCAATCTTAATAGATGCAAGCTGGCACTATTACTTACGACAACTACCGAAAAGGGGATCGACATCGTCATAATCTCCGAGCCGTGGAAATGCCTGGACTACTGGTATGCAGACGATGGTAATGCGGCGGCGATCTGGCTTCCCAGCTCGAGCGTGGCCAAATTTGATAGGGTTAAATTTCTATGGCGTACCGCGGGAGCGATACAAGTGAATGATATCGCGGTCTTCAGCTGTTATTATTCACCAAATACACCAATAGATGTGTTCGAAGACCAGATTGACGAGCTGGGCGGCCAGATTGCTAGAACTAAACTTAAAATAAAATGCTGTATTGTCGCCGGTGATTTAAATTCCAAATCCCCGGCGTGGGGTTCAACGAAACTGGACAACCGCGGCCAGGTGGTTATGGAAATGTTTAATTCCATGGGGCTTGTTCCCGTAACAAGTGAGGGAAGATTTACATTTTCCAGGAACGGCCGCACGTCGTTAATAGACACTCTGGCTTGTGACGATAAACTAATTAAAACATTATATGAAAGCCGCATTCTGGAAGAAGAGTACACTGCCTCGGATCATCGGTACTTGCTACATAGTTTCAAACTAAGTGACGATCTAGGCTTAATGAAACGGAACTCCAACACTAGCAATATCCCCAAAAGGTCTATCAACTTAGATAAATTCGCAAAAATTTATAATAAAATTACCAAAGTAATAGATCCCCTGACAATCGCTGATAGAACGGACGTTGATAGCTATATCGACCTTATAGGAACCATTGCGTATAAAGCAAGTTTTCTCAAGCGCCCAACGGATAACAACAAAAAGTCCACATGATGGTGCAATTCAGAAATAAAGGAGTTGCGCGAAGCTGCCAATAAAGCTCGAAGACTGGTACAACGCCAAAAGGCAAAAATAAAAAGAAAAGGACAGGTACCATACCTTGAAGTCCTACTAGTAGACAAGATAGAAAACTATCGCTTGGCAAAAAGAAATTAAAATACGCTATTATAAAGGCAAAAGCTGCTTCGTGGGGGGAGCTCGTTGAATCGGTGGAATCTGATGTCTGGGGGAAACCCTATAAACTGGTGATGTCCAGGGTTAAAGGAAGAACTCCCCCTATCAAACTTAATGCAGACGAAGTTAAAAAGATTATCAATCAATTGTTCATTACGTCACCAGTTGATGAAGGCAGGATTCCAGAACACCACCCCTGGGCCGGATTCCATCGTAACGACGAGGTCCCACTCACGACGGATGAAGCCAGAGAGGCCATTAAAATGGTGAAACGGAGGGCTCTAGGCCTGGACGAGGTCCCGGTGGAAGTAGTGTGGTCCTTGAGCGATATCGCTGATGTCCACATTAAACACCTGTTCAATAAATGCCTCGAATTAGGATATTTCCCGTCCAGCTTGAAAAGGGGCTGCCTGCTACTTATCCCCAAAAAACCATCTGCTGATGGTAAAGTAGGATGGCGATCCCTTTGCATCTTATCTAATTTTGCTAATTTTGCTAAAAATTTTGCCCTCGAATATACGATTAAAAACAGGCTTTTAAAATATATAAAATTTTCTAAAAACCAGTATGGCTTTGTTAAGCGCAAAAGCACGATCCACGCTATAGCTGAGGTCGTTAATAAGTGGGACTACGCGAAAAGAAATGGCCACCACTGCCTAACGATCGCACTCGATGTTAAGAACGCGTTTAATGCTATCCGCTGGGCCAACATTATGAAAGCTCTTCGTGCCAGAAAGGTTCCAAATAGCCTGTACAAAATTATTAAAAACTACCTATCAGAGAGATCCGCAGTCTTCGAGGAAGATGATGGCTCCGAGAACGAGATAAAAGTGTATGCAGGTGTTCCACAGGGATCGGTTCTCGGCCCTTTCCTGTATAACCTTCAGGACGACGAGTTATTTGACATCCAGCTGCCGAAGGGAACTCATCTATTTGGATTCGCGGATGATGTTGCCCTGGTAGTCACTGCGGGAAATCTGGAGAGAATTACGGAAGTTTCACAATTGGCTATGGAAACAGTCAAAAGATGGTTCGATAAAAGCAAATTAGCTCTAGCCAATGAGAAGACCGAGATGGTGCTGCTCACCAGCAGGAAATTAACTGATAGTCTAACTATAAAATTTGACGATATGATTATTGAGACCACTGACAGTACCAAGTACCTGGGCCTTTTTATTGAAGGTAACAGATATTTTTATCGTCAAATCAACGAGGCCTCCACCAGAGCAATCAAGGTCGCGGCGGAACTGTCTAGAATTCTACCACGAACAAGAGGATGCGCCTACAAAATTCGCATGTTATACGACAGAGTAGTCGAGTCGGTAATGCTGTATGGAGCCCCAATTTGGGCACCATCAGCCTTAATTCACAAAAATGAAATTACTATAAATAGTGTGCAAAGAATGGCATTAATTAGTGTCACAAGAGCTTACCGATCGGTATCCCTGGAGGCTCTATGTGTCATTGCCTTCTGCCCTCCTTTCACATTAATAGTGGATGAAAGGAGACGTATTTTTGAACGTATTAGTAAAATCAGCCCGGGGAGTAATAACTATGACAAACAAAATAAGAAAATTAAAAGCGAGGAAAGAGAGAATACGGTGGAGTTATGGCAGGCTAGATGGGATAATGGTAATACGGGAAGATGGACACATTACATCATCCCAAGGATCTCAGATTGGGCTGAATGGGGACCTATGTTACTAGATTACCATCTCACAAAGATATTAACAGGCCACGGGTGTTTTGCGGAATCTCTAAAAAATAAAAATAAGTATGAAACAGACAAATGCATAGCTTGCAAAAACTTAGCGGATAGTGTTCACCACACTTTATTAGAATGTACAGAATGGAACGATCAGAGAAGAGATCTCATAGACAAGATAGGTCCATTCGATATAAGCGACCTAATCACGACACTAAAGACAGAGGAGAAACGAAGTTACGTCAAAGAATATATTAACAACATCATGTCTGCCAAGGAAAAGATGGAAAATGAGTTGCAACGGGAGGAAAGGAGGAAGAGGAATGACAGGAGAAATAAACACAAGAGAAGAAAGAAAGGAACAAGATGGAATCGTAAATTGTGTAAAGTAGTATTAGTTAATTATTTATTTATTTATTATTCAGCCACCTAGTCATACAGTAACCATCCTTTCATTAACTCATTCATTCATTCAATCATTCATTCATTCATTCATTCATTCAATCATTCATTCATTCATTCGTTCATTCACTCATTCATTCATTCATTCATTCGCTCATTCACTCATTCATTTATTCATTCATTCGCTCATTCACTCATTCATTTATTCATTCATTCATTCGTGCATTGACTCATTCATTCATTTGGGTACTTATTCAGCCACTCACCCACTCATTGCCGTTCTTGCATTCGTGCATCCATCCATCCATCTTTTCAATTAAGCTCGCATTCATTCTGTCATTCATCTATACAGTAAATTACTTAGCTCTTAGAGTCCTTAATTGTACATACTCCAAAAATAGACATGATCGGTGATAACTAGGCTGAACGACTTGAGAAAACATTGACTCTCAGATAACGTTTGTAACCGGAGAGGACACCACCAACATGTAGTAATGCCAAATAGGCGGGTCCGTGTATGGTTGACTCCATGGCGCAGAACACCTGTAACAACAACGCCATGGGTCAGTGCGTAATGCATTTTCCCCTCCTCGGTAAAAAAAAAAAAAAAGGTCTGGGTTAGGTCTGGGGACCGACCGGATTAGAGAAAGACCCATGGGGAAAGCCGTACAAGATTGTCTTGAGAGAGCTGAAGGCATCCCCACCAATCACGGATATGTCAAGAGATCTTATGGATAAGGCGATGGTTGGGCTCTTCCCAAGAAAGGAAGCAGCCAACAACACAGGCGCAGAAAGGACCTCGCAACCCACTCTTTGTGAAGAGGAATATCGAAGTTTCCAAAGAGTCACCAGAGAAGAAATCCTGACAGCAGCAGAGAAGCTGAAAACGGGGAAAGCGGTTGGATTAGATGGGATCCCGTCAGAAGTAATTAAATACCTGGCTAAAGAAAAGCCTACGGAGTTTGCTGCAACGATGACGGCAATCCTGGCGAGAGGGATAATTCCTGACAATTGGAACAAAGCAAGGGTAATCTTGCTTCTAAAAGCAGGAAAAGATCCGTCCACGCCTGCTGCCTATAGACCGATCTGCATTGTCGATGCGATCGCGAAGCTGTTCGAGTACATAAACAGAAAAGGCTGATCAACGCACTTGGAAAGGAATCCTTCAGCCGAGCCCAGTATGGCTTCACTGAAGGAAAATCCACAGTGCACGCCATGGATTATATAAAGCAAAAGATAGAAGATGCAACGACTCGACAGCATTACGCTGCCATAATTACATTGGATGTCAAAAATGCATTCAATACTATAGATTGGCAAGCGATATGCGAACATCTACAAAGAAGAGGACTGGAACCCTACATGAAGAGGATTCTAAAAGACTACTTCAAGAATAGGAAACTTATCTACCTGCAAGAAGGAGAAATAACAGAATTCGACATGCAGATGGGAGTTCCGCAGGGCTCGGTACTTGGATCGACACTATGGAACCTGGTGTATGACGAAATATTGGAAACAGAAAACCCAAGGTGGTGCGACAAAAGAGCATTCGCGGATGATCTCATCTTCTTCGTAGGGGACACGAATCTGGCAGGATTAAAAGCCAAGGCAAATAAAAGGTCCTGCGAAGTGCAAGAATTTATGAGATCCGTGGGACTAGAGATCTCTGAGGCCAAAACGGAGATAATGATGGCAAATAAGAAAAGTCTCCCAGAAGACCTTTCCTTTGACATCGCCGGCTCAACTATAAAACCAGTGAGCACCCTAAAGTACTTAAGCGTGACCTTCGACGAGAGGAGGAAATTCGAAACCCACCTGAAGAATGCAACGAACAAAGCAATAAAAGTAATGGCAGCTTTAAGCAGAATCACCACAAATCTGGGAGAAGCTTCGCAAAAAGTGAGGAAATTATATTACTTTACGGCGGAATCCGTAGTTTTATACGGAGCGCCAATCTCGACGGAAGCTGTGAGGTACAGCGAGAATAGAAGACTTCTGAGAAACACGCAGAGGATAGGCCTGTCGAGGGTGGTCGCCTCATACAAGTCCGTGCCGGTAGAAAAGATCTGCGTGTTAGCGGGGATCACTCCTTGGAGTATTAAAATCAAAGAAAGAAAGTTAATTTTCAAATGGGAAATTAAAATCTTCGATTTCAGACATACTTATACGAGGACTAATCCGGAAAGAGCCACCATCAGGGGGAGAAGAATTGGAACTTACAACGAGGAAGAGTTTTTAACGGAAAGAGACGAAGAGGATAGAGAAGAAGAAGAAAATATCTTCAAAATCCTCCATGAAGAAATTGAAGAACTTGGACAAGAGGAAACCTCGCGACTACCAAACGAGGATAAGAAAAAGAAAATGATCAAGAGAAGAATAAGGAAGAAAGCCAAGGAGCTGAGTGCCAAGAAGTGGCAGAGATGCTGGGATGAAGCCATTGTGGGCAGATGGACCCATAGGCTCATCCCCGACATCCAGATATGGATGGATCGTAAGCACGGCTCCTTGGATTTCCATCTAACACAATGGATAACAGGACATGGAGTGTTCAACACTTTTAGGAAAAGAATGGGAAAAGCCTCTTCGGATAACTGTTGGTATGATCATGGGGTTGTCGACACCCCAGAGCATACCATCATTTTTTGTTCCAGGTGGCAGACAGAGAGGGCGGATTTATTCCGAGCAATCGGAATAGATCCAAACTTTCCATCTTCGGAAGCCCTGTTAGACGCCATGCTGATCGACGAAGAAACATGGTACCTTGGAAGAGACTTCGTCACGAAGATCCTCAAGGAAAAGGAACAAGAGGAGAGGGAAAGAGAAAGAAGAGGAGAGGACTTTGCAAGATCTGCGGAAATAGAAGACGACATTGAATCGGGAGACCCGGACAGAATCGTTGGACTCTGACCCGGGATCCCAAATCAACATAAGATTGATAATTTATTTATTTATTTATCTATTTTTTTTACGTATTTCTATTATTATTATTTATTCTATTCTATTTTATTATATTAACTTATCGTATCCTTTTTACCTAGTCTTTTTAGTTAATTATTTATTCTTTTATTTATTTTTTGTTTTTCCTTAAAAGAGGAAAAAGAAACGAACGAGGCAACGCAAGGAAACAAGAATACATATATACTTATATATCTGTTCTGTTTCCACTTGTTTGAACAGATTCCTGGAAACGATGAAGGCCGAGGACTGCCAAGCGGAGAAGGGGGAAGCGGAAGAATTTTGGAATCCGGAGGAGGCTGCGGAGGACCAGCAGTGGTCCAGGGTACCGTGGGAGACCCGAGAAGATGCAGAAATGCGGGGCCGGGCTACCACGGAAGAATGGACATCGGCAGGGACAACGCGGGACGTACCGGAGGAACAAGTTATATCCGAGTCCCCGGAGCAAGGATGCTGGGACGGCAGTAGCTGGAAAAAATTACAGCTGGACAGAAGGCATCCTCGGCGAAGAACCCGAAATCAGCCCGCCGGATTATTATCTCTCGACGAGGGACGACGACCCGAAGAGAAAACCCTTCTTCTTCTTCAGAGGTCCATCTCCTGGTCGTCAAGCGTTACCAGGAATCACAAGATAAGCCGATCACGATTAAGAATAAACACTTTTATTTTATCTTATATAACGATCATCTAGAATAATAATTAACGCAGGTATATAATAAAATATACCGTAGGATTAGAAAATAATTAATAACCACGGTTAGGAATATTTGAGTTAGATAATCTATTATATCTCAAATTAATCCGAACGGTACACGTAAAGAAAATTAAACTATTAGATCTAGACGGACGGGAAACGTTTCCCCAAATAGCTGACAACCCGGTGTACAGATCGCGACTAAAATGGCCGCCGCAAACCTGTGCACCGTAAATGCATTTTGACTAATTGTGACGCGAGGAAAACACGGATTGAACTCATATTGTAAACGGGATGTTTTTCCAATACAGGAAGTAGATACAGGGAAAAAACTCATAGAATTTCCCCCTGGTTTAGGATATATTTTTCGGGTGAAAAAATTATAAAAAATTTTTATAGGAATAAACTGAAAAGGAGAAGAGAAAACATTTTTATATTTATATAAAAGTGAATATTTTTGAAACTTTCAGAGATTTCGGTAATTCTGTTCGAGAGGATATATGAGCGCATGCGCGCTCGAAACTCTCGAACAGAAATAGTAAGAGAAAGATATACGGCGTGTGGAATTGTACGACAAGGAGAGAAATACATTCTATTTTTCTCGTTGAACGCAACGACTCTGAGACGACAAGCACGGCCATGATCGTGCAGGCGGATAAGCGATTTTTTCCAAGATTTCTTGAAATCGTAGGAAATCTCGACAATCTGCAGGCATTGTGAGACATGTTAGTCGGATCGGTGGGCTACGAAAAACAATCCACACACGCTGATATCATGTTAATACGCTTGTATTTGCATTACTGAAAAAGTAACTGTCCATATGACTAATTGTTTCAATCAAGTAAATTTTCTAAGAATAACAAAATTAACTTTTGTAACTAAAATACTTCTTGTAAGTGGGAAGACAGGTCCGTGGAGGGAAATCAGTACTTTTCGCGTAATAATCATATTAGAATGTGATTTTAATTAACAGGTTTTTCTTTTCGCCTGGACACAGGACAGCTGGTAGAAACCCCCTTGAAGCGAGAGAGAGAGAGAGAATCGTGAGAAGTATTTCTCGCTCACTCTCATACACTTGCTTTCTCGTTCGCGCGCACCCCCGCCTAGCAACAGCAACGTTCCTGGGCTGAGTGCGGAACGGGGCGGGAGGGGGAAGTCCAGATAGAAAACAAGGCAACCGAAAACGGTTAACGACAACAGCCATGAAGGTGATTACCGTTAACAGCTGTTGTCGCGTGAATCTCGGTTGCCAATGTATAGGTGCGTCACCCACAGATACATCCAAGTTCGAAAGAGCCCCTGGCCCAATCGTAACAAGGGATGAGGGTGATGCAATTATGACGTAATAATTCAAATGGCTATGAAACGGTCTTTCGACCGAGGAGTAGCTATTACGATTAGGAAAGTCGGTGGTGTAAGTCGACGCTAATTTTAATCGGATTTTTTACAACCGAACGAATTTGAGGGAGTTCTCAAAGATTTCTTACAATTTCTAACTTCGTTCAAACGATTTTTAAGCCCGAGTTTCGCGAATACTTGCGCTTTTTCGGCTGAATTTTCGAATTATATAGTGAATTTTAATTAGTGTTAGGACGAGAAACGTGTACCGGGAGGAAAACGGCGCGTGCTTTAACAAGTAAGTTAGCTTTAGAAACTAGATTTAGTCTTTTAATCGATTTTAGGATAGCGATTATAAGTTTTCGTAGCTTTGTGGTGAAGAAAGGGAAAAAAATTCTTCTTTTTCCGGGTCCATTCGGTGGGGAAACACCCGCTTGGTGAAGTCCCCCCCCCCCCCCCCGAGGAGTACCCCCTTCACCCAAAGTTTCAGAAATATTTTTAGGTTTGTAGGAACGCGCGAGTGCGAGCGAGTAAGCGCTATACGGGAAGCAGCAGGTGAGAGAGAGAAAGGAACGTTTACCGTACCTTTCTCGCAAAGTTTCACCTGCTTGTAGCCGTTAAGCGTACGAGCGAGCGAGAAAGATAGAGAGAGTGAGAGAGAGAGAGAGAGAGAGTTAGTGGCCTGTTGAACGCGTGCGAGAGAGAGCGACGGATACTTGACACTCCGGGAGTTGAAAGAGGACAGAGAGAAAGAGAGAAATAGTTTCTTCTCTTTCCTATCTTGTCCTCTCTTCGTTCCACTCGAAGGCAAATAAATCAATCATCGATTTATTTGACAGGAGCGGCTCCTGAGCTGTCACACGTCCGTCCTCTTCGGCGGTTCGTGGCCCAACCACTACCCTTAGTCGTGCTCTGCGTGACGAACGCTGCCGGCGGGGCCGGCGGAAAAGCTAACTCCATAGGGGTGGATTCGACGCCACTGTGATCTCGTGCAAAATTTCATCTTTGCACGAGTGTGTGAGCGTGAACCATCCCCTGAGAGGCTGTGAGTGAGAGAGTGCGTGTGTGTGCGAATCCGTGCACAAGCGCGTGATTTCGCCAGCACAAGAGAGAAAGAGAGGTCCGTTGAGGGTGAGTGAGATCGAGATACTGTGCGAACTTCGAGCGAACGAGACAGAGCGTGCGAGTGCTTGAGCGCGAGCGAGAAAGCGATATAGTTAGGCTAGCGCCTCCTCAACCCTTTCGGGGTGGTGGAGGAAACGCGTTTTTAGATTAGACCGGCATCGGGTAGAACTCCCCAAGTCGGGACGATTCCCCCTTGGAGGGGTTACCCCTCGCCTATTAGTTTGTGAGATATCGCGAAAATTAGATCTTTTGGTGGAGGGTAAAATTTGTTTTTGGTGCCAATCGGTGGGGCTTCGTCCTTCCGATGATTTCCTCCCTGAGGGGTACCTCCCTCCCCCTTAGTTTAGGAAATATTAGATCCCGAAAATTCGAGGGAAACTTAGATTATATATACGGATAGGTTTAGACAGCGTGCGAACTTAGAGTTATAGTTTACGTATAGTTTTGTATTATTAAGGAGAAATAAATCATCTAGGTCTGGAGACCGAGTGGCGGCAGTGGTGGTGACGGTGAATCCGGGGGCGAAGCTCAGCTATGCTGGGGTCTTCCGGAAGCTCCGTCAGGAGGTGGACCTCGACGAGCTGGGGCTGGGGGGCGGAGTCGATCCGGCCAGTACCCAGGAGCCATGATGCTCCGGATCCGAGGGGAAGGCTGTAGGGATCGAGCCCACCATCTCAGCTTAGTCATGAGGAGGGTGCTGGCGGGTACGAGGGTCACCGTGGCCCAGCCGCAGAAGAGGGCGGAGCTACGACTCAGGCGGATTGACCCAGGGGATGGGGGTCGCGGAGGATGAGATAAAGGTGGGGGTCGTGAGGCGACCGGCGGCGGGGCATGGCCCCGGGACGGTGTGGGTCCGGCTGCTGTTGGTGGCGGCCAGGAAAATCGCGGGCCTGGGCCGCGTGAGAGTGGGGTGGACCTCCGCGAAAGTGGAGGTACTGGAGCAACGACGGCTGCAGTGTTTCCGGTGTTTACGCCGAGGACATGTGGGTATGAAATGCCCACATCCCGGCGAGCCGGACCGCAGCGGTTGCTGCTATAGGTGCGGAGATGAGGGACACAGGGCTGCCATGTGCACCCTGCCCCCCTGCTGCGTCCTGTGTCGAGAAATGGGCAAGCCCCATAACCACAGGAGCGGCACCGGGGCATGCCCCACCTTCGCGTTGGGCGGAGGGGGAAGTAGAAGGGGAAGGAGGAAAGGAAAGGGGGACGTCGATGGACCAGTCGACACCCCCAACTCGGATGGGCAGGTGGTCCGGAGCCCGGAGGGCCCGGAGATGGTACCAGGGGGAGGAAAACCTCTTCCTGCGGACGCGCCTTCGGGTGCGAATGCGGGAGGGGGTTAGTGGGCGTGGGTGCACCGGTGCAACCATGCCCACCGGGACGGGAAGGGGGTCGGTCCTTGGGGTTTGAGCACAGCTCCCCCAAGCAGGGCCGACCTTACCGGAGTCGGTTGCGTCATTCCCCACCATAGGGAAGGATTTATCCGGGGGCCGTCGGTCAGGAGGGCCTGTACCCGAATGTCCAACGAGCGGCCCCGGGGGGATGGGGGGACACGATGTCTACTGTCATCGGGTCCCAAGTAGGATGGTTGGAGGTGGAGCTTCTCTCCCCTCCCATGAGTGCATGGAAAAGGCGGTCCACCCCGGTAGCAATGCCACTGGCGGGTCCCGGAGTGGGCCCATATAGCCCAGGGCACGGTAGAATGTGGGGTTTAGTTGGTATGCCTGACCTTGGTCAGGTGAGCCCAACATAACCCTCTCTCCCACTACGGCGTGGGGGGGGGGGGGGGAGGGCATCCATAAGGCGGATTCCCCACATTTCAAAAAAAAAAAAGGTCTGGGTTAAGTTTCCGGTTATTCTTTCGCCAGGGTGAGTCCGTTGTTCGTCATCCATCTTTCTATGTTTTCAATGTCCTGTTTTATTTTTTCTTTTAATATATCTATATTTCTGTCGCAGGCAGTGAGTGCGACGTCATCTGCAAAGGCCACCAGTTTAGAGTTCTTTGATAGTTGGATTTTGAAAATGGTGTCGTAAGCGAGGTTCTGTTTGTAAGATAGCTGTGGAGTATTTTTGTGAGATGTGGTGGGAATTTTTTATTCACTATTGCATGTCGAAGGCTAGACCATTTGATGCTGTTAAATACGTTCTTAACATCCAGTGTGACCATGATAGTAAAGAGTTGTCTCCTGGTGGTTGAGATTCTGTAATCGACTACTTGTTGGATTGCATTTGCTGTGGATCTATTTTTTCTAAAGCCAAACTGTTGTGCATGCAGTGGTGACTTCATCAGGTGGTTTTCCATTTGTTTTTTAATGATCTTCTCTAATACTTTCGACCAGTTGCCCAATATGGCAAGAGGTCGGAAACTATTTGGTTTATGGTCATCTTTATTTGTCTTTCTGAGTAACATAAGACGCTGGGGTTTCCATGGGGTCGGAAAAATACCGAACTTAAGGCATGTGTTGATAATATTTGTGATTCTCGGAAGATCTATTATTGCAATTGTCTTGAAAATTGGGGTATTGAGTTTATCTAACCCTGGTGCTTTTTTATTATTCAGGTTTTTTATTATTTCCCAGATTTCCGTTGATTTTACTTCTGGTGGCGATATAATATCTCCCGAGTCCGGCTTGATGATTCTGCCATCTGTAAGGATTATATTTTGGGTGTGTGAGTGTTCGATGATTAATGTATCTGGATCCATAATTTTTTTACGACGTCTTTGTGTTACCTCTTCTTCTTTATCCGATTGGAATAGAATGTCTATTATTTCCTGTTTTTAATTATTTTGTTAATGGTCCTATAGGGTTTTCCCCAGGGATCTTGCTCTAATGTTTTTATAAACGCAATCCAAAACGGAAACTATCGCATTAAACAGAAAGAAAATCCAGCTATCACTTACACTATCACTATCAGACCAAATACAAATAGAACTCAAAGACTCATTGAAATACCTTGGCTTACACATGGACAAATGTAACACATATTACACACACATAGAGAAAGTAACCACAAAGGCGATCCGACAGGCTGCACTCCTAACAAAACTGACTCCAAACATCGATGGCCCAGGCTACACCACAAGAATGCTTTACTATAACATTTTCGAATCAATAATTCTATATTGTTCTAACATATGGTACAACGCTATCAAAATCAACAGAAACAAAACAAGATTAAGAAATGCCAAAAAAAATGCTCCAACCAAAGTAATAAGAGCTTACGCCTCAACTCCATTAATATATATAAATATCCTAACCAATATTCCGGACATCATTGCAATAATTCAAGAAAGAGGGAAACTTTTGACATGGGAAACGAAATTCAAAATTAACAATCAACCTCCACTAACCACCCTGACGACCATAAATACCAGAGCATCATCCAAGCGCAACAATAATCCAATAACAGAACAGTTAACAAACACACACGCCACAGGTGAGTTCACAACAGAAACCGCAATTAATCATTTCAAAACTAAGAGACTTCACATAAAAAACACATTACGATCTGACACTCTAGTTTCACTACAGAAACAATGGGTAACCGATTATAAGGATAAATACCTATACAAATGGGTGAAAAACAAAACAATGGCATACAGTACCTAAAAAAGATACCACACATTACGCTTCACAGATACTTACAGGAAATGGAATATTTGGTTCATTCTTACTAAAAATTAACAAAGCCAAATCAGACATATGCTGGTTTGGCTGCAATACACCAGATACACCACAACATACAATCCTATACTGCAAAAAATGGGACACACAACGAGAAGAATTCTTTGATAATATAAGGGTAATCAGACCACCCACAATGGAAAAAATATCCGACAAAATCACAACGAATACTATACACTGGGATAAATTCCAAAATCTAATATACACAATTATCAAAGATAAACAAGAGGAAGAATATAGAAGAATGAAAGCTGGTACCAAATAGGATATTACCGTAAATAATACCGTTGTCCAGAGAACATAACCTGCAACGATGCAAACTCCACCGCACTAATAAACGTTTTCCGGTAAACCTTTTCCTTTAAACAAATCAAATCATATAAATCTAAACCGCACATTGTAAAGAAGCAACCATACTTACAACTAATTATAAATATCACGATAATAATTTTAAAGCAAATCACAGTAAGGTAACAAGAGCAGCGAGGACAACAAGAATCATAAACCATAGAAGCTACAGAACACAGAAGAAGATATCGACAGTTCAACCCAGACTACAAACATAATAGATGGGTAACGCAACACCATAGACTATAAAACTAATGACCGGCACTCGAGTACACGGAAACCACCTGGGAAAAAAACGCCGAAGTAAAGCCACTCAGCAGTACCGGCGAACTAAAGAGAAGTCACCTGTCCAAGGAATAAAGGACTTCAGTGCAGGGAGAAATTTTAGAGGGTAGTCTAGGCTTGCCTAGGAGTCCCTCACGGCCTCCGGATTGCAATACGTCCGGAGGTTTGTGCGTAAATGCATTCAACCTCCCTGCACTATAAACAATAAAAAAAAGGTCTGGGTTAGGTCCAACCGGTACGGAGTCCAAACGGCACGGCGTTAAAACGACACGAGTCCAATCGGCACGGAGTCCAAAAGGAACGCGTCCAATCGGATGGCGTCCAAACGGGGGTGTCCCCAACTCACCACTTACACGCACAAATTATTATCTGCACACAATAATAACGCCGTATAGCGTAAGCGTTGTTCAACCAGTCACTATTCCCACTCGGAATACTATCTCCGTGGTACAAGCAACGGCGTATATGGCAGGTGCGACTATGTCGGTTGAACGGGTCGAGTCTGCCGAGCTCGTCGTCACGCTCTCACTCTGTGGAGGGTGACTAGTCTGGACCTTACGATTCACGACCTGTGGATGGACCGATCAATTCCGCAAAGCGTATAATGAATTAACCGTACCACAATCAGAGTAGCGGTACGTCTGCTGCGCTGGGACGTCAAAGCGTATGCCAGGGCGTATGGCAGAGAACGTTCTCTGAAAGAGTGTCCTCCCTGAAACATGGGTTGCCGTAAGGAATCGTAATCACGATTTCATTCAAGAATATTTCTTGACTGGCGTGCAGTGAATTCGGGGAACGAATACGAAACTCGCGTCAATCACTCCGAAATACACGTGTTGTGCGGGGAAACAATAGCCACGTTAGAAAGGTCTAAGCAGCTATCGCAACCGTGCACTGTTTATATAATCAAAGTCCAGGGAATACCGAAGCTTGATCGTGTCACTATTGCCTGTGCAACGCTGTTCGAATTGCCTGTAGCGAACTCGTAGGCGAGCACAGCCCGGTTCGAAAGGTCGTACGGCAGTGAAAAATTATATAAGTAAACTTATAACTATCGAAAGTCGGAAAATCCGGAGTTCGATAAAACTCGCTAGGCTTGTCGATTCTCTTTTAACGAGCGAAACGATGTCGTATGCGAGGCCAGTTCGTTTCGAGCGGTCGTTGCAATAGCTCGCCGTCGAAGACTTGTAACAAGAATTCAACAGCGCGACCAAAGAGTTGGTGACAGCCAGAAGGACTAGGGAGCAGGCGCCCGCTAGAACGTCTCGATAGCAAGTGACGAAGAACCGGCAGGCTTACAAGGAGACGGCACCAACTGTCCGTCACAGATTTAGTTGAAATTTTACAGAGCGGTAGATCTCGTTCAACAGATTACGAGAATACCCCATTATAACGGCAACAACTCAATAGTTTTCGAGATATTTGCAATTAAAGTTTCATAACCGTAAAATATCAGTTTAGTTCAGCTTCTTATCGAACAGTGGTGTGGCGTAGCGGCAGCGAGCTGAACTTCTAATCCGTTGGCCCGGGTTTGAATTCCGCTGTGGTCATTTTAAAAAATTTTTTTTTTACATATGTAACCGGGTGGTTACATACCATATAGAACGCGATGGGACGCGTGGTCCTTGTCTTAGACAAGGACAGAAACAGTATGCCCCACCAGTCAGGATGCGCGCGCATCGACCCCCACTCGATTCGGATCGAAGGAGGTAAATGCGGAATCGAGCGAAATCACTCTGCGTCTGGTAACGAGCGAGGGAACACGTGTCCGCGAGAATACCGTTCCTGTGCCGCGACACAGTCGAAACGAAGATTTTTAAACGTGTAACCGTCGCGTACCGCGCAGTAATCACCCGCGAAACATATATTCATACTTGCAGCGATCAAGATTTTTCGAATCGTCGGATTAATTCAATCTTTAACCTGTAGCGTACAGGAATTTTGTTATAAATCGCGAAGAGTTTAGGGAGAGTCTGAAGTTCGCCTCCGTGCGACGAACTTCAGACGTATAGGTGGTATTCCAACCGTTTTTATAAAATCTTTTAATTTCTTTATTCGCGCCGTAAATCGCGGCGTTGGATAGCGATTTGTTTCGCCGCTGATATTATCACGGCACCTCTTTCAGGCTCACTCAGGCCCTCCGTCCACGTCCAAAAATTTTTCTGATTATACATACTTGCAGTGTCCCTTTCTTTACTATCTACTCTCTTTGTCTGTTACCAAAACTTACTCCATCGTCAATTAAAAAAATAGATATGTATGTATAATCAGAAAAATTTTGATCAGAGAAATATTACAAATATGATGGTAAAAGTCTCCTAAAAGATTAATTAAAAATGAAAAAGTGTCGTCATTGCATTACTGTTGCCTCACCGATGTTATGTACATGACCTATACATAATGACCATACACCTGTATATGATCCGAATTATATCGTGTTTGGTATCATTTTAATCAGAACAATGTCACAAATCTATTAGAAAAAGTCTCATAAAAAATAAGTAATAATAAAAATGTTATTCCTTGGTAATACATTGTGAGGACGCGCGAGCCTTTGAACTGTGCCGCCGACTGCGACTCTTCGCTTCTCTTTCTTTCCCATACGCTATCCTTCCTCGCGCCCGAAACTTTAATCGTCGATTACACAAGTAAACATCATCGGAATTATATCATATTTGGTATCATTTTTATTAGAAAAATGCCACAAATATGGTCATCGAAGTCCCATAAAAAAATAATGATTAATAAAGAAGTTGGAATTTCGGATTAGGTATGTTTACATTTCTCAGTGACCGAGGCCTCTCGAGCTCGGCTGTCCTTCTCTACGTTCGGCAAACCTCAAACAATGATATCCCTCCGGTATAATTGCCCCTCCACAGACCCATGTTGAATTGAACAGTTATGGCTCCACTGGTTTTGAGTTTATTGGGTTTAGGTTCGTGAGGGGGCGACGAGGTTCGGCTTGACCAGACACAAAAATCCATGCAAAGTGCGGAATATTGCGAGCATTTGTGCGCAATACAGATGTGTCCAATTCTATTTGTGTGCAATTCGCCGTGTGCGTGATCATACTGTGTCCGAAAGATAAGTGCGCAATGTGTTCGTAGGCAATCCTATTGTGCGCAACTGGAGGTCTCTCGGTGGTATAACTAAAAAGGTTATGATTCTACATAACAAAATAAGTCGATAACGTAGTATACAATTTGTTCATATGAGACTTTGTTTTCGAGGAAATCGATTTTGAAAATCCATCAAGTTTGTGTGGTTAGTATTCGTAAGAAATAGAAACGATCGGTCGTATCAGACGATTCCTCGTTAATATCGCGCGTGTTTGCAGTGCCCTTTTTGGTTATACTACTATAGGCTCTTTGGAAAAAGGAGGGCACCCCGACTGCACCGGGAATCGAACCCGGACCGCGCGATTTGTAGCTGATCAGCTCCTGCACATACTCACGGAACTCTCCGACTTTTCCCAATCTCCATACGGCATTTGGTTTGGGGGTCCTGATCCCACATTACTAGTTATCGATCACCTAGTATAACTAAATAATATTGATAATACAATATAAGTAAAAATAACATTAACGAACAGTGGAAGCGAGAACTAGCTTTTGTCGGTACTATTCGACTAGTTCACACACTCTTCCATATGAAAGTATAATAATAAATCTTTCAATGTTATCAATAAGAACAAGTCAAAATTTATTGTAACCAACCTAATATAATAAATTTTTTAGGAATTTGCAGAACCCAATATTCGACTGCTAGCTACTAAATAACGGAGACAATGGCGAGTTACTTGGCACTTTTCTTCGGCGCGGTTGCATTACTTATCTCCTTCTACTATTACCCGGTGACTAAATATGATTTCTGGAGAAAACGTGGCGTATCCGGACCAAAACCTCACCCGATTTTCGGAAATCTCTTGGATCTAACCCTTGCAAGAAATAGGTATTACAGAAGTGGTAATGGACACTTATAAGAAATACAAACATGAACCGGTGGTTGGATTGTTCGAAGGAACATCACCTATTCTCGTTCTACATGATCCAGATATTATAAAAAATGTCTTGATCGGGGACTTATCCTCCTTTCAAGAACGGTCACATACGGTTCACGAACGGGTATGTATAAAACCAGAGAAGTGTAAATGAAATTTTATTTAGTATTTAGATGTATCAAATAATCTAGCACTGTTAAAAATATAACTTATAATAAATACACCTATATGGATACATGAACCTACTTGTACCAGAAGTTCCGTTGTGAATAGCATTTTCAAATGATTTCTAACGTTTTTTTGTGTTGTGGTAAACAAAAAACGATTCCGAAATTGCCAATTCGAATTCTGAAAATGTTGAATATGAATTTGAAAACCATATTTTTTCAACATCCATAATTTTTAAGAAATTTGAATGATGATTACTAGTACTTCTAATAAAATAGAGTACCTATAATTAAAATTAAATGAAATAATATCAAACAAGATATTGCACCAATGCCATTCTTGCTTATGGCACATAGCAAATGATTTGTCACAAAACATTTATAATAATAGTATCACTGAGTGATGCTACTTACGGTGTTTTAACTAAACAATATTTACCTGACAAAGTTATTTCCTAAATTGTTCACAGACTGAACCCATGTCGCTAAATTTATTTCAATTGGACGCACCAAGATGGCGAGTGATAAGACCGAAATTAACTCCGTTTTTTACAACCGGAAAACTGAGAGACATGTTCTCGCTTGTGGTGGAATGTTCAAAGAACTTAGAAGAAAGTTTAAATAATCTTGTTGCAACAGGTGAACCAGTCGAAGTTCGCCAATTGAACGCGAAATTTACGTCAGACGTGATTGGTAGTTGTGCCTTCGGAATTAATATGACCGATACGAGCGGAAAGGAATGCGAATTTCGTCAAATGGGCAAGCGTATTTTCGAAACAACCACTGAAAGCATTATACCATTAAAAACAAGACTTTTCTGGCCGGAATTGTACAATTTACTTGGATTCGTGATTCCTGAGTGAACGCTTGCCCGTTACTTCGCGAAAAATATCATAGACATAATCAAGTATAGGGCGGAGCACGGCATCTATAGACCTGATTTCGTTAACATGCTCATGGAATTTAAAACGCATCCAGAACAATTAAAAGGCATCGGTATGTTACTTATTGTCCATAAAATTATGTTTACAAGACTAATCTATGATATACAGTAGTCCACACGTAACACTAACCGTACCACGACCGGACAAATGACCGGTATCAGATTTTTTATTTTATAATAATTTAAATTACAAAGGTTCTTTCATTAGAAATTATCAAACGAATTTGATTGCACTCTTGTAATTTTTATACAGCGACGTACAGTGGGTGTACAAAGTATTCGTATACCTTTAAAAATCGAATAACATTTTTAAAATTGGATCAAACGACTCCAATTATTTTGAGATGTGAGACGCATAAGTTTACTAGGTAGCGTGTAAATAATTTTTTTCTGAAACTTGCTATTGGCCGGAATTGCGACGAAAATAGTAATGATCACAATTTTTAACTTTTTTATCTGTGCCTGTAATAAAAATTTAAAAGACGCATTTTATAGGTCCAATTAAGTTATGCACATGTACAAAGTTTTATTGAAATCGGTGAACGTTGGTATGAGTTACAAACACATAAAGGTGATTACACAAGGACAAAATTCCCTGAGAAGATCGAAAATCTGCGACTTTCACCCTTAAACTTTAATCTTTTATTGTTTTTAGCTCATAGCAACATTAACCGACTTTGATGGAGCTTTGTGCATGTATATAACTTACGTAGATCTACAAAAGGCGTATTCTAAATTTTCATTGTAGGCAAAGATAAAGAAGTTAAAAATTAAGACGTTTACTTTTTTCTTCACAATTTCGACCAATAGCAATTTTTAGAAAATAATATTTACACATTACCTAGTAAACTAATCCTTTTAACATGTCAAAAGAACTGAAGTCTTTTGGTCTAATTTTAAAAAAGTTATTTGATTTTTAAAGGTGTACGAATACTTTTTACACCCACTGTATATCAGTCACATTTTATATTCGTTACGGTTAGTATTAAAGGGCACAGCCGAATAAGATTGTCAATATAACCCTATATGTCGACCGGAAGGAAAGTTATGGTACAAAATGGAAAAAAATTAGTTTTTGGCATATTTCCCTATTTAGACCCTATACAAAAATTCTGAAAAAACCGGATAGATATTAAACATCGAGACTTCGCATTGGAGTATAAGCAATATTATTTATATTTTTACAGTATCAGTGTATAGGTATAAGTGTTGTTTATGAATTTTTTTAGATTTGATGGTCAGATACACCGCGTTGAAAGACAATACAATTCGCTTCTTCAGAATTTTTTGCATGAAAAACTATTGTAAAATCAAAAGATTAAACGAACTTACCTAATTAAAGTTCTATCGTAATCAGGGCTGCGGAGTCGGCAATCAAAATTCCGACTCCGACTCCGAATTTATTTCTTCATTATTTCTTCGTTAATTAAGGATATGAACATCACTACAATTGTAACATTTCTGCACCTACAAAACTATCCTCTCTTCCTCTCTAATACGAAAGGAAAAACAGTGAAGTCCAATATTTACTTGAACTTTGATACAAATGTAGTACTTTCAATATACATATGTATAAATAGCTTTATTACAACTTTTAATTACTTCGAGCAAAAATTTTGCTTTTTGTAAAATTTACTAACACGGACTCGGAGTTGGCATACTTTCTTACGGCTCCGAGTCCGACTCTATTGCCCCGATCGTAATTGTATGATGCGCCTCCTACTGAAAATCACCTCGTAGTATCCCTCCTTTATGCCAATGTCGCAACAGTGTTTATTGATGGAAGAAAATATAGAAACCAGGCTTATACCCGCTCCTCAATTCATGGTCTGTGGCGCTGTGTGAAACTCTATTTGGGCGGGACTGATCTTCAGGAAAAGGGACGCTTCATACAATTACGACAGAACTTTACTTAAGTAAGTTCGTTTAATCATTTAATTGTATTACATTCCTCTTCCTTCGATCACCTGATAGATGGTTAAAGGTATACGGCAGTAGAAAAACACGTATTTTCTTCTTTTCATTCTCTTTTTTGTTTAAATTCACTTTAGTATGGTTCAGACTCATTAAAAATAAACCTCAATTCTACTTTGCTTTAAGTTTAGAATAATTTTGTCAAAATTTCCATCTTTGTTTTTTGTAATATTGCGATCGTAAAACTTAACAAAAGTCTTCGATTGAAGTGTCCAGCCTGCAACCTTGATGATGATTTCAATATTAACGTCAGCTCTCTTCGCAGCCGATGTTACGGCATGACGGGTGCTGTAAGCCGAGAAAATCGTCGTGTCTAGCCCATTTTCTTGCAGGACACTCTTAATCCATCGACTCAATGTTCGCATGGTAACTGCTTTAAGCCGACTCTTCCAAGAGATAAACAAATTCACTGTATTTCCTTGTAGATCTTTGGTTTTTGATATGTATGACTCTATCGGTGAGGCTGCGCAAACCGTAAGAACCTTTTTATATGTACGCAATTTCAGAACAGACTCTGCCCACCTGGGATTAGTGGTGTTTTATTACGAAGGAATCATAATTTTTAACATGTCATTCCTTTTCTGCATATTTCTGACGCCAATCTTTACCAAAGTTTGCATTCTGTGTCCTGTGGTGAGAGCGGAGTGAGAGCATTAAAGAGACCACTTTTAACGAGAGTTGTTTTAACGATATCATTTCATTAGAATACCATGTGGATACTAAATTTAATACAACGTTTGGGTCCACGAAGAAATAGTTAATAGAATAATTAGCGACATACTGTCCGGCTTCTTACATCGTAAGTGATTACAGACGCCTTTTGTTGCTTGTCCACTATTTTTTATCTCTTGAGATAAGCTGCTCCAAAAGAGTAGCTTTTATTTGTGGATTTAACTTAGGAGGTTCCATTGTTGTACAATTTTCAGGTGCCGGAGACTTTTCCATTAATTCTTCCTTCTCTGCCTCTAAAAATGCTCTATCTCTACCCAAAGCTGCCCCTAAAGATTGCGGCAAAAGTGTATATCGGCCGCCACGGGGATGTTTCTGTGGAACAGATGAGTAAAAGTTTGGAATGACTTTCTGAGAAGGAGAGAGCGGGAGAGAGGGAGAGAGGGAGAGAGGGAGAGAGGGTGAGAGAGAGAGAGAGAGAGAGAGAGGGGGGGCAGGTTCAATGTTGTAAACCGGATAATTTGTGAATACAGGAATCATTTTCACCTCGCTGGGGCTCTACATGAGAACCAAGATAAACAAGGTTTTCTCAGTCTTTAACGTTAATAACTAAAAAGTGAAGAGTGAATTTTACCAGTATGTATCGATGGTATTAGAGTATGCGGTGGTCACGTATCTAACAGCTGTTCGTGCCGCGCGTCGTCCGGGCCGTTCGCGAATGTAGTATCGCGGTGCAGCTTTCGCTTTAAATAATTTTAATTCCGTCAATTTTAAGGTGTCTGCCTTTTCAAAAATAGGTCCGTAAAGAGGAGACTTGGAGCTATCACTTCATCGTTTTCGAATTTTTTAAAAAGCCCCGGCTATAAGAATATAGCATTTGTTTAAAACATTTGCTAAATAAATGGTGAAATAACCATTTTTTCCAAATTTAAATATTTTCAATAGATACTCTTATGTGTTCACTATTACCTTATGTGCTCCTAAAAACTCATTTATTTAATGAAAAAAAGTTGATACTTTTTTTTACACGTCTGTAAAACCAGCATTTTTTACGATTTCGAAAAATCCTTCGAGATTCGTTCATAGATTATTAAAGACTACAACATATTCGAATTTGAACTATCCGACATAGGACTCGAAAAATTTTCTTCTCTTGTTTGTTCCTCGCTTTCGTCCGCGGTGTATCACCATCGCTCGACTGCTGCCGCGCGAGTGCCGTCTTTGCCAATACGCGTCTAGGTCGCGCTCTGATTGGTGCGTGTTTTTCGTTAATAACTCCTTAACAAAGCCGAAACGTGGATTGTTGCAAAGGAAAATGTCGCTTCAAATGGTCTCAGGAACCGCTCTTTTCAAGGAAGAACGACATTTTTGGACACCCTGTATAGCTCACCATTTTCCCGTTAAGCTGGACGGAAATTAATCCCAACGCTAATTTAGTAAAAAAGTTTTCAGGTGTTGAAAATAACAATAATGTGTTGATGATTGAGTACATATTAACAAGAAAAAAGACTTATAACGTTTATGCGTATTATTTCAAAATTCAGTGAAGTACAATTACTTCATTAATTTTACTTTTCGTGCTTTGTTTTGTGCAAAATCATTAATTATATCACCGTAATTTAAATTTTCACACAACTTATTTTCAATAGATAATGCAAAATTGGATAATGTTTCCTTGAGACATATGTATTACGTGGATTTTTGGTTATTTTTAATGTAGAAAAACTACGCTCTGCAGAAGTAATAGCAACTGGTCGTTCGGCTCTGCGTTTCGGTATTATAGCTGCCAAATCGGCGCGAAGTTCAATCTGGAACAGGTGTTGTACTCGATGATTTTTTACTGCATAGCAAATGTGGAAGTAACAAACAATATGTGCGGGGTCCGTAGTTGTGTGGCCCGGGGTCCGTAGTTGTGTGCCCCGTTTGCCCGGTACTAACAGCGACCCAGTGTCTGCCACTCCTGGGACTGGTTGACTTTGCGAAGCTTCCGGCTCGTGTTCAGAAACAGAAACTAAATATATCGTATGAGAGCTAACATATCTCGGAAGCAAATTCTCTAGAGGAATCAATGGCCGATGTCCCCATCGAACTATCCTAACTTGACAGTGAGGATTCTCTACCTATTGCTAGGAAAAAAAGAAGACAGGGTTAGTGTATTGCAAACGCCTTTTTAGCATGTGTTCTTGACCGAGTTTGCAATTGGTCATTCATCATATCGGTTCCAGATTAATTGTTCATTTGTCTGCATGACATATGTCACGTTTATAAAGAAAAAAACTGATATTCTTTGTTTTTCGAATTTGTCCATGAGTTTTTACCAAATTACTTGTATTCGAATAATTTTTCCATTACACAAAACGAGTGTTATAGAGAGAGACTACTTTCTCTCACAGACATTGTCCAGTATTTTGAATTCTATGTATAGATATCTACACCAGGTTTCCCCATCATCAATGAGGCACTATTGTTAATGCGTTTATTTTTGTCAGTGATATCTCCTGTGGGCCTATTCCACTGCGTCGCATAAGAATTTCGAAAAAATTAATCTGTTTTGTCACGCATCACATGTCTTTCGGCGTTAGAGGTTTGTGCTTTCTAGTAGTAGTAGTGTATTTCCAAATTTATTTCCTAAATTTATTTTCAGAAATTATCATGCAACATAGTGGAATAGGCCGACAGAGGAGAGCACAGACAAAAAAGGCATTGGTGATAGTATTTACCTCATGGATGATATGGAAACCTATTAATACGAGTGTAGTCCTACGACGCCACGCGCATTTCAAATGGTTCGAATCTTAAGTGGATCGAGCACGACGGACATTGAGGGCGTCAAGGCGTTCATTCCGAAGTCTGATATATACTTAATTGTGTTTCGAATTTCGGCGCACAGGTTCGATCATTGATACAAATTAGCAATTTTGCAAATTAGAAACCTCTATGGAAACTCAACGTTTCGACCCAGATGTGGGTCTTTCTCAAGAGATGAGATTTTTTTTGCGTCTGTAATGTTGATTTCAGAAGAGAAAACGAACTTTTTCATACTTGCTATAGCGGAAAATTAATAAGTGGAATTTATCGAGAAAGCATGCTGGCTACATGCCGGCAGAAACTGAACTGGAACTTTTGAAGGTTGTAATGTAAGCATAACATGCATAGGAACGACACATTCAAAATTGACCAATCAGAACCAAGTGATTCATGGACCCAGGGTCGATAATAGGCGGTAAATTCAAATGCTGTTTAAACTGTTTTCCACCCAACACACAATGCAATTGTACCTAACCGGCTGTTATGGTACTCAAAAAAATTGACATTCAATTCATTTGACAGAGAAACGAATTATACCTGAATCCAGTTTATGGAAAGGATTTTTTTTAATAAAAAATCAAAAATAAGAAACTACATCATAAAACTATTACTGATTCAGTAATGTAGCGTAATAGTCATGAATCTTAGGTGTTTCATACCTAAGATTAACGCTTTGTTGTTTAATCATATGTATAGTTTCTAATAATAATCTTCGTTGTAAATTGGACTCTTTGTCAATAACTTTAACGTTCTCAAAATCGAATGCATGGTCCATTTCAATTGAATGTTTCATCAGTGCTGTGTGTTGTGAGGGAGACAGAAAAATATTGCGTTTATGCTCGGTTATGCGTGTGTCAAGATGTCGAGAGGTTTGTCCTATGTATGTCAAATCACAACCTTTGCATGGAATTTCATATACTATGTTACAATTTTTTAAAAATGGTACTTTATCTTTTATTTTTAATAAAAGATTGTATAGAATAGTATAGAATACTATTCTATTGTATAGAATACTTTTAATTTTAAAGAAATGTTCTTAACAAATGGAATGACTACTGTGTTTTTGTAGTTGATCGGGCCTGTTTTTAACCGTTTTCCCTCTTTTAGTTGTGTGACTGGAAAAGGATGGTAAATTTCAAAGATCCGTTCCTTAATAATGTTGGACACAAAAGCGACAGGAAAGCCATTATTTTTAAGAACATTTTTTATGAGCGATAGATTATTAGGTCTGAATTCTGGGTTGGAAAGTATGATTGCACGGTCAATCAAACCTTTTATCAATCCAATTTTATGTTGTAACGGATGGTAAGAATGAAAATTGATGTATCTACCAGACCACGTAGCTTTATGATACCAGTTTGTTTTTAATACATTATCCATTTTAATAATACTAACGTCAAGAAAGTTTAGACAAGAATTGAATTTTGATAGTTTATAAGTTGGGCCGCCAATAGATGGTACAATAATTCTCCAAGCTAGTTGTTTTTTGTGAGTTTTCGGTAAGGCATATGCCCTAGGTATTATGGAATTATGAGTCTTTAATATTCTACCTAAACTTTCCTCTATTTGTTGTTTCTTTACCCAATTGTTAATAATAGAATTAGCTTGTCTTTCAAAGGTGCTGGTGTATTGGAACCTGCTAACGGTGTATGTGTTGATGTCATTTAACAAATTCAGAACTTCGGCAGTATAAAATGCTTTTTCAACAAGTACTGTTGTATTACCTTTATCAGATTTCAAAAGCAGTAGGTTATCATTGTCTTTCAAAAATTGCTTGGTTTCTTTTAGGTCTGATGTTGAACAAAAAGTAGATTTTAGTTTCATTGAATAGTTATTGCACATGTGTGGTGTAATTTAAGACTTTATTGATTATTTTTAATCTAGTTGAAGACTGGATGTCATTCATTTCAGTCAATTTTATTAAACCAGCTTCCATTGAAGCGACGAATTCAGGGGAAGTGATAAATTTCTTTGGAACATCTATTGCGTATTTGGGTCCAAGTTCCAGTACTCTTACAATGTTTTTTGGTACCTCTAACTTGGTTAAATTTTTCAACCAAGATGTATTGTTAACATCAGAACGATTATTATTATCTACATCTTCACTTGTCGTAGAACCTCTAATACTCATATCTAATAAACCATTGAATTTTTTTATATTTTGTTTTTCGTTTTCAAATTTTTCAATATTATTTTCAATATTTTTTGTTTTCAAACTTATAAAACCTTGATAGGTTATTATATATTGTGGAATGAGAAATTGAATTTCCTCATTCAATTGTGAAATTTTATTGAGTAAACTAGAATGTAGATTATGTGTGTCTTTGATAGTAATATTTAACAGTTTTCTCATATATCGATATTATAAATTCAATAATTTATTATGAGTGAGTATAGAGGAAGTGAGGACATAGCAATTTTTTTTGACATTGTTAAAAAAGAATTTGGGTACAATATTATGTGTTCTACATTTTAATAAAAATAGTTTTTTGTTACTTATCTTAGCGATGGAAATGTTTGTTTGTGACCAGTCTTTGAGGATTTTCACCGTTTCTATGCCAAACTTTCTTGATATCGATGCATAAAAACTTTCGTTATGTGTGGATGTTTCGCCTTCCATGGTATAAATTAAATGTGTTTATCGATCGAAATTTTTGATTAATCGTGTTTCGAATTTCGGCGCACTCTGATCTATACTGTATGTATAGGTAGTATCGATAATATCGATGTTAATTGTGCATCGTGTCGATCGTCGATCTGAAAACGAAAGAGCGAGGTTCTACTTACGACGTCTTTTCAAATGCCGAATTTTTCTTCTTTGCGTCCTTATTTCTTTCTTTACTCGTTTGAAGTCTTTAAATATTTTGTTCTTTGAGTCGTCAATATCACGTTTCCCCATTATCACGAAGAAATGGAAAGATGTTTTACATAAGATAATATACACGTGGCTTCTTTGATACAAAACAAAGAGTCTGGGATTGGCCACGCGGATTGGCGACCAACATGACGTGTCACGACCTGAATTAGCCTCGACGGTCAAAGTCATGGTTAGGGTCTCTGCACACGCATCCGGGACAGGTCGTACCGGGATTTAGCTAGTTTATTTAGATAGTTTACTTTAAGGAGCTGTGGAGCCCTTGAAAACTTTTTTTTTGTGCCATGCACAGAGGGAACTGTCAACGCGCGCTCGAAAAGGCAAGAATTATGACTCTCCGGTCGCGCGAGGAAAGAATCGGAACTACACCGGTTCAGAAATCCCGGAGAACCCTAGGGAGGGTGTAGAGATACCAAAGCTATGTAAAAAAATCTCTCCGGTGCCCGTCCCGGATGGGTGTACAGAGACCATACTTGATTCGAGGCGATTACGACCAGGTGGGACTGAGATCGCTATCTCTGGGTGAATGCCTCACTCAATTACGAGTACTACGACAAAATCGTCTCACAGCTCACAGGAGGATATTTGGGGTGCAGTCGTCACTCTCGCTCCTCGTTGTAGCCGTCTCACTCTTACTTGCTTGTGTACCGTTCGTCAAGTTGTACGTACCGTATTTCGCTCAATTTGCAATACTTGCAAATTCGTTCAGCTATTGTATCTACAAGAATTGTCCCTTCTTTTAGTCGTGAGATTCTGTTCTTATTTCGCTTTTAGCTACTTTGTTAACTAGTTTATCAATATTGTTCAATACATTTTAGTCGATACAGATTCACTCTGTTAGTTTATTTCTTATGCGATTCTTAGGAGCTCCGCAGAACCGCGTGTCGAACACAAAGTAATGATGAAGTTGAACACAGTGTCACAAACCATGGATTGAAGAGTGAGTATACGCCTGATTTCTGTGTTTTCTATCTGTAAACACTGTAGCGACGTTGTTGTACGAGGGGGAGGGGGCGGGGGAATATGAGGTGATCGAAGAAGAAAGCGTGTAATATAATTGAGGATTTTACATTTGATGTACTCTGTGAGTATATTAGTGCCGTTAAACATTTATCAATTCACAAAAATAGTGAAACAGCAAAATCTACAGAATATGTGACAGGCTCTAGCCAGGTTCTGGGAGTCAAAATCGTCTCCCTGCCAAGTTTCAGGCCGATAGTTCATCTATAAGTGTAGTGTTGAGTAAGGATGGGATCATGTTCAATATGTACTTATGAATCCAAGTAAATTTCAATAACCATGGTTCATTTCACAGGCATCGAGTAATGTAGGATCTGTAGGTACCTAGATGATTTATTTCTACTTACTTAATATAATAACGAAACTATATGTATACTATACTATATACTATACTATAATTCTATGCTCGCACACTGTCTAAATCTATCCCGATAAATTCTAAGTTCCCTCGAATTTTGGGATCCTAAAATCTCCTAAACTATGGGGGAGGGGGTACCCCTCTGGGGGGTCGGGGGGTACCCCTCGGGGGGGGGGGGCGTGGGACGGACGAAGCCGATTGGCACCAAAAAATAATTTTTTTCCCTCCACCAAAAATCTAATTATCGCGATATTTCGCGAACTATATGGCGAGGAGTAACCCCTCCAAGGGGGAATCGTCCCGCCTTGAGGAGCTCTACCCGTTGCCGGCCTAAACCAAACTACGATCCTCCACCACCCCGAAAGGGTTAAGGAGGCGCTCGCCTATCGAGATCTTTCACTCTTTCTCACTCGCTCTCTCGCAATCACACACTCTATTTCGCCCGCTCTACGATTACAATGTATCGCGGTCTCTCTCACTCCTAGCGGACCTCTCTTTCTCTCTTGTGCAAGCAAAATCACGCGCTTGTGCACGGATTCCGCACACATTCTCACACACTCTCGCTCACTCAAGGACAGTCTCACGTAGGGGTTCGTTCACGCACACACTCGAGCAAAGATGAAATTTTGCACGAGAACGCAGTGGCGTAGAAACCACCCCTTTGGACTTAGCTCTCCCGCCAGCCTCGCCGGCGGCGTTCGTCGCGCAATGCGCGACTAAGGGTGGCGGGTGAGCCACGAACCGCTGACGGAGACGGACGTTACGAGCAGGTGAAACTGTGCGAGAAAGGTACAGTATAGCGCTCACTCGCTCGCACTCGCGCGTTCCTATGAAACTAAGAATATTTTTGAAACTGAGGTAGAAGAGGGTACCCCTCGGGGGGGGGGGGGATTCACCGAGCGGGTGATTCCCTACCGAATGGACCTGGAAAACGAAGAATTGTTTTCCTTTTCTTCACTGCAAAGCTAAGAAAATCTCGTAATTCCTATTCTAAACTCGATTAAAAAAACTAAATCTAATTTTTTAAGGCTAACTTACTTGGTAAAACAAAAGCGCACGCCACCTTCCTCCCGGTACACGTATTTCGTCCTAACACTAATTAACAATTACTAAATAGCTCGAGAAATCAGCCGAAAAAGCACAAGTATTCGCGAAACTCGGAAATTGGAACCGTTTGAAAGAAACTAGAAACTGTAAAAAATCTCTAAAAATTTCCTCAAATTTGTTCGGTTGCAAAAAAAATCCGATTAAAATTCGCGTCGACCTCCACCACCGACTTTCCTAATCGTAATCAGGATCTATAGGTACCTGTGAGGTCAAAAACTTGTAAGTCCAGTTAGTAGATTCAAAACTCCTATGAGTACTTGAAGTGTGGCACAGCTCTGACAAGGTAGCGAATAGGGAATCACAGGGGAAAGGAGAATCGGACGAATAATTTGATGAAGAAAACAATTGTATCTATAGCGTGTGACTTGAAGAGGGCGATGCGGCACACCCAACGTCCCGCTGTTCTTCCAGAATCGACATCCCCACTAAGTTAGCGTTAAGAGTGGGGACTCGGAGATCCCCTGTTAACTCTCTGTCGTTTCTCCTATCAACGCGTTGGTCTGAGTTTGGGGGGGGGGGGGGCGGAGGGATCGAATGTAACGAAAGAAGCGAACAAAACAAAACGCGGCAGATAGATACAGATACGACTCTCATTTCCCCTGTTACTCTACACTTTGTCAGTGCTGTGTCAAACGTCAAGTACTTATAAGAGGTTCGAATCTACTCCACCAGGATTCCTCAAAGTACTTACAAAGAATTCGAACCTATATCGTCTGGGTTCGAGTCTCCTTGAAAGTATTGTTTTTGTTTTTCGAAGTGCTCATGAAATATTTGAAACTATCGAGCTAGATTCGAACCTACTTGTAATATACTTGATTCCATCTCGAGTGTTGAGGCGTCCGGTCGATTATAGCGATGTGGGCGCTCAACTACTAGCCTCGAAAGGAATGTAATTCCAACTCGATTTAATGAGGTTGGAAAAATGTATTGAAAATGAGACCCGACCAGTTTGTTTTTAATATGTTTATTCGATAGTTTAGATGTGTTGTTACAATACACATAGATGCGTATTTACAAACGAAAATATTTCGTTTATTTCTCATGTGGTACAAGTGTTTGTTACACAACTGTATATGTACAAGCGTGTTTGTACATATGTATACAGTCTTATATACTAAAACGGGTGACCATACGCGATGATGTTCAGAGTTTTTCGGTTCAGTGTGTATGCTGAGGGGTAGTGTGAGCGAAGGGTTTTCGACAAGCGGCTTAGGGAGCTACTCAACTTGGTCGATTCGGCAGCATCACTGGCGTGTACACTGACAGTACGCATTCCAGCGACCACCTCGGATTCCGGCGGAGATCAGCGTAATTAGAAGGAAAATTTGTCCAGATATCGTTGACCACTGGCAAGGGGGTAATGTGGCGACTACTTCCTATGCTCGGCAAGAGAGGGACATTACGACAAAACCTTTCCCGCAACTACTTGAATCTTCCTCTGTTTGTATATATACCGTCCTAAACTGTCCTTACGACATCACGCGTCCATGGCATGGGCCGAACCCCGAAGATTGTTTTACGGTTTTGCAGTTGGCACCCACGTGCATCTCCGGTGTGCTAGCCTTCAAGTAATAAAGCGATAAACCCGTACAGCGCCAGGTCAACAGCGGTAACACGAGAGAGCCACCCTAACGGGCCTTGCCGTCAGAAACCCCCCACAAGGAAAATCCGCCTGCTTCCTACCCCCACAAGGCTTTTAGTGGGTGGCCACTAATAATTCTAAAATGGCATTGTCCAAATTACACTTGAAGCCAATTGGCTAATAGCCGGATCCTCCCACAAACCAATTTGTATATAAGCGCGACACTCTTATACACAGAGTGATTCATTAAGTCCGACTCGTGTAGAGCACATTGCAAATACATATTCTATAATCTACGTAGCTATCTGCGTTCTTTGCCAACCTAATTACAGTCCACTAATACATTAATACATTCAACGGGACTTCAAATTCGTTGAAGTCCTCCGCGTCGTTCGATCGTCGCTAACATAATTTCCGACTCCGCGACGCACATACAATTACTATATTTGGATGCGACAGATCTATGAAAAAATACTATAATAGTTTTTTACACAGGCTTGAGTCTAGAGAAAAGCCCGACCGAGTTCTCTCTTTCACGGCGACCAATTTTTCAGATCGACAGTTCCCTGCTGTGCATGACACAAAAAAAAGATGTTTTCAGGAGTTTCACAGCTCCTTATGTAAACTATCGGTATCTCTCCTCTACAACATCGTGGAAATAGGAAATTTTCCTGTCCCTTGTTGGGAAAGCATTTTACACATTCTGATATCATGCGTAAATTGCATATGTGTTGTAAAAACGAGAATAACAGTTATTTTTTTAGTTTAGTTATTTTTATCATTTAATGCACATTCCATGTGAATTCGGATCATTTTTACATACAGACACCGTCAAAGTTTGTACTTTGGACAATTTGTACGAAAACGACATACCTCCAGAAAATAATTTATGTCACGGTTATTATTAAAGATAGAAACATTTTCTCCTTTTTAATTATCATCGCAAAAGACTGTTATTCTTCTTAAATAATTTATCGTTCTATACGCAAATGTCATATTTTAATACAAAAATATTTTTTAAATCTTGACATAAATAGACGTCATAATATATCGTTAAATTTGTTTTCTTTTTCTCTTTAAGAATCCATGTATAGCATAAACAGTTGTTAATAGAAAAAACATCCGTGACCTTGAATACTTGAGAAAATGATGTGAAATTTTTTTTTCTCCTGATACTATATTCACCTCCTTATATACTACAGCTTTTGTTTGAAGAGTATTTTCATATTTACATGACTGATAGAGATATTAAACAAATTCATTAATAATTAATAATTAATACAAATTCATTAATCGGAAAAAGAAGTTATTATGAATATTATGTGAATTACAAAAGGAGGTGACATAAAATTATTTCGTCCCGGCTTTGCTTGCGGACTCGTCGGTAGGGCTGAGCAAATCCTATCTCAGTTCTTGGAACAATCGTGTAAGTTTTTAAATTATGTATACAAATTTCGTAAGTTGTATGTAAGGAGGTGAATATAGCATCAGGAGAAAAAAAATTTTCAAGGTCATTTTCTCAAGTTTTCAAGGTCACGGATGTTTTTTATATATGGATTCTTAAAGAGAAAAAAAAACCAAATTTAACGATATGTTATGACGTCTATTTATGTCAAGATTTAAAAAATTGAAAATTTTCAAATTCGTTTTGTCATGATCCAATCGACCCCAAACTTTTTCCAGATCATTCTCTCAATATTTGTCACAATTCTGGGGGATGAAATCAAAAAAATTGTTTGGTCAGAAAATAAGGTCCGCCCTAGTATACATTCTTTCTTGCTGCAAGACAAAATGATGTAATTTATGTGCAATTATTCTTCTTATTCTACAAAATCCTTTGAGATTCGTTGACAGGTCACTACAGACTACAACATACTCAAATGTGAACAAAATCTGGAACACTACTCAGAAAAGTGTCCGATTTCGCGCGGAATGGCCCAATTTCAAAATTTTTAATATTAATACATAACATAGTATACAAAAGTTTCCTTTACAGAATTGTTAGAAAGTATTAATCCAATTCTTTCTTTTTGAAATTTCGTTGCTTAATTTGCGGATCCTCGAAAATTGCGGTCAGGTAAAAGGTCGGCAAAGGTCGCGGCGTTCAGGTAATTCTAACTGCATCAACGGATCGACTGCTATCCATCGGCAGGCTTGGAAGAACCATTGTCCTTTTTACGACACCCCATTAACAGTTTAGGTAAAATAATAATTGAATGACATTTCGCGTCCGCTGCCCGTGTTCTTTCTTTTAGTACGTGAAAGTTGCAATTTTAGGATCACGTCGTTAACTTTATTTCAGAATGTTTAAACAATATTCAGCAACTTTATGAACGCAAAATAAGGAATAGTTCAAACCTTTCAGCCGTTTCTAGTTTCTGGGGTGTGTTACTTCCCATGTGTACCGTATGAAATTTTTATACGGTGCGTACAGTAAAGGTTAACTAAGTTGCAAAATATTGTAGTCGACGAAATGACAATATTAGTTCTCCTAAAATTAACATGTTATTATTTTCTTGCGTATCTGGAATCATTTTTCATAGCAGCCATATTTTTATAGTAGATCTAAGTGCCCAATATTTGCAATATCTGAAGCTGCGCGAATTATAAAACGAATTTTGTCGCACTTGAACGGGAGGCAAAATTGGCAAATCAAAGATATTTCTAATATTTTTGTATTAAAAAATGACATTTGCGTATAGAACGATAAATTATTTAAGAAGAATAACAGTCTTTTGCGATGTTAATTAAAAAGGAGAAAATGTTTCTATCTTTAATAATAACCGTGACATAAATTATTTTCTGGAGGTATGTCGTTTTCGTACAAATTGTCCAAAGTACAAACTTTGACGGTGTCTGTATGTAAAAATGATCCGAATTCACATGGAATGTGCATTAAATGATAAAAATAACTAAACTAAAAAAATAACTGTTATTCTCGTTTTTACAACACATATGCAATTTACGCATGATATCAGAATGTGTAAAATGCTTTCCCAACAAGGGACAGGAAAATTTCCTATTTCCACGATGTTGTAGAGGAGAGATACCGATAGTTTACATAAGGAGCTGTGAAACTCCTGAAAACATCTTTTTTTTGTGTCATGCACAGCAGGGAACTGTCGACGCGCTCCCGAGCGGCCATCTGGCAATGCTCAGACGTCGAGATAATGGCCCGGACGTGGCGATCTGAAAAATTGGTCGCCGTGAAAGAGAGAACTCGGTCGGGGTTTTCTCTAGACTCAAGCCTGTGTAAAAAAAATCCCGCACGGCGGTATAAATCGACCTTTATACGGGTTTCCGGGCGCGACTACGAACTCCGTGGCCGCGGGTTCGAATTTCGAATCCCGCCGCCGGCACCTCTGGAAATATTCCATGTGCCATTTAAAACGGTGGTGCCGAAGGTGGTACGGAACCCACCTTAATAAACCATAGGTCCAGTCGCTAATAACCTAGCAGTTGAGATGCGACGTAAAATCCAAAAATAGAAAAAAAGAAAAAGAAATACGGGTTTCCGTAAATAAACCCCGTTTATCATGTTTCCAAATAATACATGAATTATCAGGTTGTTAAGTCTGAAACTTGACAAATGTGTTCGAAATTTGTGTTTTATTTATTAAGTTTCATAGTTAATGAACTCATATAATAAATAAATGAACATGACTGTATTGTTTTAATATTGTCTATGGACATTCGTATCGATCGTCAGCCCGATCATACTTTTTTCATTGTTTGTAGTGTGTAGTGTCATCAGTCGCCGATCGTCACTTTTTCGGCGACAAAGTAATGTTTGTGAAGCGATTCTGACTTAGTTCTCGATCGAATTTAGAGGAATACAGATTGAATACGGCTCGAAGTTTTTTCTTACACTAGTGAATATATCGTATTTATATTCTACGTGAATATTTATTTGTGACTTCTGTTTCTTTTCAAATTTATTCAAAGTGAATTGTATAAGGAATCATCCTGTGAGACAATACTTTTTTTTCGATGAGATTGAAAATAAATCTCAGTATGTTATTAGTGAATGTGGAATAAAATTACGAGTAAGTTATATCGATTAATGTATAACAACTTATAATGATAAAATATTTTAAAATATTTTAAAAGCAAGGCTTATTACATTAGAGAAAACATGCTGCTAATTTAATGCGGCATTTACAATACCATCATCCTGACGAATTTACGATCGTTACTATGTGGAAGGAAAGACGGAAAAGTAGGAGAATTGAAGATTCCTCAACAATTTCAATTTCACCGTCGACGTCGGCTTCAACTTCAACCTCAACGGCGATTCCAATAATAATAGAATCTATTGTTGACTCTTGCGTAGAATTGGTAACAATAAACGGTCGACCTTTGAGTATCGTGAAGGACTCAGGTTTTCGAAAAATAGTTGATCCAATCCTTCAGGTACTAAAGCCATGCACCGCGATTAATAAAACTAATATTCGCGAAGTTATTATTAATAAAGGTAATAATGTAAGACGTCAAATAAAAACGGAAATGAGTAACAAACTAATTTCATTAAAAATTGACGGTGTAACAAGACAATTTAGATCCTTCATAGGGATCAATGCCCAATATGTATTAAATCAAAAAATAGTTATAAGGACGCTAGGATTAAAAGAAATATTAGTCAGGCATACCAGCGAAAATTTGAAAACTTTAATACTCAAGGTATTAAAAGAGTATAATCTTACTGCTAAAAATATATATTCCATAACGAGAGATAACGGTGCCAATATGGTGAAGATGATTCGTCTCCTTGGAGATGAACAAGGAAAGTATGATGATGATGCTAACGAAAACAATGACATGGATGAAGATTTTCTTAGCGAATATAGCGAAGAATATTATTTAGAAGGTGAACAGTTATTTCCTATGTATGATAACAATTTTGAATTAATAGGAATCAGGTGCGTTGCACACACTTTTCAACTTACAGTTCAGGATAGAGAAAAATACGCCAACTAGTGAGAAAACTCCGCAGCCCTACTTTAGGAATTGTATTGAAAAATATGAAGCTCCGTAGGCCCATCTTAGATTGCGTAACTAGACGGAATTTTACACTGAATATGTTGCAAAGATTATATGAGTTGAAAGATTTTTGCTGTGAAATGAATGATACAACGTTACTTGAAAATGAATGGCATATTATTAAGGAATTGATAAGTAGTCTTGAACCACCAAACATAGCTACCAAACAAATGCGGTATGAACAGTTATTAATGAGCGATTTTTACATAGTATGGTTACAGTGTAAATTAAATTTAGAAAAAATAGATAACATTTTGCCAAAATCTTATTAGATACAATAAAGAATCGCGAAAATGAAATTTTAAGTAATAAGTGTTTATTAGCTTCGATATTTTTAGACCCGAGATATAAAAATTTATTATCTGAAAACGAACAGAATACTGCTACTGCTTATTTAATAAATACTTGGAAGCATTGCGAGTCTTTGAATTGTAAAAAAATGACCGACAATTCCGGCGACAACAGTTTTATCTCACCATCTGATGATATCGAAAAATTACTACTCGAAAAAGATGCGGAACGGCAAAACTCGTAACATTCATTCATTCACTCGTTAAATGCATTTTCTCAAAGTCCGAGAATTAATAAACAACAAAATATTTTGGAGCTTTGAGATAATAATTTTTCAGAATTACAAATACTTGCGAATACGGTTCACGCATGTCCTGCAACGCAAGTGTCCGTCGAGAGAATATTTTCTGGTTTAAAATTCATTCTCAATGATCAGAGATCAAGATTGCATCATTCAATTGTAGACCATATAATGGTTATCCGGACAAATGCATTTTTACAATAGCTACGTTTATATAGTTTATATGAATACGTTTTTATATGTATAGTTTAATATGTTTTTTTATGTACATTTATTAGCGTTACGTTTTTAATAATATTTTTGTAAGTTTCTTATTACAGTATAAAAGTAGACATAAATATTATTTTAAACCATCGTCAAAAATTAAATAATTGTGTTTTCATTTGATATAAATATTTTACCTACACATTCATATGTCCATACCTACTAGTAACCCGCTACGAGCGGATTAACCCGCTCTTTCTGGATTTTCGGAACCGGTCCCTCGTGGTTAGTATGGGTTACAGTAACCTTCCTTGGTTAACCGGGTACGGGTTAGGGTTAGGCGTTGGGTTAGAATCCTTGCCTGGATTTCCCTATGCGTGGTCGTGCCGGCCTAACGGCCGGTCCTCTCCGCCCCCTGCGCGACCTAACCACAACTCATTCTATTCGCATAATCTTTGCATTGTAGCTGTCATCCAAAATTTGATGTAGTAATGGAAAAATCATATGAATAGAATGTGTTGTGGTTAGGTCGTGGATGGAGCGGAGAGGGCCGGGCGTCAGGAAAATCCAATAGAGAAAATTCAATACAGTATTAGCAATAGTTTTTTGCAAATATTTCAAAAACTAAAAGCGACCCCCCCCCTATATTGGAAAAAGAAGAAGTTGTTCAAAATGTGTTCCTGCATAACATATTTAAATTTCAACCAAATCGGAGAACAGTGGTACTTTCCAAATAATTACCGAATTTTGTTGCCGCACGATGGTGATAAAAAAGTATTACTGTTTGTGTTTCTTCGCGGATGAATGGGTTCGCGAATATTCGGATCGTTGCCCGTCAAATTAATATTGGGCAGCTAGTTCAAAGGATTGGATTAGGTTGATTGAAGGAATCGCGTTTCGTCCCAGACCTGTCAGAGGATTCGTCAGTAAGGCTATCTGACAGGCCCTGTCTTACACGCGCGTGGATCTGTGATGATGATCCGTAACTCATTCTTATAAGAACTGAAGGGTGTCACTTGTTCGAAACTAGACCGAATTTGCGTCGCTTCGCTTACATTTCTAGGATACAAGGATAGCACTCGGTTAAGAACTGGAGAGCACGTAGCTTCGTTTGTATTTGTAAGATACAAGCATGGCACTCTGTTCAAAGCTAGAAAATACCGTAATTAACTACGCGCGGGTGTTCTTAAGAATCGTTTTCCAACGGCAGTGGAAGGTCGTAAAGGGTCGCCGAAATGTAGAGAACGTTGTAAGTTATGAGGGATTATAAGAAATTAAACTAAATGTTTGAGCCACCTCTGGAACGGTCACCAAACGGCAAGTTTGTTGAATGTACGAGCCCTGCGAAAAAGTCCGTGGATCGACTGGATCTAGCAGCGTTAAGAAAGGATATCAACAAACACGTATCCAACGAGCAGAAAACACAAACTAACAGTATGACCGAACGCGAAAAGAAGCGCGCAAGTATATTGAGAACGAGTTGGTGCTGGTGCAGATAACTAATGACTCTTCGACAGGGGTAGTCGAAAATTGTTGCCGAAATTTAAAGGACCGTTTGGAAGTCGTGTGGTACTGCCGAATGGCCGGTACGATGTAGAAGATCTACGAAAAGGTGTCAAGCGGCTACGAACAGTCGTTGCGGCTGATAAAATTATGCCGTGGATTACGATCCAAGGAGACGATCACGACGCATGATCATGTTTCCAATAGGGACTACCTAAGAAAGAAAAGGATGCAACGTATGTCACGACAAAAAGTGTGTCGAATCCTGCTGAGCATAGATACGGAAGTAGCTTTGGCAAAATTTATTTATGAATACAAAAGTTATTCTAACAAGGCAACATCGAACCAGACGAACAGGAAGTGTGTCTCAGGCAGGGTGGTGGCAAACGTGGGATGCAAAGTGTATCTTGGATTGGTAAGGGATATGACGGTATCTGTAGTTGATCGTAAGCAATACGACGGTATTGTGTTACAACAACCACTTATTAATAAGCAATACCAAAACACAAAAATGTTAAGTCTGAGGACAGACCTAATGTCACTATGGCCAAATGTTGGAAAATCAGAAAGGGCAGGCACTTCAGACGTACCATGTGCATTTTGTTTACACGCTTTCCCTTTCTTATGGAGCATTCCTCGGGGGTCGAGGTGTTATAAATTTTAGAACAGACCATGCTAAAAACAAGGACGTCGTAAGGTCTAAGACTGATGAAAATCACTTCGATACTGACTGTCGTCGTGACTGCCTGTATTACGAGTAGTGGAAATATATACGGCTGTTTATTTTATAAACGCCCACACGTTTATTTCGCCCGCATTATTATTCCGTCTTTATCCTACAATAAAGTATTTAAAATAATTCATTACTTCAAAGGATTATTAGTTGTCTTATTTAAAATGCAATTTGCCCAACTCTGGAAATATGTATGAAATAAATTAATTTTTTCTTAAATATGAAAGCATTGAAATGCGCTATAAAGCAATTTTTGCGTCATTTGATGGAAAAATTGGTATAGTGAGTGGACAGTAAGCGGACCGGACCAATGGTGCGTATTAGTCAAAACATTTCATCGGACCGAGAGCGGACCGGGAGCGGACTGTGATCGGACCGATAGTGGGTATCGGCCCTCAGTTGAATAAGAATGATGCGTCAAAATTGACGTTATCAGGGCTGGTATCTAACAACTTGTTCCTGTCTTCCTGGTAAGTCATTCGTTCCTTTCACGATGACTTTACACTTCATAGCTAATCGTTCAACTTTTCTTTATCAATAAGAGTGATAGTCCATGAGATAACATAAATAACTCATGATTCCGTTCAGCTCCGTCATTTATTTTCCAAATTGTTTCATTGTAGCAAGTGTTGTGTCGGTTAGTGCTTGTATATTAATACTTTCATCGGCGACTGAGGCTAAATCATCGGCGGTAAGATACTTTAAAACATATCTTTATACATAACTTATTCATATTTATTGTAAATACGATTCAGACAAATACAAAACAATAAATATGTCCTTTGTATCGATCGTAATGTTCTTAATAAGACATGTTTGGTGTTTCGGCGCTACGGTTCGATCGTTTATTAATTAATGTTACCAAGCAATTTTGCTAATAATCAAATAATCGACGTTTCAATCCATGTTTGGATCATTATCAAGATTAATTTTGAAAAGCGTCTGTAAGAATGAATATGTTATACACTTTTCAAAAAAACTTTTTTCCTTTTTTAATTAACGGTAAATTGATTGATGTAGAAAAAACATTGTTGGTAGAAGATTGTTTATAAAATCAACTCACTTGCTTTGGTTTAATCTAATGTGTTATTTTGAGCATCGTGACACACGTGTTAAACCGTGCGTTCTCGATACTTGTTGTCAGGACACTGAGCGTGTTGGAAACGATCTAGGTTATATCTATCGATATATGGCGGTAAATTTGAAAAACACAATATGTCTTCTTTTACCAATGTTCACGAATATACCTTGGTTGGTAAGTCAATTTTTTAACGTTCAACTTTTCTTTGGAATTGGTTTTATACTAAAGTTGTATCAGATATATAGTTAGTTCAAATTTCGAGAAAATAAGTTAAGTTATTTTTGGTTGGAAAAAATTCATCATTAGACATTACTGATTCAGTAATGTTGCGTAATATTCATGTATCTTAGGTGTTTCGTACCTGAGATTTACGCTGTGGTGTTTAATCATGCACTTGACGTCCACAACAAAAAATATATCACATCTCCACAATTTATTGCGTCAATAGAAAATGGCTTAACAAAAGTTACTGAACATAACAACACGCAGACTACAACCAGAATAAAACTGATAAACAAAATCATGAATTACATCACTCATACTCCTAGGTTCAATAATATTTTTTATTATAATTTAAATTTTTTTCTACATCAATCAATTTACCGTTAATTAAAAAAGGAAAAAAGTTTTTTTGAAAATTGTATAACATATTCATTCTTACAGACGCTTTTCAAAATTAATCTTGATAATGATCCAAACATGGATTGAAACGTCGATTATTTGATTATTAGCAAAATTGCTTGGTAACATTAATTAATAAACGATCGAACCGTAGCGCCGAAAAACCAAACATTTCTTAATACAGAATAATGATGGACAATGTTCCTAAACATTCAGAAAGGTAAACTAAGAAGAGTTGTAAAATTTTCTATAGTTACCTAATTAATTCGTTGTAAATTGCTTTCTTATTGCCACAACCTCTGGGAAAAAACCCTAGTATCATTTATGATTGGCATTTTGTTGGACCATTTTTGCTGTACTGGGTGGCCAACTGTTAGAATTGTCACCCTTTTTTACAAATAGGCTAATGATTATACCCAACCTAGGGCCTACATATTTATAATACGAAAGGGAAATGAAAAGAAAAATAACGCTTCATACCAACGATGGACTTGAACCCGGACCGCCTGCGTAGTAATTCGATGCGCTTCCGCCGTATCCACAGAGACTTCTTCAGTGAAGATGCTATGATTTTGATACTATTTACGTCAACAAACTTAAATCAAAGTGCAACACCCGTGCCTTTCTCTTTTAGAATAGAAGAACTTAAATAAATAAATAAATTCGAAGATAGTACACAATAAAACTTTAGTGGGCCAACCATTGCGCGACAGTAACAACGGGCCTAGCCGAATAAGATGGTCAAAAATGCCCTTAGAGGTTTTTCCATGACTATTGATCCATTCGAAAGCTGACCAAGAAAAACCCGTCTGAGTAAAATTTTAGCCCCCTAGCTTGCCCGTGAGGGTAGTTACAGGGTAAATTAGGTTTCGCGCTTTTCCACGCATTTTCCGCTGTTTGATGCTTTCTAAAATTCTGAAAAAAATGTGGAATATTTTGGATCCTAAGACATATTTTTGAAAATTTGTTCAGATTTTTTTGTTTTAAACTGTGCCCGTAAAAAATGAAAAACGCTCAAAACGTCGGAAAAATGCAGACTTCTCGAAAATATGAAAACATGCTATTTTGCTGTTTAGTTCCCCGACATAGTACCACAACCGCCAGTGTCCTCAATTTTTTTTAGATTTTTCTTGTCGGAGATCATTGTTAAAAACTATGAAAACCAAATTGCTTCGACGTTTTTGCTGTGAGGAGGAAAGTTACACTTGTTGGTTTTACCGCAGGTGTCTATTAAGCAATTTTTAACGTTATCACATATAAACAAGCAATTATTTTACGTAGGAAATGCGATTTGAGAGAGAGAAAAAATTGTCTAGTGGGCGAGATATACCAAAATGTTCGTAACGCTTACAACATCGCCGGTTGGCAGAGTGGTTAAGGCGCTTGTACAGTTTTTTCCAACCCGTGCCTTTTCTGTACATATATAACACACGTATCCCTAATTAAGTTAAGCTATATTTAGTCTATGTATTAATAATTGCAATAAGTGCAGTATAAATATAAATATAACCATTGTATTAAACCGTGCGTGCCCGGACCTCCGAGCCTTTAGTTTAGATATTAAACATTTATACTTGTTATACTTCTTTTGACCGTTTAAGTTTATTGTACCTGTTGTGTATATTGTATTTTATTGGCACAATAAACGTCCTGTTAAAAAAAAAAGTGGTTAAGGCGTCCGACTACGGAGCGAAGACTCTGGGGTTCGAATCCTGCCGGTGGCAAAGTTTTTTTTCCATACGTCATACTTTATTTTTACAATATTATTTTATACGTTTTATTCACATGACTTTAAAAATATTTTTGTAATGTTTTGCAAATATTTAAGTAAGTAACGATTTTAAGTAAAATACAAACAAAAATATTTTTGGAGTATCTATTATTTTCTCGATTGTCAATCTGGATATATGCATCATTACGGTCCTGTTTAACATTCTTAACATTAAAATTCATTACTCTACACTCTAGATTCTAAGCCTTGTGTCTTCAGAAATTAGACGCTATTAGTATTGGATGTTTTGTCAAATTGAAAGAAAAGGGCTACATTTTACTACCAGTATTTGGAAAGTGAGGTGTCAGGTACAAATAGCTTAAGTCATTCCTTTTTCTTGTAAGTTTCATCGTGAATAAATTCCCGTTTACAGCTATTTGAATGACAGACTTGTACTGTGGACATTTATGATACGGATCAGGAAGTTCATTATTTTGAATGTACTTAATATTACTGTTGGTTTCCTTCATTTAGTTCAGGTTTTATAGCCCGAAATCGGCTTTTTCCTGATACTGCGCTTTTAAAAAGGTCGCTTTCTTTTTACAATACTAATGGACGTATCATATTCAGGCCAAAAAGGTACCATTGTGCAAACCATTCACAATCTGTACAATGAATGGCTACATAGTAGATATGGTCGGTCCATTCTATGCTAACCAAAACGATGCCAATATAATGAAAATCATTCTTGAAAATCCAAATTGATTGAAAACGCTCATGAAGCGGTGAGACATTTGTATTGTCGATAGAGGTTTTCGTGATGTTACATCCCATTTAAAAGATCTTGGGTTCCGAGTTCTCATGCCTGCTTTGAAAGGTAAACGTCTGCAACTTTCGACGAAAGAGTCGAATTATTCTCGGACAGTCACGAAAATTCGGTGGGTTGTAGAGGCAGTGCATGGTATATTAAGTCAAAAGTACCAGCTTCTACATAAACAACACAGTTAGACAATCGAGAAAATAATAGATACTTCAAAAATATTTTTGTTTGTATTTTACTTAAAATCGTTACTTACTTAAATATTTGCAAAACATGAAAAAAATATTTTTAAAGTCATGTGAATAAAACGTATAAAATAATATTGTAAAAATAAAGTATGACGTATGGAAAAAAACCTTACCACCGGCAGGATTCGAACCCCAGGGTCTTCGCTACGTAGTCGGACGCCTTAACCACTCTGCCAACCGACGACGTTGTAAGCGTTACGAACATTTTGGTATATCTCGCCCACTAGACAATTTTTTCTCTCTCTCAAATCGCATTTCCTACGTAAAATAATTGCTTGTTTATATGTGATAACGTTAAAAATTGCTTAATAGACACCTGCGGTAAAACCAACAACTGTAACTTTCCTCCTCACAGCAAAAACGTCGAAGCAATTTGGTTTTCATAGTTTTTAACAATGATCTCCGACAAGAAAAAATCTAAAAAAAATTGAGGACACTGGCGGTTGTGGTACTATGTCGGGGAAATAAACAGAAAAATAGCATGTTTTCATATTTTCGAGAAGTATGCACTTTTCCGACGTTTTGAGCGTTTTTCATTTTTTACGGGCACAGTTTAAAACAAAAATAACTGAAAAAATTCTCAAAAATGTGTCTTAAGACCCAAAATATTCCACATTTTTTTCAGAATTTTAGAAAGCATCAAACAGCGGAAAATGCGTGGAAAAGCGCGAAACCTAGTTTACCCTGTAACTACCCTCACGGGCAAGCTAGGGTGCTGAAATTTTACTCAGACGGGGTTTTCTTGGTCACCTTTCGATTATATTAAAAAATAAAAAAATTCAAAAGTCAATTTATAATATAATAAGTTTTTGGTTGTATGGTTCAACTTGTACCAACGTTTCTGACGTATGTAAGGTTATACTTAAATGTTGGCCAACTTTGGTTGGGCCAATGTATTGGGTTGTTTGGAAAGTAATTTTGTTTTTCGTGTAGAGACGGCATTGCTTCTATTTAAGATTACTTAACCTTACTCTACGTCGAAAAATCATTGTATGTCTTGTTAGCTGACATTTCGGACGTTATTTCGTTCTTCATAGTGCTTCAATTTTTTGCTAATAAAAAACAGGAATTTTACGAGCTGGCGATCTCCAAGTTGGCAGAAAGATGGCAATAGATTAATGGATCATAGAACATAATAGTAGTAAAGCAACAGGGATTCTGGATCATGTAGACGAGGGGAGGTTTCTGTGAGGCTGGCGGTTACGGCAGCGTCAGGGGGTGGTCGTGTTACGGTGGCGACAGCGGCGGGGGCTGCTTTTGAGAGAGAGAGGAAGAGACTACTTTAATTAGGGAGAGGGGGAGAGAGAGAGAGAGAGAGAGAGAGAGAGAGAGAGAGACAGAGAGAGAGAGAGAGAGAGAGAGAGAGAGAGAGAGAGAGAGAGAGAGAGAGAGAGAGAGAGAGAGAGAGAGAGAGAGAGAGAGAGAGAGAGTATTATTTAGGCAAAAACATATTTTTTATGAAATATGATACCCCTTAAGAGCGAACAGGAACGAACAGGAATCAACCGCGGTAGGCTGGACGCCTGAATCTCTGAAAAGTCAGCAAATTCCTGTGTGAATGAAACACCGATTAGGGAGAGAGAGTGACTAAGGTAGGACAAGGAGATGAAAGAGCTATTATTTTTTTAATCACCTTTTATTTTATCAGCATTACATCTAAGCCTAACACTAACAATTCGGTGTCTATTAATGAATTGCGTTCAAAATCTTCATGTTCCACAATTGCTTTTGCAAAATCATCGGTAACAGTAGATATTATTTGCATAAATTTGCAATATTTTGTTTGTACAGAATAAAGGTTCTCAGATAGCCATGAGTACATGTGGTCGATACAATATTCCAAATCAAACAATCTTCTCATCGTTTTCTGAGCAATCTGTATGCACTTAGTCGAATTTGACAATTTCGAAACAATACTATTTAGGTGACAAAATTCCACAGTTATATGACCAACATGCACAGCATTCGTCGCGTAGGCAGAATGTCGTCTCTCTTGCGTAGAAGATCTTTCCACGTAGCCATCGAAAATTGAACAGTTCTACGTGGCACTGGATACTTCAGTGGATCTTGCAGTATATTGCCAGAGAACTTACTGTGTGTGCGATTGCTTGAACTCGTTATTCGCTGCTCGGGCGGACCACATCGTTGATACTTCAATACGGACGATGTAACCGACAATGATTGAAAAAAGCCAATAGCCAAGCTAGTTTTTAAAGTGCTGACACAGCAGGAGAGGTGGGGATGGGGTTGGCGGGGGGGGGGAGTGGTACTTCGGTTGCGATTGGCTTTTATTTCAGGGGCTAATAATAACTGGAGTCGAAGTTCTTGACGCGGATACAGATCTAGAAGAGGACGTTCCAAGATTGTCGTTGCTGCAAAAAGGATTGCATAGATGTGCATTCCATACTGGTGTTTGTGCCATGGAAAATGTATTTAATCTGTGTAAATTATATAATGAGCGACAAGAACCATGTTTTCGAATAAAGTATAACAATATTATTCTACAAAAGTTGTATGTTTTTTTCTTAAATAGAATTAGCCCCTGAAATAGTACCCTCATGGCCCACGCAACCGTGGTATACTCTTTTTACATCACTCCTCATAGAACCTGCCATTATATTTAAGCCTAATTGCACGCTATTAATATCTCCTTACAGAGACAAGAGTCATCTGTCAGCATCCCGCCTTTCGTTGGTGGCAGGCAGGTTATGAGGGCAGCTTTCTCGAGAAAAGGATTAACAGAAGAAGTCATAGATGTGATGCATTAGTTATAGTACATTAAACACCACTCGTTCTACAATATCCTTAATTTCTGAATATGATATTAATAAAGATGGGTTAATTCATCATTTTTTTAAAAGGAGTATGTAAACGGAGACCAATCAAACCAAAATATGCTATAACATGGGATGTTACCCCGGTGCTTAATTACATTGAAAAGCTACATCCACTTAAACAATTGAAATTAAAGGACGCTGTCGAAAAAGTGGCAACTTTATTAGCTTTGACAACAGCTCAAAGACTGCGAACTCTAGCGTTAATAAATATCGATAATATAGAAATAAACAGTTCAGGAATAAGTATTAAAATTACAGAACAGATTAAAACATCAAAACCCATAGCTTTTCAACCTGACTTAGTATTACCATTTTTTAAAGAGAAACCAGGGTTATGTTAGACTATATGGATTATACTAAAGCATTAAGAAGTAGTGATACTAAAAATTTATTTATTGCGACGATAAAACCGTTTGGCACGATATCATCGCAAACTATTGGTCATTGGATTAAATTGATACGAGTAGATTCGCTCAGTAACCGGTTTTCGTTCGTTCTGCGCATCTCCCACTCCGTACGCTCCCTTCTCAATGTACAACGCCAATCCGCGTCATTCTAACAGGTGTTGCCCACTGATATATATATATATATATATATATATATATATATATATATATATATATATGACTTACTAACTAAATTATATGCTACCTTATAAATTAAGACTTATGAACTAATGGAAATTTATGTACAATGGGCATATCCCTACTTTATTATCACAGCATATAAAGGAACTTAGATTATTTTTGTAATGATACTAGGTATTGTACTTGTTAAGGATTTGGTAAAGCCTGTTTACGTTCATCTAGTTCAGACATAAAGGTGCAAGTTCGGTCAAGCCACCAATATTTCTCGTGGTCGAGACGTTGAAAGTCTAAAAAATCTCTTTTTGGGATTTTAATCGAGTACTTGAACCGATCCCTATTTTGAGTGAAATCGTAGTGGGAGAACGCAATACGCTTGTCGGCTTTATTTCGGCACCAATGGTAAATTAATGGTATGTTCGCGTCATTTTGGATTATTCCTGTTCTGTCATAATAAATAAAAGATTGTGGTGGTATATAACCAGAATTGGATTGTCTTTGGAAATCGATATTGTTCAGTATTATCAGCTCTTTGAAGATACTGTTGTTTATGTGCGGGATTTTACTGAAATAATCCCTTACTAGTTTAATGATAAATATATCTATACGGGGAATATCAGCCATGTTGTATATTGCTTGGTTGCTAACATAGTGTTGCCAACCAGATCTCTGTGAGCGGTACACTTTAAGGCATGCCCTAATACATTTTCTCTCCAGAGCCTTAATTCTCTCGGCAGTTGTGTGGTTAAAATTCCACCAGACTGGTGCAGCGTATGTAATAAGAGGGCGTATTAGCAACACATATAAAATAAGTTTGGTCTTTTTTGTTATATATTTGTTGAAGAAAATACGGCTATTTGCGCGAAATGCATTACAGGCTTTCCCAATTTGAATGTCGATATGTTTATTCATTCTAAGCAAATAATCTATGCGTACTCCAAGGTATTTAACTATTTTTTTGTGAGGAATCAAAATTCTGGTATCAGTTCCAGGAACTGTGGTTGAGATGCGAAAGTCTTTACTACCACTCTTTGCTTTGGACGTTAGACTATCTAGCGGCTTTCGGAGCAGTATAGTCTCACACTTAGTTGGGTTTAGTTTGAGGTTCCACGTCACTAAGTAATTATTAATTTTTTCTACTATGGTTTCAAGTTCGACTTTAACTTGTTTACTCTATTGCTGTAGAGGTAAACCACCATATCATCCGCAAACTTGACTAAAAAAGGGTTACCAGGAGTGTTAAGATTAAATAGTTTCGGTAGGTCACTAATATATATACAGGGTGGCCCACATAACTCTGAACAGCTCAATATCTCGAAAACTATGCCATCGATTTTAAAGTTCTTAGTCTTAAATTGCATGGAACTGAAGGGCCTTTCTGACTACATAAACGTGAAGTGGCCTCCCTTCCCCTTTAACGGGGGAGGGGAGGTACCTTTGTAATTTTAAATGGAACCCCCTATAAAATGTTACATATTTAGATTCTACCGGAAAAAACAAGTCAATTTTGTCTGAAACATTTTTCTGTCAGATACTTCCATGATGAGATATAACAGTTTGACGTTTCGAGTTGTAGGTACTTGAAGCTCTCGGAAATAGCGTTATGGAATTATACGCGCTTGAGTCCTTTGCTTATTCGTGAAGAAATAAAATGTACTTTAAATTAAATGTTCAAAATGTCCACCACGGGCTTGTAAACATTTATTTACTCGAAACATCAAAGTTGTTCTAACATTTTTTAACATTTCGGGAGTCACTGAAGCGCAAGCATCACGTATTCTTTGTTTCATATCCTCTTTTGTCGTCGGTGGTTCAAACATAACTTTGTCCTTTACATATCCCCATAAGAACAAATCTAATGGTGTTAGATCGGGGGATCGAGGAGGCCATTGACGAGGTCCCCCAAGACCTATCCATTTGTTCCTAAATTTTTCGTTCAAAAATTGCCTGGTGATGATTGCAAAATGTGGAGGAGCGCCGTCTTGTTGGAACCACATTTCTCTTCTAACGTGCAGTGGCACATCTTCCAAAAGCGCAGGCAAATGATTTTTTAATAAATCACAATAACTTGCAGATGTTACAGTTTCTTGAAAAAAATAAGGTCCAATCACAAAATCTCCTATTAGGCCACACCAAACATTTAAAGACCATCGATGTTGAAAGGGAACGCATCGCATCCAATTTGGGTTTTCCACGGCCCAATAATGCAGATTATGTCTATTTACATACCCTTAATTCATAAAAGTGGCCTCATCGGAAAAAAGTATTTTGCAGAAAAAGTCATTTTCTGCTATCGAAAGCTCTTGTGATAAAACCATGTGATATGGATGATACTTTTGCCGTTTCAAAATTCGTTGAATCGATGAACGACTAATATGTGATGTTTGTGCAAGTGTACGTTGACTAATATGAGGATTTAATGTAATTGCAGCAAGAATACTGGCACTATTATTTTCATTAGTGACAGCTTTAGGTTTATTGCGAGTTTTTTTACACAATTCACCGTGCTCGCGAAGCCGCTTTTCTAAATTATGAAATGTTGCATGACATTTTTTGATCCCATAACGTTCAAAAAACATCACTGCTGCACGCCGATAATTTTTTTGGCATTCACCTAACGTTAATAACATATTTACTTATGTGTCCAAAGTAGCCGTAATCACAATGTTACTGCTTGAATAACAGCTCTAAACTGAAAACGATTTCATAGATAAGTGAGTCAAACTCAAGAATTGTAAATATTATTGTTTGTGTTTCTTCATGAATAAGCAATGGACTCAAGCGCGTATAATTCCATAACGCTATTTCCGAGAGCTTCACGTACCTACAACTCGAAACTTCAAACTGTTATATCTCATCATGGAAGTATCTGACAAAAAAATGTTTCAGACAAAATTGACTTGTTTTTTCCGGTAGAATCTAAATATGTAACATTTTATAGGGGGTTCCATTTAAAATTACAAAGGTACCTCCCCTCCCCCGTTAAAGGGGAAGGGAGGCCACTTCGCGTTTATGTAGTCAGAAAGGCCCTTCAGTTCCATGCAATTTAAGACTAAGAACTTTAAAATCGATGGCATAGTTTTCGAGATATTGAACTGTTCAGAGTTATGTGGGCCGCCCTGTATATTAAATAATATGGGAGAGTTTACGGTTCCTTGTTGGAGACCCTCTAGAATGTCAAATATAATTTCAGATGTATCCGAACCATTCCATGTGACAAATTTTTTGTTACTTATCATATCCCATATTATGTATATTAACCATAGTGGGAACCCCCTCCTGACTAGCTTATATATTATAATAGACCATTCATCCGGACCGAATCAAACGCTTTCTCGATGTCAAGCAGTGCCGCCCCCACAAGCTGGCCTTTGTCCACCCAAGAATTGACGTCGGATAACAGTTTATGTATTGCGTGGCTGGTGGAATGGGAATGTTTAAACCCAAACTGGCAGTCGGGGATAATGTTATTTTCTACACAGTGATATAAAATTTTGTCGTTAATTATTGCTTCAAATATCTTGCTTAAGCTGGGTGTCAGACTTATGGGTCTATAACTTGATGTTTCATTGGGATTTTTACCTTTTTTAAGAATGGGCAGAACTTTTGCACATTTCCAGATTTTCGGGAAGTAAAATGAATCGATTGCGTTGTTAAATGTTATCGTTAGATCATATATCACATTTGGCGGTAAGTGTTTTAGGATTATAGGCGGGATACCATCGAGACCACTAGAACATTTGTTTGGTAGTTTTTTAAGGATGGATTTTATTGAGTTTGGGCTACTGAAAGGTTTTAGATCAATATCTGGGATAGTAGGATATACTGCTGTATTGTTAGCGTTAAATTGAACTATGGTAGAATTCTAGTTTCTGATATAATTAAAATCATTTTTGAGCGATTCTGCTGCATTATCGACTATTTCTTTAATACGTGTATTATTGTTGAGATAGCGTGGTGAATTTATGGATTCGTAATATGCTCCAATGATATTCAGCTTATCCATGTTAGTCGTAAAGACATATTTGCTATTGACTAAATTGGTGTGCGCTAAGTGGCAATTACTTCTATTAAGTATAACAATGTTCGATGAATCAATGTGTAAGTCTTTGATACCGGAAAATTGCTTAGGGCGAAAAATAGTGTTGATTTTGGGGAAAAAATTATCTGTTATTCTGTGATCAATGCCTTTCATTAGGTTAGTCCAATATTTCTCTATTGATATATTAAACTCAGTCTGTATAGATTTGAGGTGAGGGTGTGATCGCTTTCGGAAATAAATGGAGACACGTGTTAGCAGAACTTGCTTTATTGCTGAGAGATGGTCGGTACAACCCGCGTAGCTCGCGACGACCGCTCTCGACGAATTCTCTTACCGAACTAGCTTACAAACTAAACGTTCGCTCGCAGATGCATTCCAACGGAAAATCATTCTTTCTCATTCTCACAGATCGCTTTCACTCTAAACTAAAACCAAACGCAGTCACCCTACGAGACACTCGACCCAATCGTTCAAACATCCACTCGACGCTATCGCACAGCACGCAGCCCGGTCCATTCATTCGACACTCTTTCGACTTAACGTAAACGCATGGCGGAGACGTGGCGCCAGCTTGTCGCCGCCACAGATTTAACTAATCTTTTGTGTATTTCTTTAATGTTTTTTGTAATGGGGAGTCTAGAATAAGGGTCGATTATGTGTAGTTCGTGAAGCTTTGAGACTATGAATTTTTCGATTTTTTGTAGTTTGATGATTCTATGATTAATATACTTATTGACTGAATTGTGTCGACTGTATCTAGGGACCGACCTTGTTAATGTTAAGGATATGGAATCAACAATTTTCTGGAGACCATTATCAATTTCCTCTATTGATAGATTGCGATCAATTGGTAAATCATTTACATAAGATCTGGTTAACTTTTTTTCAAATTTGACCCAGTCAGTAGCTTTAAAATTGTATTTAAAGTTCGTGTTATAATAGATAAAAGGAATTGTGCCATTTGGTAATTCAAGCGTCAAAGAGACAGCATTATGGTCACTGTCGTAGTGTAGGGTTGGGGCCTTACCGTTGTTAACATTCCCGAAAACCAGCCTTGAGTCAGCCAAGCATACATCGAGAAAGGTCAGAGCCGGCTTGAATGTAGGATGAGACGGAGGGATTACGTTTAATTTGTATTGCACATCGAAGACCTGTTCCCACTGTCGGAAATATCTACCTCTTTGATTATTAGCTCTATCACCCCAGGCCGTTCTCCTGGCGTTTAAATCTCCTGCAATGAGATAATAATTATTGCTATCATATAGCTTAAGTCTTAGAAACAGTTCATTTAGTTCGTTGATGAATAGACTCCTGTTGTCATTTCTAGCGTAAATGCTGATTAAAAATAAACTATTCCTACTGTTTAGCTTAATTTTAATAATAGCGTATTCAACTATTTCATTAGTTGAGGATGATGGCCAATTAATCTCCTCAAATAATATATTACTTTTAACTAATATAGCTGTACCGCCACCTTGAATAGCGTTTGGCCTATCTCTTCTTATAAGATTGTAATCTTTAAAGAAAATTAGGTGTCTACTGTTTAGCTTAGTTTATGAGATGAGAATTACATCATGCCTATGGGTTTCCATAAACTGGAGTAATTCTGTACGTCTGTGATTGGCAATTAATGAATTTACATTGATTGCTGCTATCTTAATTTGTGAAATATTGTTTAGTGTTGAGCTCATATTTGATTGGTGAAAATTGAGTTGAGAATGAATTCTATTTTTTCAGAGTTTTCTGTGATTCGCATCACTAGGTTATGAAATTGGTTATTAACTAATGTTGCTATTTCGCTTTTAAGATCTGCAATCCAAGCAGGAGGATTAAAATTCTTTTCCTGGACATTGGATGTCGAGTGTCCTGTGTTTGTTGCGGTTATGGAGGTCCTTCTTGGCTTATCCGCATCCGTAGATTGCAGGATGATCGAAGGGGGTTCTGGCATTGATTTACCAGCTGTTGCGTGTGCATAAGAGACATTGTCCCTTGTGCCTGATGAAAGACTGTACAATTTGTTTGAGATTTGCTTGATTTTTTGAGTCTTGGCCTCTTTTTTCTTTGCCAGAGCGAATTTTATGTATGGACAACCTTTATAAGAGGCTGGATGACCTTTTTGACCACAATTAATACACTTAAGGAGGTTCTTATTATCACCTTGTAACATAGTACACTTGCCTGGACCATGGGATTCACCACACTTGACACATCTGAATGATAATTGGCAGTTTTTACTGGCATGACCAAGGCGTTGACATTCATGGATTTGAAATATATCTGGTTTTCTAAGATATTCAAATCTAACCTTTTGATAGGCTAGATTTTTAACTTTAAATAAGTCTGTAGTTTTACTGTTGTTGGAGATTTGTATTAAATGATGATATTTGTCCGGTTGTGATTTGTTGAAGACGAACTTCGATACATTCAAGATGCTTAGGTTCGGTAGGTTCAGGTCTTGAAGTTCTTATTTAACCCTTTGCACTCGCGGGGCTATTTCAACTAAAAAATCAAACATTTCTTCTAACCTAGAATATTTCCATTGTACATAATTTTTTTTTCATTATATGCGTACGAAACTGATATAGTACCTCATACAATATTTAAATGTTTAGAAATTCATTACATATGAACAAATTTAATCATGTAAACAATATTGTGAATAATGGTGTAACAATTTGTAGCGGCGCCTCAGAGTCGCCATTCGATTGCTAAGGGTTAATTTCTTCCACAGAAAAATTACCCTTAATACCTTTCAGTAGAATAGATTTGGGTTTTAGGTTTTTTGGAGTATATGTGAAGTACTGCGCGTTACTTGTTGTTAGAACATTCGTGATGTTATTGTAGTATGTGGTACTATTTATGTATAAGATATGCTTATCACTTTCTAGCTCTTTAATTAAGAATGCAGATTTTGGGGTGTTTGATCCCTTAATTAAATTGATCAGATCATTGATGTTAGTCTGCATTGTATATATAGGAGATGGTTTTGGTGTTTTAACATTAGTTTCTTCCGGTAGTGTAGGAGATTCAATAACGTTTTCAGTTTCCATGTCACTATCGTCGGAAAGACTGAGGAACCTATTTTTATCAAGTTCAGATTCCTTGTTGTTTTCCATATTTTTGGAACGTATTTTGGTCGTGTTTGGGGTATTTCCCAGCCACCTGTTGCCGCTGTGGCAGGCTGAGTCTCACTTTGGTTGCTTGAAGAAGCAGCGTCCATAGATGGCGTCGTGTCTTTGCGTTTCCTCGAAACATTGAGGTTAGGTTGGAGCGTGGTTTTGTTATAACCATGTTTTTCTTTTAAGAATTGTTTATAAAGTTTATCCAAGTGAAGCGAATTCAGCTTTGACGTCTTGGATGCCCCTGGGTTGGGTAATATTCCTTCCGGAGGCACATTTTCTTTGTCAGATGCATCTGGAGATACACCACGTTTAGTCCCTTGCGAATTGGGATTAGACATCGGATCCGATAACGTGCGGATTATTCGCAACGTTAAAAAAATAACCGGAAACACAATTACTCAATGATTTTATGCACACTTTCGATCTGATTCTGAACTAACACTCTTTGCAAGAAGTATTCTTGTTATTGCAATTTAGATCCAGCCGTCCCGATCCGTAGTCAAGCGTCCGTACAGTCGAGCGCCTAACGCGCTAGTCCCAGTCGAGCGCCTAACGCGCTGACCGAACCGGGCTATTGGAAACATGGTTAATATTTTCAGATGTTATGCGCTGACATAGTAGAATACTAATTAAGTTAATTTCACTTTTTAATTATTTCTGTGAAATGTTCAAGGTTTATCAGTATCCAATAGGCTCACAGAATGAATAGAATGTTACAATTTAAAGGCTAGCTTCGTTTTTCACGGAAAAAATGGCGAAAAAATCGGTTTTTATTTTTTTTAACAACGGCGCAAGAAACCGAAAAATGTGAAAAATTTCGGATATGATACTTTTAATAATATATCGGTACTGTAAAAATATAAAGTTAGTCACTCTAGAACTTCCATGTAAAATCTGCATTTTTTCAATTTTTTTGATGTTTTATAAGCAGGATTTTCAATTTAAAAATCTAAAACGAATTGCAGAATATGTATTCGGGTGTTAGACATGTTTCAGATTTTCTCAGAATTTCTAAACTCCGTTAACTAGGGCAAATAGGCCAAAAACTGATTTTTCAATTTTACCCCATAACTACCCTCACGATCAAGATATAGGATTAAAATTTTACACAGTATGGTTTTTTTTATGCTCTATCGAATGACCCATCCGCGATATCATTCGGCTCAAGGGCAGTTTTGACCATCTCATCCGGCTATACCCTTTGGTATAGAAACATTTTAATCATAGTGTTTCGTCAAGTCCGCGAGCATGATTACCGCGGGTTACTTGTTCGCGGGTAGTAAAAGGTATTAGATCGTTACATTCGTTTGTAACCGTCTCTGTTTATACTTATCGAATCCCTACGGGCCGATTACACTCCTCGTCAAAAAGATAGCTCAGGTGTGCTATCTTTAATTTCTCAATGACGCATGTAAAGTTTTACGTTTGTGACGTATAATATCAAAACATTATGAGCTCAGAATATGCGGTTCATTGAAAATAATTAAAAATATTATAAGGTTTAGTGTGTAACAAAAAAATTGTTTTATTTTAAGAAAGAAATGATAGCATATGTACAATAAAAAAATAATAATGAAGATAAATTTTAACTAACAATAATTACTTATCAAACATATATACTTATTAAATAATAGGTACATCACCCTTTATTTTCAATTACTTCTATTGTACGATTTGGTACCGATTTATATAGTTCTTGGATATAATTTTGACTTAACGTATCCCATTCGCGTACAATTGCATTTTTTAATTCTTGTACGTATTGATACTGCTTTCCATTCGCGTATACGCCGCGAACAAGTTCTGCCCCGCAATTTTCAATTATATTAAGGTCCGGGGAGCGTGCAGGCCACGGAAAAACAAATATATTATTTTCATTAAAATATGATTGGACGAATCTTGATGTGTGTACAGATGCATTATCTTGTTGATAGATGTAATGAGGTCCAGAAATGCATTTTGCATTATTATTTATTTGTTCTTTGATTAAATTTATGTATCGGACATTATTCATTCTCCCATTGATGAACTTGATACTTGTCTTGTCGAAATACCCAAACCATTACGCTGCCTCCTCCCAGTTGTCGTCGAATTGCTGAAATTGTCTCTTTTCTTATGTCATGAAAATAATATTGGAACCCTTCAGGACCATCTAGGTTAAATTTTTTTTCATCCGAAAATAGTACCCTTCTCCATTTCTTTTTCCAATGCACTCTTTCTTTTGCAAAACGTAACCGTTCTGCTTTGTGTTTCGTTGTTAACGAAGTTTTCTTTTTCAATTTTAGTCTCTTAATATTTTTGCAGGATAGTAGAACTCGAGGAACACTTGAAACACTGGCACTAACACTAGATTTTTCCATTATTTGCTTCGTTGTTAACTGTGAGTTGGAAGCTACACGCAAAATTGCTCGCTTATCACGATCGGATAATCATGACGGCCGACCAGTACTTTTCTTTTTGCCATAATCTTAAACATTTTTTAAGCAATTGTGTATTACTTTACGACTTCTTTTTATTACTTTTAATATTTTCGCTACTGATAATTGTTGCTGTTTTAGTTCAAGAATTTGCTTTTTTTCAGACTCGTTTAATTTTTTTCCGCGTCCCATACTTACAAATTTATATAATATTGTACTGTAATCTTTACTCGTTGATAGATCATGAAATACTGAGAAATTTCTAAACATATTAACAGAGTGTGCTATCATTTCGACCTTGGTATGGAATAGTTTTTCTTTGTTGTATACAAACATCTACGACATTGTGACTTATTTCCAGCAAACCGCATATTCTCAGCTCATAATGTTTTGATATTATACATTACAGACGAAAAATTTTACATGTGTCATTGAGAAATTAAAGATAGCACACCTGGGCTATGAGATGTTAATATCAGGTAGCGATTGCCCCTCGGAATTCACGAAGCTGCGTAGCTCGATGTTTCGATGTTCGCTTGTTTACGAGAGTAACCGCGGCAATACGATAGAAATTCCGATACGGAATACGCAACAATTTACGTCGCAACCCGTGTTCTATTTGTCGGTTCGCGATACAATTTCGCCTGGCGATTCGCGACGGTATGTTTATTCACGAAATCTCCGAGATTTCGTGCCGATCTCGCGCAACTTGATTCGCACGCTCGAGACATCTCACCTCTGAGGCCTCCACGTTTGGTTCGATATATCGCACGCTCCTAAATAACGCACGCTTGTCGTAAGGCAGTATGAAGGTGGTATATGATGTGAAGACAAAGAAGTGAAGCTGTACCGAGCGATTGAGGACCAGTCGCAGCACTCACGCAGTCGGCCGCTAAGCGGAAGATCAGCGTGAGTGGAGACAAGCACAAAACCTCGGACACACCGCCGCACCTAAGAGTTTGTTCCTCGGCACATTACATTGTTTTGGAACAATCTCCGATGACGGGTAGAATGCCCTCGATCGTGCGAAATCCGATCTCTTTATCGCGACCCGTCCAACGACAATAGAAACACGCAATCGGACCAGCCGGTGTGCTCCGGAGGGAAGCAATTGGTGTCTACTCGTTAGATACTCACAAGAACGTAAGGAAACAGTCAGAAAATAACGGCAGGACACGCAAGCGTGGACTGAGCGAGCCTTCGACTGTCCAAACGTGCCTGTGAGCTTTTAGATACCAGAAGTATTACGAACGGTCGTTGTACGCGCCAGACGTTCGCGTCCACTCCCTCGTAACAACGCTCGAGTACACCCGTGAGTGCCGGCAAAGCAAGATTGCGATGAGCAACACTCCGAATGCCCGTAACGAAACTACAAGGTGTATAGAGAATGCCCAGCGGATGGAGCAGTCCGTCGACTCACACTCGAATCCACCCCTAACGAGGGCAAACAGGTACAGCCAGAAACGCCGGCAGAACACATAAATGTGGGCTAAGCGACAATTTCGACTGCCTGAGTGAGCCTGCAAGAGGTGCCGCGATAATGTGAGCGGAGAGACAAATCGCTATCCAACGCCGCTATTTACGGCGCACAGTGAAGCATTTGGCCGATCTAGCTGGACAAAAGTCGATTTCGTCAAACTCATCCCAGGTAAAAATGAGTTGTTACCTGGAAAAGTTGAATGGTGGGGGGGGGGTAATAAACCGTCGGATTTTTCCCGATTTGGCATTTCCGTACAGAGGTATGGTCACTTGAAGTTTAATCATTCAGTACAGTGTTTGTCTCCCCCGCCGTGTCTCCCGCGTTAGCAACGTTTGAAGTGCAATATTTTGTGTCACGAAAGTTATTTCAAGAATACCGACGATGGATAGTGTTGAAGCAGGTAAGTGTGTGTACTTCACACAATTTTAATCAGATATGTGTTTATTTAAATAAAATATCAGTAGCTGAAAAAAATGAATTTGAAGACAGTTTTAATCTCAATGTACATGCAATCGGAAGGAATTAGCTGTACTTCCCGGTCCGTCCCGATATTTATTTAACCACTGTAAAGTAGAAGGTTTCAGCTTCATTTTAGTGTAAAAAATCAGGTCCGGAAAGGCGCGGAAACATAAGTTTTCGTTAAAATAAGATTTTGTAGGCGTGAATGATATATTATAATGTGACGATTTACCTGACATAAAAGCATAATTTATTATTATAGGACCATCTAATGTTAAAATATTTACACGGATACAAATATGAGATATTATGCAGCAAGAAAAAAATTGTAATATAAATGAAAAGTTAACGTATGCTGAGAATTACTTGTGTGAAGAAATGGAGTATTCGAATGTAGAAAAAGAAGAAATTAGACGTAAATTTTCGCGTTTCAAGTCAGAAATGAAGCGTAGATGGCTGCTATGTAAAATATAAAGGACTTTCTAAAAAAAAATCGCAGTTGTCTTGACAGGACTTTTGAACTGCCACGTCTTGTACTGAGACCGTGTCGGTCATCAAAGCAGTCCTTCGATCAATTAAGTGAACAAAGCAAAAGAAGAATAACTGTAAATTTACGCAGTGAAGAAGAGACAGAACGTCTAATTTTTGCCACTAAAATGAAATTGCGAGCTGAAGGGATGCGAGATGCTTCCACCATACTGGGAGAAGTAACTCGTTCTCCGAAGCGAGCAATTAAATACAGAAGAGCATTCGCAAATAATGCTCAAAAACGTCGCAAATTAACTCCACTGCAGGCGTTAAGTATGTTTGTCGATGCAAATCTATCCCGACAACAATATAATATCATTAAAAAAACGAACACGAAGTTCTTTCCTTGCTACCGTGCACTGCAGCGAGAAAAAATGAAAAGTTATCCAAATAAAGAGTCATATTCAGTAAACGAAACATGTGCAGAAGTAAACTTGCAAAACCTATTAAACCACACAACGAGCAGAATATTAACTTGTTTAAAAGATAGTTTAACATTAAGAATCCAAAAATTTAGTTTTGATTTCAAAGTGGGGATGTGATGGGTCTAACCAGGCACAATTTAAACAAAAGTTCGCTAATGATTCTGAGTCAGATGCCAACATTTTCCAATGCTCTTTTCTACCGATTCAGTTAAAATGTTCACTCGATAATAAAATAGTTTGGCAAAATAATACGCCATCGTCACCAAGATACTGCAGGCCTATTAGGATTAGATTTGTAAAAGAAACAACAGCAACCACTGTAGAAGAAGTAAATACTATTAAAAATTCGATAAATTTGTTGAAAAATTCAGAAATTGAGTTAAAAAATGCACGTGTATCTGTAGAACAGAAAATGTTACTAACAATGGTCGACGCTAAAGTATGTAACGCCTTGACTGGAACACGATCAACTATAAGGTGTTACATTTGTGGCGAAACTTCAAAAAACTTTAATAGTTTAAATCAGTCGAACATTATAAATGAAGAGGCTTTACAATTCGGCATCTCAATTTTACACGAGAGGATAAGATTATTCGAGAGCCTTTTGCACTTGTCGTATAAATTACCAATCAAAAAATGGCAGGCACGATCAGATAATGATAAAATAATTTGTGATGACCAAAAAAAATCAATTCAAAACAAATTTAAAATTGAAAAGGGTTTGCTCGTGGACATATGGAAGTCGGGTTTCGGTAATACTAATGATGGCAATACTAGTCGGAGATTTTTCGCAAATCCAGATCTAGCAGCCGATATAACTGGCATAAACTCCGAGTTAATACATAGATTAAAAGTTATTTTAGAAGTATTATCCAGTGGACGCGAAATAAATGTTGAAAGATTACAGAATATACAACAGACACTGCAAAATTCTATATCCAATTGTATCCATGGCATCCGATGACGCCTACTTTACATAAAATTCTTGTACACGGGCCAATTATCGTGAAACATGCATTACTACCAATTGGACAATTATCAGAAGAAGCCGCTGAGGCTAGAAATAAGCATTTCCGATCGTATCGATTAGAACATTCACGGAAATTTTCTAGAGTGACGTGTAATTTAGACGTTTTAAACGGACTACTTCTCACTTCCGACCCAGCCTTAAGCAATATGAGACAAATATCAAAAAACAGCAAGCCAGTTTTAGTAGAAACACTAGAAATGCTTTTGCCTGAAAACAATGGAAATAAAGAGAGTTCTTCAGAGGAAGGAGGCGAATCTTCGGGTGAAGAGTCATTGGCATCGTCATTCTCAGGTGACTAAATGTAAGTTGACTATAAAATTGTCGGCCATGGATATAGTTGCAATCTGTAAGCTCCTACCGGTGTAAATTCAGTGTGCTCGTCGTTGTAGGTAAAACTAGCAGGTATTTCAAGAAATCCCACCCAGGTACGCATGGATTTTCCCTCAATAAAGGGACTCGGGGAGGCCCTCAAAAACACGGAAAAAGGCTGCCATAAAAATTCATCATGCGAAACTGCGATTTACAAATACATCTAAACTTTGTTCAAAATATTATGAGGCGTTGCACTAATTTAAGTTGTATTGTTTGTTATACTATATTATATAATATTTATATATCATGTATTGTATTATATTATATATTGAAGTAGGAAATATATATCATATTATTTATATTATAGTAATTCTTAATATTGAATTGATCAAAAATGATAATTTCAATGTTGTTTTAAAATTTTTTATTGGTTTATAATTATTTTCTTTAGATAAAATACTATAAATAAGTTAGTAGGTGCATTTTAGACGCGTTAAGCGAAAAAAATAATTTTGGCCAGCTGGATCGGTCAAATGCCCCACTGTGCGGCGCGAATAAAGAAAAATGAAAGATTTTATAAAGAAGGTTTAATACCACCTATCTGTGTGAAGTTCGTCTCCGTTCGACGAACTTCAGACTCTCCCTAAACTCTTCGCGATTTATAAAAAATCCTGTACGCTACAGGTCGGATATTTGAATTAATACGGACGATTAAAGAAATCTTGCTCGCTGCAAGTACAAATATATAACACATCGCGGATGACTACTACGCGGTACGCGACGGTTACACGTTTTAAATTCTTCGTTCCGACTGTGCCACGGCACGGTTTGGGCTCGCGACTCCTCGGTTTGAGGCGCGTACGGAGTGAGGACAGAATCGGACGGTTTGCCTAATCTATCAGGTCGGTTTGACCTCTCGCTCGCGTACCGGTTTTCGCCGAACGGTATTCTCGCGAACGCGTGTTCGCCCGCTCGCGACCAGACGTAGAGTCAGTGATGCCAGAATCGTGGTACTGTGGTAAACTGTGGTACTAAACCATGCCCCCACTACGACCTACTGTTGCCCCTACGTTCCTTTTCCAACGCGCTCGGGCGCTACACACACCAGCGTACAGCGGAAACGAAACTGAAATTCGGCTGTCACGTCGAGCGTATGAATCGCAATCTGGAGCTGGCGTTCGAGTCCCCGTGCAGCGATTTTTATTTTTATTTTTAATTACTTTTTTAATCACATTTTTTAACCTTCCAAAAAATTTAAAATGTAAAACTATGTTAAAAAAATATATATATATTCATTTTACAGGAGACGTTTTATTACTGTAAAAATTGAATTGATACAAAGAGTCTAGCAGGGTAAGAGTCAAAAGTGCCCTTGAACCAATTGGACGGGGCTATGCACTATTTGATAACTAGAATAAAAATAAAAAAAAGCATTCGACACCAAGTTTGAACCCTTTATCTCAACCAGGAGGGTAGTTAACGGGTGAAAACTTAAAAATTCTAAAAAAAATCTACAATTTTGTAGATATGATTCCTTATGATTGTGAATTTTTTCAGATTTTTTTGCAAACAGTAAGTATGAAAAATCGAAACGTCAAAAAAAAACGAAAAATGCAGATTTTGTGTACAAGATATTTCGTGTGACCAGATTTTTCCTTTTACAGCAGTTAGGTATTAGCATTAGCATTATTCTCAATTTTTTCGGATTTTTCGACAGAGTGCAATGTAATAATATTATTTTTCTGCTTTAAACGAAATGTATTAGTATTTATGTTGCGGTGAATAGCCATTAAGTCAGCTAAGACACTGTTTATGTTTAGGAAACGTTTTTAAGTGAATAAAATTTATTGTCATGTAATTAATAATTAGAAAAAAATATATTTCTTGAAAAAAAAAGTTTGACCTTTTTGGAGCTTTTAGAGATTATTAAATACTGTCGTGAATATAAATCGAAAAAAACTGAAGAAGATACGCCACCTGATAATTGTATAATAAGATATAAAATAAAATAAGCAATATCTGCATTCGGGTATAATTCTTGTAAAATATAACCAATGTGTTTCACTGTTTCAAAACAGTAGAATTGATAACAATAGTATAGCTGTGTTATGTACAGTGTATATATAATCACAGGAAGCGTTTTTTCCACGTTTGAAATGAATATATGGGTCGAGTAGTTGGCCGCGCGCCTCAACTTCTACTCACATTTTACTTTATAACTCAAAAACAAATAATTTCCCCAAGGTATGACAAACACCATTCGAAAGGGCATGAAATGTACTATTAATGCAGCGTTTTTGGTTAAAATCAGGCGATACTTTTTTGGGAATTGCAATTTTTCTGAATTTTTGACGCCTTGAAAAACACGAAAAACGTGAAAAAATTATGTTAGCAATAAATAAATTACATAAACTTATACACCGTTGGAAAGCTTGAATTTTTTATGACTTTTTGGTATAAGTGCCGGGTCGGTATCGTATTTTTATTAAAAGTTACAGCACATAATAGATTTCGCAAAATACGTACTTTGACCCCCTCCCCCCCGTAACCGTGAAGTCTTGGGAAAAAGTTTTTTCACGGAATCAATGTTATACCCAAAGGACTACCAATATGCAAAGTTTCAGGAAAATTGGTCTTGGGTAATTTTGGCCGATTTTGAATCAACGCCTCACTGTTTCAAACGGTATTTAATTTAAATGATATTAAGAAATTGCAAACACAGTCTTACATAAATATATTTTAAGTTTAGTAAAACTAAATACATGTACAGAAATGCACTGAACAAATTTTGCATTAACAATATTATATATTGTTGCGAATTCCGCTAACGGCACTCCTCACGCGTAGCGGCATTTATAAAGGAAAACTTTATTTACACGTGTTTATTATTCTATTTATTTACAAATGTGCAATTATGTATGTACATCGTCCGCGTGTTCATCTCTGACTGCCGTCAGAGAGAGAACGATTCTCCAACTTTCAGTTGGTTAACAGTTTCTTGACAACCCCGCTCTTCCATTATTTCCTGGGGGGTTGTCCATAATAAGGCAGTTTTAAACTACGGCGACTTTATATTGATCATGTCGCCGTAACAATATGTATATTATCTGTTTGCTCTCATTGTCGGAACAGAAGTCAACTTCATTGAATTCAGACGAAATTAAACTTGGTAATCAGAGGTTCTGACGATATGAACAGCCTACTAATAAGGTCTATATCCATGCCAAGCCGTGAAATTTTCTATTATATTTATTTCTCTACATTCTCTACATTTTTTCCATGATAAAGCACTTTGTGTACGCTACTTGGCATATATAATTTATAGCATATCCACAGTTTAATGTTTCTAAAATAATATGGAAACGTTGTATTAATTCGTCATATTATTTCAGCATATTTTGCAGCATTTCTGAAAAAACGTCGTACGGTGTTTTCACCATTAGTATTTTCTACTTGTTAGTGGGAACATCGATCAAAAGACCCATTTCATTTTTGAATCTATCTTGAATAACTATTCCTCTCACTAAGAATTTGTTTATTTGCGGGACCTCTGATTTGCCAAACTGTCACTGGTATCCTGTACGCGATGTGTGTTGTCACAGACTTAAGATACCTACAGACATTGCATGCAATCACCGACGAGATACTGTTAAGCCAGACTTACGGGAGTTCGTGTCGCCCGAATAATTCAAGCGTTCTCTTACGCCCTCTAGGATATATTCTGGCTGGAGTAAGAAACAGAAGGCTACCAACGATATTTCGTCGGTGCAGAAGGCCTCCTCTGAGGAGATTCTTGAGACGGTGAGACGGCAGACAGCAGTGAGATCAGATGTTACATTCTCGAACAAACATTTTGATGTTGGTTTTCAAGGCTTAAAATACTAGAAGTAAAATTATTGAAAATCAATATTCAATAATTCCTACTTCTGATTTCATACGAAATACCTCATTTTGTAATTTAAAAATATTTCATAAACAAGCATTATTTCCTTACACTTTTTAATATATAATTGTTCTAAGAATCGATCTCTGGAAACATACATATGTTGAAAAACAGATTAACGTTTATTTGACATACTATTTCGAATAATATAGAATTAATATAACACATATAATATAATTGTAGGAGCATCGATGCAAACAGCGAATAAAAAATAAAAACATTATTTGTCACGCGACAAAAGAAATGATTATGGTTATCTGCATTCGACACGCGTCGAATAAAGTTTTATTCGCTGAAAATTTATTCGGCGAATAAAGATAATCTTTTTATTCATCGAGTGATTCATCTTTAGCGGTGAATAAAGTTTTCATTTTCATCTGTACCTTTATTCGACGGTTTATTCGACTTCGAATAATTTTCTGAGCCGCGTTCGAATGCTATAGCGAAGACCGAGCAGTCAAAGATTGGCACACGCGTTACAATGTATCGCCCAATGACAAGAGCAGGGATCGAATAAACTGTAAACTCTCATAAATCGAAGTTCTTTCTGGATATGTTGCTACCGTAAAAATTTGTTCGATGTCCTTTTTCAATTTCCAAAGAAACCTGAAATTTTAGAATACTTATGTTTTCCTTTTTTGTAAATAAGATTTTCAACCGAAAAATCGGCAAAAATTCTTAAATATATATGTCGATAACCGCAATTCGTCAGATTTTTTCAATATTTTTGCATGCAATTAAATACGGGTGATTGACTGAAAACCATTAAAACGGGACTGCTCTAGGTAGGTCCTTTAAAGAGAAAATATTCCAAATTTAATTATAAAAAAATATTTAAAAAAACGATATATTTTAAATAGGAAGCTAAATTTTGACAAATAAAATAAAATTAGATTAGATATAAAATAAGACATTCAGCGTTCAAGAGAGACTGTTCCGCGATCCCATGTCGAACGGAGAAAAGGACGGAGTAAACCTCGATGGCCTCGGTCGCCGAGGAGTGTAACACAATACGGGTCGGGTATATCGGTGTGAGACCACTACTAATCCAACAACAAAACTTCTTTATTTTTCATTATTTTTTTATGCGACTTCGATGACCATATTTGTGGAATTTTTCTAATAAAAATCACACCAAATATGATATAATTCCGATGATATTTACTTGTGTAATAGACAATTAAAGTTTCGGACGCGAGGAAGGATAGCGTATGGGAAAGAAAGAGACGCGGAAAGTCGCAGTCGGCGGCACAGTTCAAAGGCTCGCGCGTCCTCACAATGTATTACCAAGGAATAACATTTTTATTATTACTTATTTTTTTATGAGACTTTTGCTAATAGATATGTGACATTGTTCTGATTAAAATGATACCAAACACGATATAATTCGGATCATATACAGGTGTATGGTCATTACGTATAGGTCAGGTACATAACATCGGTGAGGCAACAGTAATGCAATGACGACACTTTTTCATTTTTAATTAATCTTTTAGGAGACTTTTACCATCATATTTGTAATATTACTCTGATCAATATTTTTCTGATTTTTATTAGAAAAATGCCACAAATATGATCATCGAAGTCCCATAAAAAAATAATGAATAATAAAGAAGTTGGAAATTCGGATTAGTGTGGTCTCACCGATATACCCGAGCCGCATGGTGTCATATTTCTCGGCGACCGAGGCCTCTCGAGCTTCACGGCCCCTCGAGGGGGTACACCCCGCAGTAGTAGGGATATCTCAGGGACATTTATGTGCGAGACATTTGGGACATTTACCGATGAAATACTGTATACCACTTCTCTATCTACAGTAGTATCTAGGATACTCGTGGAAAATGGTTGCCGAGCGTCGAGCTCAAAACAAAGACCGGCGACCGATCGACGGCATACAATGGAAGCCGGCGGAGAAACAAGTATTAATTGATAATTTAAATTTTTATATTTTTAATACGGATAAATTGTAGAGATTACTCCGATGAAAATGAGTCTAAACACGACATCATTCGGACTATCTTCAATAATATAATTTTTATCAAACATTACGTATCAATAAAAATGGTTCGATTACACTCGAATGTGGACTAACTTTCCCCGGGAAAAGCTTCTGAAATTCATTCGTAATATGTACTTTTATGAAAGTAGATTGAAGAATGTAAAAGTTTAAATTTTTATTCGTGCGTGATTCCTCATCTGCTCACATTGTATGCAAAAGTTATTCGAAGATTTATTCGAAGCCTTCGAATAAAGATACAGACAAAAGTTGAAAATTTTATTCGACGCTACGAATAAACCCAGATAGCACTCGTACGTCCAATGTACGTCCAATGTACGTCCGCTACCGGACATATGTACGTCCCAGGGACGTACGGTATGTCCGAGATATGTCCGGTTTACGTCCCAGGTATGTCTGAGAGAGGTCCCAGTTACAACTTCGTACGTACATAGAACGTCCCGCGCGGACGTCCTATGGACGTACAATGTACGTACGGCCGGACATATTCTGGACGTTAATTGGACGTTTGTCGGACATATAAAAGCGTGTTTATAAAATGTTTTCCTATTGTTTATATCTATTAAACAACGTTCGTATATACGTATATAAGGTGGAATGCAATGAAAATTTATAGAAACATATTTATTTGTTTATAAGAATATTTTTATTCACATATATTTATTTATACATATTTATTTAATAACAAATTATTTATTTAAAACAATATATTTATTTTTTACATATTTATATATAACAGTATATATACATGTATTTGTATTTATTTATAACAATTTATTTATTTATACATATTTATTTATGATAAGGTAAAATGCAAAGGGACAGAACGATCAACTTTGTTTTCTTAAGGCGTGTACATATATTTTTTATTTTTGGAGAGAATCAATTAATGAATAATGGATAAGGTATATACATTGTTTAGAATTTAGTAGGGTAATGTTAATATATATATATATATATATATATATATATATTAGTTTACATTTTTTGAGATAATACGTTATAATTATTTCATGATCTTCTTATAGTAATCTATTTTACAGTATTAAATAAATAAATATATATAGTTCATATTTTACATTGATTATTAAAATGGCTTTTAGATTAATAGTACAACTGATTCGTGCTTTGTGTGACGCAAGATAGGTTAGTTTAACGTAAACAATATATTATGATCATAAGCACGTAAATAAATTTTTGCACTCCTCTGGTCCGTTCCGCGGTCCTCCTGAGCCACGTCTGTATAGACACTTCCGCGTCTTTATGGTTCGCTGAAGTGTTTGCATTTTTTGCTGCATCTAAAAATTAGAATTTCAGTTGAATAATATTGTATATTTGCCTGTATGCAACGAAATATTAAAAATAATAAAGTGTACGCGAATAGTTACCTATTAGTACTTTGGCCAATAGCGTTGCGTCAAATCTCTTCTTGCCCAGCCAGCTGTACTTCATGGCAAATGTCATCAAGGCCTCCATCGCAGGTTTTACAAAATTAGCGGTATTGGTACCGCCGGTAACTGCTAATTCTTTGGCCTGCAAATTAATAATTAATAATCGGAGTCTAATATTATTTAAATCTGGAAAACACACCCTATTAACAATAAAATCTCCTTCAATATGGCATTTTGTACAAGAATTATATCCCGCATGAACTTTTATGCATTTGATAAACGATTTTGCGGGGGCATTACAAATAAAAGACTTTATTTGTAAATGGTACAAATGTTCATTAATTAACAATTCACTATTACGAAGGACTATTGCCTCTTCAACAAAATCGAATAAAAAACTATTGACATCTTTTGGTTTTTCATAACCATGACAAATGCCGATCATTTCCATATATGTATATCCCGTTATACTGCAAAGAATTGGATATGCTTGGCTGCTAGAACTCTTTGACAATGGAAGACCGTCAATATTTACGTTAATTTGAATTTTATTATTATTAAGAGTAGAAATGTCTATGAACTGGCAAAGACTTGAAATTGCACTTTTTAAACCGATCTGAATAAACTACATTGCTTTCATTCGTATTCGATGAAGCAGAAGCTTCTTGATGAGAAGCATCGTAAGAAAAAGGAAAAGATCTTTTAGCACGTATGTAATATTTTTCCATTTTCTGCTTGCCTGCCATGTTTGTAATCTAATGCAAATAAATAAATATAAAATAAAAACTTACGTTTCCACGTTACGGATTTCACGTACACACGTGTGGGCTGTGGACAACACCGTAAAATCACACACACTTAAAAAGAACTGATAGTCCCATGAACGGTAATCTTCAAACAATTGTAAGATAATTGGAAAGTCATATTTTCACGAACCGTACTACATGTAGCCACGTCGACCGTCGATATCAAAGTGAGTTTTCACCAGTCCTAGTCCTGAGGGCGTCCTTCTTTTCACCATGGCCTGTTCTATAATTTACGACTTCCTGACCCTCGAGGTACGCTCCTTGAGAGAGAGAGAAAGCGCGTCGACGAAAAGCACATGGCCCGTCTCAAATATCTGGCCTTACTGATTTTCTATCACAATTAATGCACATGAATCATTACATGCAAAATAGGGCAACTATTTACGATATTTACTTTTAAAATGAATGACGAATGTTTCAGACGCAAAGAATAAGGACAGCACATTTTTTTAACTATGTAGTATTATACTTTTGATCCTTTATTTCGGCATTCTGGTAAGACCTAATTCTTTAAAGACCATGTTGAATAGGTCGTTGGATTCATTCTGGTGTCAGCTGAAACGTTATTGAATAAAAAGTATGCAGTGATATATAAATAATCAAGATGACTTCGATTTTTCAATAAAAATAAAAATTTTCCGAATTTTCTTGTATTGTGGTTTGTAGAAGACTGAGTACTGATTACTTTTTGTCGGGAAGATTTTTTCTGACAGCGGTTCAATGATCGCAATAACAATAATTTATTTAACTTAAAAAAATTGTTATTAAATATTTTTCTATGATTTTTTGTCGCTCTTTGGCCACCGTACATTATTCGTACTTGCCAGTACTTAGATTATTTCGTACGTTTTCGGATGCTATACATATATTGTGTTTCTATTATTATACTCAAAATATAGGTTTGTCACGCAAAAACTTCGAGCATCAAAGCCGCGAGGCACCCCACAGTGGCCATAAAGCGACAAAAAATCATAAAACAATATTTAATAACAATTTTCTTATGTTAAATAAATTATTGTTATTGCACTCATGCAATGAGGCAATGGCCAAAAAGCGACAAAAAGTCATAAAAAAATATTTAATAACAATTTTTTTATGTTAAATAAATTATTGTTATTGCACTCATTGACCCGCTGTCAGAAAAATGCCTGTTGCATTTTAAAATAAAAAAATTATTATTAAATATCTTTTTATGATTTTTTCGCTTCTTGGCCACTGTGCGTCGCCTCGCGGCTTCGCTGCTCGAAGTTTTTGCGTGTCAAACCTATATTTTGAGTATAATAATAGAAACACAATATATAGCATCCGAAAACGTACGAAATAATTTAAGTCCCACGTTCCTGGCAAGTACGAAATAATCTAAGTCCCACGTCCGTGGTATGTCCGACATTTATGTCCGAGGGACGTCCTATGGACGTACGGTGCTATCTGGGCTCTATGTATTTAAACGATTATTTTCATAGACTTGGTAATTCAATTGTTATAATTTAGTGAAAATGGTTAACACTTTATTTTCTAGACCTGTAAAATTAACAATTTTGAAAATTTTGAAAAATCCTTTGCAATATATGTTCATATCAATTTATTCAAATTTCATCAAAATCTGAAACAATATGTAATACAAAAAGTGTCCGACTTCGTATGGAAAATTTTACATAAACTATAATAAAAATTTAGTGCGAAAATTTAGTTTGAAAATTTAGTATGAAAATAATATATAGTACATAGTAAATTATCCAAATATAATGAGTTATATTTATCATATTTATAAGCCAATTCCTCTTTCTTTTTTGTATAATATGGTACTGTATGAAATTTCATCGATATAAAAATTTCAACGCAATTTCATATGATACACATTGCTTGCATGAGTCCGAAACATCAAACTGGCGGAGTATTTGCATGTATAAGAAAGTTATATACATATACAGACATACACAGAAACACGTTGCTGATGAGCGAATAGGCGTCAAAGATAACCACAATCTAATCTTACAGTTTGCTTCAATTCCACGTCGACAGTCTTTCTACTTAGACGCCACCTGAAGAACTTCAGCTCAACTAAACTTGTCACATTTTTTGCTCTATATTATCGATATCCTCAGATATCATGCATTTCTGACACGCCCATTGCGCGCCTCAAGTTTTCGCCTTTATTTCGCAAGAGAATCAAGACAAAATATAGCTCAATTTGTAGCTGGAGATCTCGGCTAGTGCGCTCTGGTCACTAGAACATCCAGAAAACTCATCTAATGGCATAAAAATGCTTACATTCCACGGCGTGCACATCGTAAATTTGTTAGCCTACTTCTAACGCTTATATTACCAAATATCTGCATAATCTCGGCACCTCATGACCAGAGCGCACTAGATTGAACCTTCCTCTTTCGAATAAGCCCCTTACCAGCGACAAAATATCCTTTTAAGAGGACGAAAACTTGTGACTCGTAAAACCACGTAAAACCATAGTTTTGTCGGTAATGTAGTCGTTCTACCTTTCGGGTGTCTGGCCCTTAAATTCGTGAACTACCGGTAATATTGAGCGCGACACCGAAATGATACGGGGGCCACTGTGGCCCCCCGAGGCCTAAACAGAAAAGCCCCTAAGATGCAATGTCTGTAGTAGTCTTAAGTCTGTGCCGGTGGTTTCGTGGAATGGATAAAGTAGACCTATTTCCGCGCTCTCTACCTAAATAGAACATTTGCTCGTCAACTGCGCACAACTGCATGAGTGGCGTAGAGGTAAATGGATGTAATACCTTAGGTAATAAATAAATGAAGAATGCCATTATCCATTCTGTGATTTCTTGGAAAATAATTACATATTATTGTATAATTTCATTAAACTCTTATCGCCTACCCAGACAGCACACAGACGTCTCAAAGCCGTCTTTGAGACGTCTGCCGCAAGACGCTCAGGCGGCTTAAAGACGTCTCAGCGGTCGCTGGAGCGTCGCTGGAGCGTCGATTGTTACAAAACGGTACGTCTTAAAGACGTCTTTAAGGCGTCTTTTGAGGGTCTCTTAGGCGTCTTTTGGGCGCCTAAAAGACGACTGTTTGGGAATTTAAAAAAGAAGTCATATCGACGGCGGCGGCCTGGACGGGTAAGATCGGTTGTAGTTGTTGGCACCTGCCTGGGGGCTTCTCCTGGTTATAGTTTTGTCGTCAGCTACAGTTGTTGCGTTGTGCTCTCGTCGTCGGGGTCTCCAATTTGGCGGCGACTGAAATGTGTGGGTAAGGACGGAAGGGAAATAAAGCGTGTTTCGACCTGTGCCCGCTAGAGGATTCGTCATCAGTGAGGCTATCTAGCGGGCTCTGCCTTAGAAACAGTGATATCGTAAGGACGACTTAGGACGGTATATACTATATGAATCGGCGACGGATCAGGTACTAGCGGGAAAGGCGTTTTCTTGTCTCTCTGTCCATCTGGTGACGAGCGTAGGAGAAAGCCGCTACATTATATTAATGATATATTACGGTCGTCTCAGATAATTCGTTGAAATCATATGAATGGAAGTAGAAAAATGACCGCCCGAAACTGGCGCAGTCACTTTTATTATTGCAGCGGCGCAGATACACACCTTACATTAATTATTGTACCATTAGTTAATTATTGTTCTCGAATCGTGGACAATAGCTCATCAGTTTCGCATATATTAGCCTTTTTTATTTAATTCCGTGAAAAAAAACAATCAAATAGTAAAAGTCTATATAAGGAATTCCTCTACTTTTATCACCCATGTGTTTATAAGAAATGATATTTTGAAAAATATTTTCATTATCATTCCAAAAAACAGGAAACTTAAGAACCAGTATTTTAATCATTGCACAGCAAACTGATCCCTGTCGTAACATCTCCAAATTCAAGTTGTTCAGTCTTGGAAAAGACGCCTCTAAGACGCCTTATATCAGATGCAAAAAAGACGTCTCCCAGAGGACGACTCTGAGACGCCTTATTTCAGACGCCTCAAAGACGTCTCCCAAAAGACGTCTCTGAGACGCCTTATTCCAGAAACCTCAAAGACGTCTCCCAAAAGGCGTCTCTGAGACGTCTTATTTCAGACGCCTCAAAGACGTCTTCCAAAAGGCGTCTCTGAGACGCCTTATTTCAGGCGCTTCAAAGACGTCTCCCAAACGACGTCTCTGAGACGCCTTATTTCAGACGCAAAAAAGACGTCTCCCAGAAGGCGTCTCTGAGACGCCTCAGAGACGCCTTTTTGTGACCTAAGACGCTCAGACCTAAAACAGACGTAAAAAGACGTCTCTAAGACGACTTGTGCTGTCTGGGTACTTATTTTCCTTATTGTTCAGCATTGGGATCACTGTTTTATAATCGATAGCCTGTAGATGTAGGAATTTATAAAATATCAGAATTTACACTTAATTTAATTAATGGGATATTTATAAAATAATTATTCTTAAAGAAAAAATATTGTGTAATAATTATAGAATAAAAAGGAAGAATAAATACAATCTACAAAAAACGATCAAATTCAATCGTTCTTATCGAGATCCTTAGTAGAAAGCAGAAACTTAATTTGTATTACTTATTTATCCGATAATACCACTTCTAATGCTCGACAGCACTGTCTGCAATGATTAAAGTAGAGGTAGAAAGAAGATGAAAATATTAACTAATGAAATTAACTGTCGAAGGCTCCTACCCATATTATGCTATTTGGAGGCAATATTTCATACAAAGCAATGTAAAAAAAACAATTCTATATTACTCTATATGAAAATTTCTTGCAACATGGGGCTATTTAAAAAGTGCGTGTAACATGATTTTATTTAAAATTATCGTTGAATGTAACCGTATTATATAAAAAATTTAATTCTACATATAAAAGAATTATATTAATCTATAATTATAATAGAATCATTGCTCTCTCCAAACTGATGGACAATTGTTCGCGGACCGATTGAAAGATATAAGAATCCGTGAATCTGTGCGTTTGTAGCTCGTGTTTAAGTTAATGAATTTCGTTGAAATGTTCATTCATTATGTGTGTAACTAACTTAGATCTACAACACGCAAATTTTAAATTTTCATTACGTGCTCGAATAAAAGAGTTTTAAAAGGTGCCATTTCTTTTTTTTCATGTAATTCATACCAATTGGAATTTTTATGAAATCTGTTTGTACGTCATTTAATAAATCAATGCTTCTAATTGCTCATAAAAAGTCAATTCGTTTGGTCCAATTTTGAAGAAGGTATTCTGATGTAATACACAGCCAATTAACATGTGCAGTATGCGGATTGTATGCGGTCCATCAGTCTGTCAGGGCTTTAATTATTTTTTATATAGCTTACAAATAATTTTTCTCCTGAAATTGCATTATATTATTCGTTATTCGAAGGTCCGAATAAAAAAAAAGTATCTTTATTCGACGAGTAGCGAATAAATACTTTTATTCAACGAGAATTTATCAGACAAATAAGATACTCTTTTTATTCGAAGCGCATTTATTCGTAGAGTCGAATAAAATTTTTAACTTTTGTCTGTATCTTTATTCGAAGGCTTCGAATAACTTCTGCATACAATGTGAGCGGAGGGGAAATCACGCAAGAATAAAAATTTCAACTTTTACATTTTTCAATCTACTTTCATAAAAGTACATATTACGAATGAATTTCAGAAGCTTTTCCCGGTAAAAGTTAGTCCACATTCTAGTGTAATCGAACCATTTTTATTGATACGTAATGTTATGATAAAAATTATATTATTGAAGATAGTCCGAATGATGTCGTGTTTGGACTCATTTTCATCGGAGTAATCTCTACAATTTATCCGTATTAAAAATATAAACATTTAAATTGTCAATTAATACTTGTTTCTCCGCCTGCTTACATTGTATGCCGTCGATCGGTCGCTGGTCTTTGTTTGGAGCTCGACGCTCGGCAACCATTTTCCACGAATATCTTAGAAATTACTGTAGATAGAGACGTGGTATACATGGTAAAGTTGTATGGCTTCGTATAAGAATTACAGATGTGAAGACTATCAAATATCACCTTTTGTTGCAAGACTATATTAAATATCATTCATTATGACAAACTCTGACAAAGAATGTTTCTGATAAAAATGACTCAGTAGTCAGTCTTCTATAAATTTCAATATAAAAAATTAAATGTAAAACGACCCGCCCCAGAATTACGACCAGCCTAGGCGTCACGTTGACGCACCAGACCCTGGAAGGCGAGGCTCGAAAGAAGGACCTCTCAACACTAGAACCCTCCCCCGCGCTGCGTCTCTCAAGAGTTCGGCTGTCGAACTTCGGCAGTAGCCTGGTCATGTGGAAGCCGAAGGACTCGGGAGAGCAGATTACTTTGACATTGCTTGCGAAAGCATCGACGAACTCCGAGCGAAATTATTTGTATCGATACGCACTTTTACGGTAGTTTTGGACACGTACGATCACTGAGTCCTAAGACATCTGCATGCCATACATAAAACAATTTTTTTTATTCGATAAAATTGTAAGGTCTCCTTGATTTTCTAATCGTCACTATATATTTTTTACTTAATAATGTTATTGTTGACGTCGGGATGAATTCAACGACTAAAATAGTTGTGAACAGCTAATTCTTCGATCGGGACCATTGTGCGACGCGCGACGCGGCGAAAATCGAGCAGTTGAACGCGAAGGCTTAAAAGTAGGACTCTCCGCGTCTCTTTCTTTCCCATACGCTGTCCTTCCTTGCACCCGAACCTTTCGTCGTTCATTACACGAGTAAATATCATCGGAATTACATTATATTTCGTATCATTTTTATCAGAAAAATGCTACAAGTATGTTTGTGAAAATCCAATAAAAAACACAATAATGTTTGCTACAACATACAACAACAACAAATGTCTGTATATATGTAAAAAAGCACGAGTGACCTTGAAAAAACGATTAAAAAATTACAATTTATAAGAAACGATTCTTACATCTGATTCGTCTTTTGAAACCATTTAGATTACGTTAGAAACATTTTTTGTGTTTTCAGAGGTAGAGGAGATATTTAGGTGTCCTGTTTTAGACGAAACACTCTGTATAGTCGTTTTGTGCGATTCGAAATGCGAGAGTCGATATACGGTCGAATGCGAGAAAAAAATTGAGGTACAACATGTTTTTCACGTGTCTGTGGTTGATTGTACGTGGTGCGCGTTGATAAAATATACTTTTCCGTCACAGCCTTTCCTTACATTACGTATCTAATTGAGGCATTTCCCGCGATACCAGTCACTTGTCGGAGTAGTGTCTCGGATCTTTTTTTTAATTTAAGTATGTTGCGGTCTTTAGTAACCTATCAGGAAATTCCAAAGGATTTTTCGGTATCTTAAAAATTGTTGATTTCACAAATCGATGAAAATGAGTTTTCAAGAGCTTATTGCATGCGAAGGACATGTACTTTGTATCGAAAGTATCGGATAGTTTTTCGCCGTTCGAAGGAACATTGTTTAGTAGGATATTTTTCTGCGCGTTCATCGTCAACGTTTTACAGGACGGCAAAGCAGCTGAACGTTCAGCACCTCCGCCATGTTTACTTGAGTTTGACAAATTATTTCACCGTACCGATTGTCAGATGTATATTTTTTCGTTATCATAGCGGTAAATTGTTATTTTGTTTCTTATGAGGTATATAAGAAACTTATAAACACGGGTTTCGGTAGCAAGCGACACGATTTCAAGAGACACCGCCGTCTCGAGTAGTCTCAGCCAAGTGTGCATGGGCTAAATCCCGATCCGTCCCGTCCCGGATCGGTGTGCGGAGACCTTTAAGGTCTCGGGTACACACACAACCGAGCCGGGGCCCGGAGAGTTTTTTCTACATAGCTTTGGTATATGGAGTGCTGTGTGCAAGCTCTGGATTCAGCCCAGATAGCACACGACATCTTAAAGACGTCCAATTTACGTCCATTTTAGGTCTGAACGTCTTAAGACCTAAATTGGACGTCTTAAAGACGTCCATTGCGAGACGTCTTTAAGATGTCTGAAATTTACGTCTTTTAGACGTCTTTAAGATGTCTGAAATTTACGTCTTTTAGACGTCTTAACGGCGTTCCGAGGCGGGCGTCGTTATATACGTTTGACGTATGAGCCGTTCACAGACCAAATCGATTAACTGTCTTTCAAGTTTCCTTAGACGTTTTCTATTGAAGCACTTGATTGACATTTAATACTATTATATGACAAATTCCGAAAAAATTTTAAAAAATGCATACATTTATATTTCATCGATTTTCTTTACTGTTTAAATCATGAAGTTAATCGATTTGGCAAATGTGCGGCTCATATATACAATCTGTATATGTATATCTTAATGGCGTGTGTTATTAAGGATATGAAACCGAACGTAGAATTAATAAACAATTCGGTTAAAATATGTAATGTAGAGAAATTCCTAATATATAGGCTCTTACTATTTGGTTGTTTTTTCAAGAAATTAAATAAGAATGTGTGATATGAGAAGTCGAGGCACCGACGAGTCTTTTATTTTCGTATGCTTTGTTCAAGTCAAGGCGCTTTGCTACGGTACAGCACTTTCTACATTAATTATTGCCGTCTGCAACACACCTTGTCGAGTTTAAAACATGACCAGAATACTAGAACCGCCTACATGAACAGCTTTAGTACTTACACGATACTTATTATCGTAGTCATCGAGTTTGAACAATGTAGAAGAAAAATAATTTTTGTGTTACTATTGCATTCACATAAGCATTCTGAAGTTATCCATATGTATACATTTATATGCAATTATTCTTCTTATTCTACAAATTATTATTATATAGTCGTTTTGTGCGATTCGAAATGCGAGAGTCGATATACGGTCGAACGTGAGAAACAAATTGATGTTGTGACGTTGGCCCTTTCTCGCGGACGAGAAAAGGGTCAACTCCGGGATTTTATAGGCGCGTAGACCGGGCCTCGGCCGGCCGTACGGACGAGGTCCACCCGGCACAAAAACGCGACTCGAAGACTCGATAACAATAACTATGGACGATGTTCGGGCGCCAGGTATCGTGAGGATACCACGCGAAACGATTAATTTACGCGTAGAATCGAAACGAGAATTTACGTTACCGAGCTTCATGCGACGTCACGCGACTCGCGAAGGGTCAGAGGTCCGGACGCAGGGAGGACGGGGACGGCCCTTACGGCAGGACGGATCTCGTAGGATAAGAAACGACAATTTATAGTCCTCGAGATTTAATTGACTAGATGTTAGCAGTTTTACAAATGGGCGGACATGTGGCCGCGACCCGAGAGCCCGCGCTCTTCATACAGAATAACGGAACAGGTGGAAGTTCGTTACGCGGGTTTTGTAGTTTCTTACAAGTCCTGAAAACACGGGTGGACGGTATTCGATACGCACGGACTTTTCTAATAATTCGTAACGCAGATGTTCGGCGCAATTTCGGTACGACTGTCGTGGATTCCCGGAACGGAACGCGGGGAGCATGCGACGGCACGCGATGTTCGAGCTCGCTCGCTCTTACGCACACGCTATACCCGGTGACGCGAGGTACACGCTCACGACCTGCAAAACGAACACGAGAAGACTCAGAGAACCGCACTCACTCCTCTCGACGCGATTCCTCCGAGGAAAACTCCCTGTTTACTAAAATACGAAATACTATCTTCCCTCAAAACGCCGGCAATTGGCGTGAGACGCGAACACGAGGCGAGAAGCGCTTCGGCGCGTACGAAATCGAGGGCGAGACGAGAAGCGTTTCGTCCTCGCGCGAAACAATACGAACAATTACACGAGATGTCACGGGAAGGATCACTGAAGCGACTTACCGTTTTCGCAGGCGGCGTTCCCTGGTAACGTTATTGATAACGATCCGGCACTCGACACTCTTTGTTTAGCTGATTCGGGTTTCCGGTACGGAATTCGACACGACAGTGATCCTTCGCGGTGATCCTAGCGGCGATCTACTCGGCAATCCCCACCCTACTTATTATGGGGTTTCCCTAATTGGCGGATCTCGCACGCGAAATCAGTAATTGGTGGGCTCCCACGGATGTTCCCTGGCTCTGGACGACATCCGAATTTCCGTTAACGATTGCTTCGCGGCAAACGGGGCGTCCAAGACAATCCCAGGGCGCGTCCACACCACCCTCGCATTTGGAACCCCTTCCCGCGGGGTGAGACGGCAGCAGGTCCTCCATGGTGGAGTTCTTCTATGAAGAAAAGTCCGGTGTTGTGGGGGTTCGAGGCCTGTGTCGTCTCCGGGTCTTTCAACCCGTGTGCGTCGGCAGCCCTTTTATTAACCCGTCGACGGGACGTTTTGGTGAGCCAGCAGGTCGCGACGATAGAATCCCACGGAGCGAGCCGCCGTTGGAACCTCTAAAGGGGCTGGTGGTGCACGGGGCACGTCCTGTAACTTGGCCGTACTCGGCACGCGCAATTCAAATTACCCGCTGCTCTTTCGTTTTACGCGGAATTTCCTCGGGGATCGCTCTCGAGATTCGTGAGTGTTGGTTTGGTACGCTAGGTGGCGGTCCGGTCCATACGAACTGCCTTTCTGGCCGCGAAATTTAACGGAGAAGTGACGTCGCAGAATCTGCAACGTCACAATGTACAAGATGTTTTTTACGTGTCTGTGGTTGATGGTACGTGGTGCGCGTTGTTATAAAATATTTTTCGTGGAAGTAGGTGCAGTATACAACAATATAGCAAAACAACAATTTATTACTAAACAATAACCATAGACATCCCCTGGGGTCCAAAACCGTCTGACGAGAGACCAAGTTGTTAGAAGATGAAAGACATCGGGGCAAATATTTAGGGAAAGTATATCGCTCATTATTAACAGTACTACTAACCAGCGTGGATGCGGAACGAGCATTTTCAACTGAAGGTAATTCAACTGCGGGCTCCTTCGATGGCCCATCTGCCCTGCACGTTTTCCAAAATAACAGAAACTAATAGCACCGAATTACGCATAGTAGCAATAGTCCCAAGAAGCCGTTACTCTTCGTTAAAACTTTTAGCATTTTATTAATCTATTGTACACATTTGGTAACCAGAAATCGAGCCATCGTCGAGTTCTTAATTTCCGCCTGCTTTGTCCGAGTCAAGGCGCTGGTTTATGGCTACGGTGCCCTTGGGACACGCGGATTCCCCGCTCGGGGGTACAATCTTACCTGCCGGTGACTCCCGGTTTGGAGGCGGTCATTTACTCATTCCATTCCATTTGAAAACACGTTCCATCGAACAGTTGCTGAAATGAAAATCAGCAGTGTGCTGTTGAGAGGCCGTTAACCTCGCCAGCTGTTCTGTACCAGTCTTCCTACGGTCGCGAGCATGGACGGACGATTTTTCGTGCACAAGCAGTCGAAACAGTCGATTTACTTGAAAGGATTTCTGTGAATCATTTGTGTGGATTTCATTCAACGTTTGTGGACCCAATGGATATGTGTGAATAATTTTACTGTGATCGTGAATAAATTAATAATATGGGCCGGATTGTGCAGTGAATGGACATTGACCCCTCCTGCTCGATAATTTCATAGATCGAACAATTAAAATGATCTTATGAATTTTACGAGTAGGCAGGTTCAATGTTGTACACCGAATAATTTGTGATTACAGGAATCATTTTCACCTTGCTGGGGCTCTACATGAGAAGGCTTTCTTAGTATTGACGGTGTTAGAGTGAGCGGTGGCCGCGTATCTAACAGCTGTTCGTGCCGCGCGCCTTCGGGGCCGTTCGCGACAGTAATATCGCGGTGCAGCGTTAGCTTTAAATAATTTTAATTCCGTCAATTTTAAAGTGTCTGCCTTTTCAAAAATAGGTCTGTAAAGAGGAGACTTGGAGCTGTCACCTCATTTATTTTCGAATTTTTGAAAAAGTCCCGGCTATAAAAAAATTGCATGTTTAAAACATTTGCAAAATAAATGGTGAAAAAACAATTTTTTCCAAATCTAAATATTTCCAATAGATACTCTTCTGTGTTCACTACAAGCTTCTGAAAACTCATTTTCCTCGGTACGTCAGTTCTAGTGTTATAATTTAATGAAAAAAAGTTGACACTTTTCTTTACTCGTCTGTAAAACCAACATTTTTTAAGATTTCGAAAAATCCTTCGAGATTCGTTCATAGGTTACTAAAGTCTACAACATATTCAAATTTGAACTATCCGACATAGGTCTCGAAAAATTTTCTTCTCTTGTTTGTTCTCTGTCATTCATTCTCTCACATCATTGTCTCTGCCAATATGCCTCTAGGTCGCGCTCTGATTGGTCCGTGTTTTTCGTTAATAACTCCTTAACAAAGCCGAAATGGCCATTTTTGCAAAGGAAAATGTCGCTTCAAATGGCCTCAGGAACCTCCCCTTTGAAGGAACCGTGAAATTTTTGGGACACCCTGTACATTACACATATAATACAGTACATCATACGAAAAACTATTAAAAATATTTTTATAGCAATAAAAAAATATACCTTTAGAAAATTTTGTTGAAATATTTTATGCGTCTCTTAATGATTGTTTCGAAAATGGAACAAAAAGAACAGCAACTAAGAGAAGATTATAAAGAATTTTTGGAGCTAATAACAATTATTTTCCTGGGTGGGACTCCATCAAGAAATATATGATTTCGGGCCCCAGAAGCTTTACATCACGCTCGTTGGATGGTGAAAGCTTTATATTGCTTAAACATATATTTATTTAAAAATCAATTTATGTTAAATGTCGACGAAGAAAATGGAATTCGCGACATTTGCGTCTTTCTCGCCAATATTTACATAAAAGTGTGGATTCGAGCTCCAATGGCAGCGGAAGCTCCACGTCAAGATATGGCATTTTTACAGAAACTGTATGCCTACCGTTCTACTGACGAAAAAATAAGTTATGTACGATTAAAAAAATTTTGCAACCATTTATGGTATTTATCACCAGACAAATTCCTGGCCAATTGTCAATTTTCCCGAGCCTTCGAAGAATTGTGGCTGGATTTGGCGAATGAAAATTAAAAATATTAAGCTTTTTGTGATATAAAACGGGAGAAGTGTAGTGCATTGTCATGCATAATTGTTGCTCCTTTTTCGAAAAAATTCGCCACGATTTGGGTTTAAATGAAATAAGTATAACAAATGTTAATAAATATCCGCATATTTTTTTAGAAATTGCTTTCTTCAAACATATATCATCGATATTGCCAGAAGAAAGCTTATATTGCAACCGATTCATGGGCCCCTGGCCACTACCGTGCCCATCGCGATGTTAGTCGATTTGCTACAGTTCCCGTTTCCTCAAAACGGGAGATTAAGTTCCTAATCGTTCGCGCACTGGGACTTGTTCGTAAATGCTTCATATATTTTCGTTGAGTTAAAATAATAAAGCGTTGAGAAGAATTGTTGTGGCAAAGCTCTTTACGTTTGTACACGTAAATTAAAACACATAGCTTGTTAAAACTATTGAGTATAATATTTATTAAATTTGATACACGTCGCTACGTGAACAGGCGATACTTTTACAAACTTTAATATAAGCGGTAATGTTACATGTGTATTGCGCGAGAAGAACTCTCAAACAATTAACCTTCTACGCGACTCCCTATCAAGAATAAAAAAATTCAATTGTTTTGACACGTTGTTCTGTTTCGTAGTAAGACATAATTCTTCATAAACATCACTAAAACCTCAAAAAAAATTAATGATTACAAAAGTTATTTTCATTTTACATCACATCGCCGTCGTTGGCCCACCCTGTATATAGTACTGGTTACTTGAAATTAATCAAAGAGCTACTTCAGGCATGTGCTAATACCTTTCCGAGCATGATAATGCTGCCGACCTACGGTCAGAGAAAGAAATCAAATTCTGTACGAAGGTCAGCGATTATTATATGTCATCGGCATATTTATCTAAAATTGGTGAAATCCCGTCTGCATCAAATATTTATTAGTTGTTAAACAATATTCTCTTAGAGTTCTCACCGATTTTACATACTCCTCCAACTTCTTTAGAATTAAATTACAGCGTAATGCTCGATATTTAGAGTTAACGATATTGACAATCTTGCTTTGGAGATAGCCTTTTTCCTCCTACTGGTGACATGGTGACATTAGGCTCGCTTGCAACCGACACTTTCGTATCGTTTGCAATATCCAGTAAATATTTGATTCTAGTACTCGTGAATGTCAGAAGATTTATTATTCTAGTTATATTTCTTTCTTTTCTTTTCTAATTAAATTTCTACTAATTGTAAAAAAGTTAAGCCAAGAACTGTTACAAGTGTCGTGGTACAGTTTGTATCATTTTATTTGGGTGACTGTCTGCGTGCACGCAACAAGTTGCTCACACGAAAGAATATCGGATGATGAAACAGAACGAGCAGTTAGATGTTGTGTACATGTTGAGCGTGACAGTTGGTGTGTGCGTTATCTCCGTCTTGAACAATTTAGTTATTTACGGTTTTGATGTGTGTGCTACTTAAACACCTGAAATTGTGTACAGATGTGAATGATTAAAAGGATCGCAAGCTAGGATTACAAATCTGACATCAGGTATCTTGTCATATTTTATCAATAATTTCATTTCGAAAACGAATTTTTGTTATGTACGTGTTTTTATCATTTTAGACCTCTAGTCTTCTACTCCCTTTTCTGATTTTGTTAAACGTTTTTTTCTGTTAGATTTAAAACTATGGAGTGCCAAATTTTTAAAATCTGAACACTTCTGGCATGTTTTTTTTTTTAATTTGAGTTTACTCGAGGAGTTAAAATAGGAAAAACTGCCAAAATTATTTGTGCTATAGGTCAAAATGTTCATCGTTGAAATGAGAAAACTCTGTGAGTAGTTCATACATTTTTAATACAATAACTTATTTTTTATGCTCCATTTCGATAGAATGGTAAATTTTGAATGAAAAAGTATTCTTCATGTCGTGTTTACGCGTCCATTTATAAAAAAATTTATATTTCTATATATTTAACAGCTTTAAATTCTAGAACTTTTATCAGAAAGCTTTTCACGTATTGTTTAAAATAATAAAGATCTTTCAGGCTATAAGTCTGTCATAAGTCCGTTAGCTCCTTGATTATTGCATGACACATAATTAAATTCAAGATTCTGTCGGAAGAGATAAAGTTGAACTTAAATATGGTATAAAACACATGCGTAACAAACGTCTATTTTCGTAATAAAATTGCGCTTCAAACATCATTGTCCAAGGTGAACTTGGTCACGTTTCTCATTGCTTACGTGGTAATTCGATTCCGAGCGACTAATGTAACTTGATGTTCCGTATCAAGCCGAATCAGGAAGTCATAATAATCCATTTTTATTGGTGTAAAAACATAATAAATTAATGTGTTTAATAGTTTCCCACAAAAAACTCCTGGTAATTAATTAGAAGTTTGGCCTTCCCTCCGATCTTAATACTTCTTGGATACGTGGTGGGGGATGAAATTTTAAACAACCTTTTCCTTTGGAAGTATATGGCGGTCTCCTTTCGTCTTCAAGATATTTGCGAAAGATTGTTTGTACCACTGCAAGTGAGTCCGTCTATGCGTGTGCGTCTATGACACAGTACTTACCAGCAGAGTCATATAGATTTTAGCACAGACGAGATATAGGAATAGACTGGACATGCAATGTATTCCGGTGGCCGTCGGTTTTGGGGTCCTAGGACCCCAGAGTGACCCCATTACCATTCAGTGTCAACACCCAACGTTATCGATAAAACACACTTTGTGAGCAATATTAACACGAAGAAAAATGTTTATACTCCATTCGCATTGCGTGTACTTAATATGATTCGGCGGGAGCAAACATACATGATACTTCGGTTTAAATGTTGAATATGACATCTATAAAGGGTTTTTTTACTTATCGAAAAATTACGTCTTCTATATGCATTGTAAACGGAAGTTTAGTAATGTTACTTTTTACGCATTCCTAATGTTTTCGTTTTTATAGTTTGTTATTATATTTCGTCATAATATGCATATTTTATAGCTCTTTTATTACATTTTGATCTAATAATGCATACATAGCTATATAATTACATCAAAATGTAATAAACAGATATAAATAATACGCACAGATCTAATGAAATTTAATACACCGGCTATTTACAATAACTTGATTTATTGTGAGAAATTAATAAACTAGTAATAAACTAAATGATGAGCAAGTATGCTAAGCTTTCAAAATGAATAATCAACTTTGATATCATGTAACCGATTTCATTGTTTCTACGAGGCAGTATTAGTTACACTATAATGTTTATTGTTATAATTGATTTCACTGCTCAGCTGTATATATATAACCGAATTAATACTTGATTTCGGAGCTATATATATAAAAGTTATACCTAAAGGCCACCACAGTGGGATTCTATACCTTTGGGCTGTTGGACATTTGTAAAATCATATATGCATATAATTGTTTATAACATTGATAATTAATGTTATTTTTTTCCATTAACGCATTCTACGCATTGAGAACAGAAAAACTTTGAGAGAAATTATATTCCGCGAATGAACCGTTTAGTCAGGAAAAATTGTTAAGGATTTCATAACGTTTTGATTGGGTAGAGTTACACATAGAGCATGCATGAGCCTACCACTATTCTGCCACTTGGGTAGGACCTACCTGAACGGCGAGGTTTGGCTCAATTGTATGCGTGCGTATCCTTACATATACATAATACGACGACAGAAAATCTAGCAAGGTGCAATTTGACCTGAAAACAGTATGAAATCTTTTACAATTTTTCCTAACCAAATGGTTCATTTGAATGGTTCATTTGTGAAATAAAAAAAAATGAACAATAATTCACAATGTTATAAACAATTTTTCGGACGATTTTTTAATTTTAATTTGGTGCGAACGCAAAGTTGTGTTTTTGTGTATTTTGATACAAAGCTTCTTGGCAGAAATGTATTCCGTCGTCGCGAAATCGAAGGGATACGCTCGAGTATCCCATAGCATGGTGACGCATAGGGCTTTCCAAATTACAAGGAAATCCGCTATTATTCTATTGAAATTGTAGTTTCTAAAGACAGTGGCACCATTGAACTACATCTGGCGGCATATCTACATTTGATGGAGTATAGAAGTTGTGTTGTAAATGTTCATCACGCTGATGCTTTTACTATTATTTGTTTATATTGCTTTATAATTTTATAAACATTAAGTGTATTCTGTAAATCATCGGCATTCGTAAATCCCTTTGTTCACGCCTTTAAGCAGCCAATCCTGTTAAAGTTACTAAATATACGTTTATATGTATAAATATACAGAGGGTCCCACATAAATGGGAACACCTAAATATCTGTCGTATTTACAATCCTATCAGAAAACTTCAGAGGACAAAGTGACACTATTGCAGGGGGCAAATATAATGGTAAAGAAAAAAATTTGTATGTCGTGTTTTTTAATGAAATTTCAAGGTCACCGATGTTTTTTTAGATGGAATAGTAGATTTTTTTTACGATAGCATGATAGACAATAAAAAACTGAATTTAGTGGATACCACCTTTTTGACCTTGAAATGACCTTGAGCAAGAATAATCATGTTGGAGCGGATAAAATGTGGAAGTTTAAAAGTTTCGTGTTTCAGCAAAGATTACGCGTTGTTTACGGCGGGTTGACCTTTACATATCATAATAAATGTTCTAAATGTTGACCATCCTCATTTATGCAATATTGCAAACTTGAGCAGAATTGCAAAAGACCAATTAAATGATCTGTAGGCATTGTCGATTTCCTGAGACGTAATTGAAGCACATGCTGCAGTAATCCTTTGCCGCATATCCTGTGGCGTTGTGGGTTTATCTTTGTACACAATACATTTTATCTTGTCCCATAGATAAAAGTCCAATGGTGTCAGATCCGGAGAACGGGCTGGCCATGGAATTGTTCCTCGTCGCCCAATCCAGCGCCCAGGATATTTCGTATTTAGCACCGTTCTAGCAACTTTAGAATAATGCGCTGGACAACCATCATGTTGAAACTACATGCGCTCCCGATCGAATAACGTAATTTCTTGTAAAAGGCCCGACAAATCCTGGCGTAAAAATGCAGCATACTTTTTACCCGTAAGAGTTCCTTGTATAAAGTACGGGCCTATTATTTTACTGCATAAAATTCCGCACCATACGTTAACGGTCCACGGTCTTTGCTTTTATACTCCTCTTAACCATCGTAGATTCTCAGCTGACCAGAAGTGCATATTGTGCAAATTTACTTGCCTATGATTGGTAAAAGATGCCTCATAATGTGACAACGTTTCGTACTTTAGACTTGACAACGCTGTAGAAGTTTGATCAGTCGAACGCGAGTCGCACTGGATCTCGTTCTCGAATTCACCGTTCTCAAAGCGTAAAGGACGTTAAAATCACTGGCATTTTAAGGTGACGGTACTACAGATACCTATGGCGACCAAGTCCTATAAGATGTCCAGTCTATTCCTATATCTCGTCTGTGATTCTAGATTACAGTCCCCACTTAAGTGACAGTCTAGGTCAATCAGCTCCATTCATAACTGTGTACCGACAATCTTAAAAGAAAATTTTTTTTTAATAATGAAACTTTTTAATTAAACTAATTAATAACCCTAACCCTAACCATAACCTATCCCTAAAACGAATACGTACACAATCATATTTAAAGAATCATTCCTATAGTATTAAACGGTTGGAGCAAAATATTCTTAAAGTTCAAAATTTTATTTCCTTTTTTAAAATTAAATTTCTTAAAACCTTGGGATTCCGCAGGATTAGATTTAGTGCTACTAAACGTTCTTTAACATTCGTAGTTATACGCAAACTTTCTGTAATATTTACGAAGAATGAGGTTTTCGAAATCAACAATAAAAAGAAATTGAATTCTTGAAGTTTCAATACTACATATAGTAACGCTCACCGATATATTTGACTCGTATCACAATTTCTCGACCGAGCGGTCGGACTTTTGGCCCCTCGAGGGGCGTGGAGTATACCCCGCAGTAGGAGAGATAATGTCACTGCGCCTAACTTATTTAACTTTGTAGCGTTCTTCGCAGCACTACTGTACTGTACCTCCATAAAGATAAGGGATCAAGACATCCAAAAACATGTTTGTATTATAAAATAATAAAATATTATTTTCTATATTTTACAGAATATTCTAAGTAGATTTCAAGGTTATATGAAATTTATTTATTGATGTATTTTCAGTCACCCCAATTATTTTTCCATAAGTTTTTCCATAAGTGTAATGATTTTATACACTCTAGAACCTCGCTTATCCAAACACGTCGAGGTACAAGGCTATTCGGATAACTGATGAATTGGAAAAATAAAAGCCTATTTACTACTCCTACCTCCGGCGCTTATTTTTGTTCCGATAACGTAAGTCGACGTTTGGATGATACAAATTGTTGCTTTCGTACATAGAGGTCACGCGATTGTCTGCCACACATCATGTTTGATCGTTTGTTGGAATCCACGCACGAGGATCAGTTATACATGTTCTATGTACTTGGGGATACGGGTTTACATAACTAATAATACGCTCGGCTGTAATTTGTACACTCCGCGACAAATCTATGAGACATAAATGAAAATGAATGAAAAGCATATGGGTAAGGTAGGTGTTCGGATTTTGTTCAAATTCGAATATATTGTAATATTTAGTTCTATATGAAGGTATGTCAAATGGATTTTCGATACCTTGAAAATTGTTGGTTTCACAGGCCTGCAAAATGAAGTATGAATCTTTTTTCATGAAATTATGACGGCTGAACCAATGAAATCAATGAAAATAATATTCTAGGTGCTTATTGCGAAAATACCAGAGTATCTAATAAAAAGTATTTAAGTTGAAAAAAATGTTTTTTTCGTCATTAATTTTGCAATTGTTTCAAACAAATGAGATGTTTTTCCTAGCGTCGAAAAATTTAAAAATGTTGACTCCCCTTTGACTTGTTACTTTCGTCTGTAAACAGTTAATAAAAGTACAAAATTTAAAAGAATTATAGAGTTGTTCTTGTTTGGATTTTTTGAAAACCATATACCCAAGATAGATCTATTCGTAATAGGTCGTCGCTGATATAAAAAAAATGGTTAAACATTAACGTGCAGGAAGGGGCAGCTAAATCTTACATAATTTTTTACAACATATATCCACGCATAGTTTCGCCAAAAGTCACGAAGAAATAGTGAGGAGTACTTTTTAAAACCTGAATGGAAGTTATCAGTAGCGTTTAAATTTACATTATTAATTTGGTATCACGAAAATGGAGAAAAAAAACAAACTAACATGAAAATAAATAACAAGCACACACCGCCAGTAATATACTCTATGTGGAAATAATGAAAAGATTTCACTGTTATTGAACGAACACACTAGCACAATTGGTAAATGAATACTAATAGAAACTTTTCACATGCAAGGTGAAGTAGCCCGATATAGTTAATACTTGTTTATTGGTTTTAATATCAGTAGTTACCTTTGCAATAGATATCTAGGAACACTTCTGTTAAGGTTTAAAATACCAACATGAAAAAAGATTTTTTGATTTCTGTCTATTGTGAACGCACTGTGTGCCGCACAGTGGAGCTAAATCGTGAAAACATGGCGAAAATAGGAATGAGTACTTCAATTTAGTCTAAAACTCGCACTCTGGAGTTCTTGGGGCTGCTGATTATGAATCTGGTGTCAAAATTACAAAAAATAAAATGGCGGATTCAATATGGCGGACAATGGAGTCTATATAATGTTCAATTATATTCTTTTGATTATACTACAACATCTTTACCCACAGGAGAGTACATTATTTTTCATTAAACTTAGCTATTTCTTGTTAGTATCTATACTGTAATCGAAATAATCATGTACACGTAAAATAAGGTTACGTATTTAGTATGAGAATTATATTTCTCTAAATAAAGTAGATGTCCGAATATGCTTCCACGCTATTGTGTAAAATGATTATGCATACTTATAAATGCTACTATAACAACATAAAAATTTATTAATCTATAAGTCCCACTGTCCGTCATTTTGTTTTTTTTTTAAGTTCTGACATCAGATTTATATTTCAGCGACCCAAAAAAAATGAGAGTTCTAATTTTTAAGGAAATCCAATCGTTTTTGGGATACGCTTCCGTCATATTGAATCTGCCATTTTGTTTTTTGTAATTTTGACATTAGAATTAGAATAAAAGATTATTTTCAAGCAATACAGAGGCAACGATTGTCGCTATTTGTCAATATAATTTACAGGAAAGATAGTTTGTAATGTCAGTGTTAAAAAGAAAACTTTATTGAACGGAGCTTTCCTCAGCTTTTTCTTGTAGGGCTCGGTAAACATATAGAACTACGAATATTTAAACGCTTAACTTGTCTATTATTTTTCTCCATGATCTTAGTGAAATTGGGGCAGGGAAGATATTTTGTTATTTTCTTGTGCACACGAATAGAAAATCTGACAAGTTTCGTATTCATATCTATGAAAATATAGGTATAGGAACAAAAATTCAGGTTTGAGTAAAAACTGTCGATTTTTAATAAAATAAAAGAGATTAAGCTCAGTGGCCTTTCAACACCACCAAAAAAATTTTCAAAAAAGAAACGTATCTCAACTATTTTCTTGGGCTAATAACCAATAGAAAATGAAATAAATAATAGCCAAAATTAAAACTTTTTTAAAAATTTTTCCGCCTTGGCCTCACTATGCGACGTTAAGAAGGACATGGTTATGTGATTTGTGGTGGTTGTGGTGTCGAATCGGTCACTTCGAATTAGGGAACTTGGATCCGACAGGATTTACGAAGAAGGGTGTAGAGACCAACTCCGGAGAACAAACTCGTTTATTCGTTTAAGATCTAAGCTAGACTCGGCTATACTTAGTAAGTGTCGGTAGTTCGGTAGTCAAGAAAGTTCAAGAGAGTTCTGATTTTGTGGAGTCGCGTAAGATTTTAGGAAAGCTCGGATGTAGGTGTGGTCTTGGAAAATTGCATATGGTTTTGTAGGGTGTGTCGTAAAAAGTGGTGGAGATGGCGAGAAGTTAGAGAGGGAATGTAGAAACATTGAGGTGGAGTAGGAGTAGAGTACGCAGGGTGACAAAGGCTATAGTTATTGTCTTTCGTAGCGAAGCGCGGTACAGGCGACCACGCACGGAAGTCACGAGGGCGCGACGCGCACTAACATCGGAGATCGCTTAACAACCGCGTTGTTGATTCCCGCGCTCGGGGATAGTAACGATTGCGTGTAAATTGCGGGCTCACAGAGGCCACAGCCCCTTTTGATAGTAAAGTAGAATCGCGGAACCTTGCGAGAATGCACACGGAAATATAAAATAGCGCAAATCCTACAATTTCGAATAAAAATAAACAACCCCTTGTCCGTTTACGAATTATCCTTGCTCTACCGAAATTTTATGTAATTTCTACCTAATCCCGAATAAACCTTGTTTGTCCAGCAACTTCCCGAGCATTCATTTATAATGGCTACAATGTTTATTAAATTGGTGACAGGAATGAACAAATTTACTTTATTGTTTAGCTTTCTTGTACTTGTAGAATATATTAAAAGTAAACCTTAGTGGTTAGTCTCTCAAACTAAGGATTCTGCATCATTATCTATATCCTGTAGATAGTTTAGATGATCTCATCCATTTCTATACTTTCAAGAGAACGTTTCTTGAATTAAACTACAACTACATCTAGGTTAAATTCCGGGTGTGTTCCAGATTAAAAATGTTTTTGTCAAATGCGGCGCATAAATGTTAATTAACAATCCCTTTAGTTTTGGAAATATTGAACCAGTCGAATAACTCATGATTCATTTCGTGATTTTAATCATTATCTTAACAATGATCTATTAATAATTACTTTTCATGTTTGTTTTGTTTAAGGCTGTTAATCCGCAATGTTGGAGTACTTCCAAATATTATGCGGCGTTATGGTGCTGCTGCTAGCAGGTTACTATTACCTTTCTTCAATTAACAACTATTGGCGAAAGCTTGGAATAGCCGGACCAGACCCGTCGCTGCTTTTGGGAAATCTTAAATCAGCTACGTTTAGACAGTTATCTATGGGCGATTCCATAAAGGAAATGTATAATGAATACAAACACGAGCCAGTATTCGGAGTCTTCGCAGGCACTACACCAGTTTTAATGATCAATGATCTTGATCTGGTCAAAGATGTCCTTATCGGAGACTTCTCCTTATTTGCTTCGCGAGGATTGCCCATCTTTCGCAAGGTATATAAGAGTAAATAATACTCATAACAGTTATCACCAGTTCTTGAAATTTTCACTGGAAAAGTAAAAAATAGTTTTAAGCTCCCAATTCAGTTATATTATTTAACCTTTGTAAAAGTGCAAAACATCGACTACAAATACGTAGTATTAGTTTATCACATATGACATGTCCGTTTTCTAACAACAACATTAAACAAACAGAACTTTCTTCTAAATAAAACTTATTGATCAAAGTAAGCACTAAAAAAAGTAGGTCCTCAAAAATCAGCTTTGTTCCTTAGAAATGTATAATAATAAACCTGCAGTTCATAATAGTATTTCTTGATCATATCTCTTCATAACTTTTTTATTCTAAAATCGGACATTTCATATGAAACAACCTACTATAGATTGTTTACTACTATATTCAATTAATTAGTTGTTTAAATAAATTCTTGCAGCATTTTTGTCAAATAATTTATTAGTGCATAAGAAATAAAGAGTACACCCAATTTCAACCAAAATACAATAGAACCTCCATCTTATGAACAACCTTTATGTGAATGTTCCATTACATCAGGCATGGGCACGGGTAGAGCACACCTCAAACGCCTGCTTCTTCCACCAACCTCTTTTCCATGCAGCGCGCGCCATCTTCGCGATCGCGCATGTCTCGCGCCTTCGTTGCCCCCACCATACGTATCTTCGTATTTACCTGCCCCCAGGGTTTCGCGAGGCCTGCACGAGACATGCGCACTGCTCGTGGCGGGCGAAGCGCGTTCTTTCTCCATGGTAACGATGGATACTGGTGGAGGGCAGTGGGCGCTATGCTGGGGACGGTCTTGTCTCAATTGAGACAAACATGCCCATGCCTGCATTACATAAACACCCATTATTTGAATCTTCTATTATACAAATGCATAATCAGTATATTTTCTGTGAATTTACTTTATGTAAGAATACTATGCGTTTACATATGTATTTGCTTCTATAGGATGAAATCTATTCACGATGACTCAGTATAAAATTGGTATAGTACTAGGACCGTAATGTCTTGCTTTCGTTCAAAACGGAACCGCATAGCATTAACAATTGTAACTTGAATGTGAGCAATGTGCAACAAATGTACGTCGTAACTATGAGTTGCATTGTTCAAACGCCTATAACTAAATTAATTTTACGAATTCACACAAATCTTTCTGCACGCATGTTCAAGAATATTTTTACTTAAAGCAAATGCAAAAAATTGATACTGTGAAAGTTTAAAACCACAGTTTTATTAACCAAAAGTTATATTAAGCGGCGTATATGCAAAATAGAGACCAACCTTAGAATTACAAAGCGGTATTGATCCTCTGCTGCATCATAGACTTAAGATTCTTACAGACATTGCATGCAATGCGTTTTTCTGTCTACTGTTCTGAATTACCGATTCTGTAGAATATACTCCAGCACGACAGCGAAGTGTAACGCAATGAAACAGTCAGTTAGAAAACTACAGGGCCGTCGAGATAAATCCGGAAGTTGTTCGGGTAATCTCACAAATAAGATGTAGGTAAGGCAAATACATATGCACAAAGCAGTTTCGATAAGGTAACTCGTGGGTGAATAATTGAAGTCCAGAAGTCCAGAAGTCCAGAATTGGTGCTCGAATTGAAAGAAAAAATTAATCAAGCTTTACGAAAACCTCTGTTATCACTGGTTTCCCGACTTGTGGTCTCCCTGTAACCCCGACTAAAATCCCTTTGATTATTACATGTGCGACATAGTCGACGCAAAGGTAAATGCAAAGCATCACGACACAAAGCATGTGAAGCGAGTTCAGGTTCACGTTTCAGAAGGTCGTGGCAGCTAACGAAGGCTACATTGCGTAATTCTACTTTTTATACCGTTTACTACTTTTGTACAAATGGCAAAAGAATATTGTTTTTATAATTGTTTTATAATTTTCCATTGTAATCATTATATTGAAAGCTATGATTATAACTCGATTATTAATAATTCTCCTTTATAAAAAAACTTTTCTGGATTTACCATGACGACCCTGTAATGCCCTGTATTTATGGTGCGATAAAAAGCTATTGTTTTGTTTGCCGAAAATATAAACAATTTTTATGGGGGAAATGTACTCCCACTTTCAATTTAAGATTTAATCAAGGCATTATGAATTGATTAATTCCACAAACATATATTTACAGATAGAATCTTTGTCAGAACATCTGTTCAATTTGGAACCTGAAGTATGGCGCCCATTGAGAGCAAGACTCTCGCCGGTGTTTACGTCTGGGAAACTCAAAGAAATGTTTCCTCTCGTGATCGAATGTGGAGAACGCTTGGATAAATACTTGGACAGCGTGATAAAGAATGGGGGGGCTGTGGAATGCCGTGAAATAGCAGCAAAATTTACAACCGATGTAATCGGCACCTGTGCTTTTGGAATTGACATGAACGCCCTTGCAGACGAGAACAGCGAATTCCGCCGAATGGGTAGAGAGATCTTCACCCCATCCATGCAACAATATCTAAGAGATACTCTAAGGCAATTTTTTCCGAGCATATACGCACGATTGGGTCATTTAGTGCAGCCAAAGAAGGTCACCGATTTCTTTACAAATGTTGTGACGGACGCAATGAAGTACAGAGAAAAACATAATGTGGTTAGAGCCGATTTCATCAATATGCTCCTAGAACTGAAAAGAAATCCAAGTCAGTTGGAAAATATTGGTAAGATGTATGACAATGAATTAGGAAGAATCGTGCAGTTTCGGTAATACTAACAATAAATTTCTGTGGCATAACTTGCTAAAGATCAAATATGAAAAAAGTTATTTGTGGTACAATATTTACTTAATAAAAGGCAACAAAGTGGTGTTGACTCTTTGGTACAGACTTTCTGTATTTTATTTGTTTAACGCGCATGCCGATTTAAGGCACAGACAAGTTAAATTGACAAAGAATGGGATAAAAGACCCAAGTACTAACACTTTAAGAAATGACACTGATATTATTGCATAGTTTTTGTATTAGTTAACCAAAAATATAAGTCTTTATTTGGTAACGCAAACAACTCCTTTTTACCCTTTACGATAAAGAGACTCAAGGTGATTTTTATATCTCTATAATAAAACAAAACAGAAAGAAACTAATTATTACATTGTAGGCTACTCTTGAAAGCATATAACTTTCGTTTCAACTATTCTTTATATGCCAAATAGTTTACATGTAATTCGGGTCGCACACTCACACTCTGAGTCACCCTGTAGGTGTCCGCGTTATATGTCTATGCACTAACAAAATAATGCATTTGTTGTATCATATTTCAGAGTTGACGGACTCGTTGCTGACTTCGCAGGCATTTGTCTTCTTTTTAGCTGGATTTGAAACTTCATCGTCGACGATAGGACATGCACTGTACGAATTAGCTTTAAACACTGAGATACAGGATAGGTTACGAAAAGAAATTAAACAAACTTGCGAAGAGAATGAACGAGAGGGTAAAGTTCTAACGTACGATCAAGTGAAACAAATGAAGTATCTGGATGCAGTGTTTCGAGGCAAGTATTATTCTTATTATCATTGGTACCATACATATCGTATGATTTTAACTGATTAAATAATCTCGGCATTTTCTCGTTAATCGTTACACGAACTTTGTACACATTCGTTCCCTCTCACACATACGCATTCATAATATGAGAACCAATATTCTATAACACCTCACTTTGACCGTACAACTGTTACGTCGGGAGAATATCTTTGTTCGAATTTCTCTCACGAATCTCCCAAATTCATCTCTAGCAGGAAACGTCCTAGATAACCTCCGATTAAACCTTACTGTAAAGACTCAGCTGTAGTCTGGATTCATTGGAAATTACAAAAACTAGGAATGTGACCCTGCGTCATCTATGTAAACAACAAGCAATTTTTTTATAGCCAGGACTTTTCTAAAAATTCGAAAATAAATGAGGTGACAGCTCCAAGTCTCCACTTTACGGACCTATTTTTGAAAAGGCAGGCACTTTAAAATTGACGGAATTAAAATTATTTAAAGCGAACGCTGCACCGCGATATTACTGTCGCGAACGGCCCCGAAGGCGCGCGGCACGAACAGCTGTTAGATACGCGGCCACCGCACACTCTAACACCGTCAATACTGAGAAAGCCTTCTCATGTAGAGCCCCAGCAAGGTGAAAATGATTCCTGTAATCACAAATTATTCGGTATACAACATTGAACCTGCCTACTCGTAAAATTCACAAGATCATTTTAATTATTCGATCTATGAAATTATCGAGCAGGAGGGGTCAATATCCATTCACTGCACAATCCGGCCCACATTATTAATTTATTCACGATCACAATGAAATTATTCACACATATCCATTGGGCCCACAAACTTTGAATGAAATCCACACAAGTGATTCACAGAAATTCACATATCACGCACAACTAGTTCACATTTGATGCACGTCAATCGACTGTTTCGACTGCTTGTGCACGAAAAATCGTCCGTCCATGCTCGCGACCGTAGGAAGGCTAGTTCAGAACAGCTGACGAGGTTAACGGCCTCTCAACAGCACACTGACCATTTTCATTTCAGCAACTGTTCGATGGAACCGTGTTTTCAAATGGAATGGAAAGAGTAAATGACCGCCCCCAAACCGGGAGTCACTGGCAGGTACGCTTGTACCCCCGAGCGGGGAATCCGTGTCTCCCAAGGGGGTACCGTAGCCATAAACCAGCGCCTTGACTCGGAACAAAGCAGGCGGAAATTAAGAACTCGACGATGGCTCGACTTCTGGTTACCAAATGTGTACAATAGGTCAATAAAATGCTAAAAGGGTTTAATTGCGCTTTGGCGAACTCTTTTTTTACATGTTTTTTTTTTATACAATCTTATAGATTTCGACAGGAAAACACCGAAAATGAAAATCTTATTGTGCCGAATATTGATATATTTGGTAGCTGATACACATAAAATGGGCTAAATTCTTCCTAACAGATCCGTTTCATGGCAGCTCAAACGCATACGTAATAATAACACATTTACTAATTCAAAATGCGAAACATTATACCATGGTCGGGCCGGACTTCTCCGCTCCCACGACGAATTTCCGCCTGCTTTGTTCGAGTCAAGGCGCTGGATTATGGCTACGGTACCCCCTTGGGACACGCGGATTCCCCGCTTGAGGGTACAAGCGTACCTGCCAGTGACTCCCGGTTTGGGGGCGGTCATTTACTCTTTCCATTCCATTTGAAAACACGGTTCCATCGAACAGTTGCTGAAATGAAAATGGTCAGTGTGCTGTTGAGAGGCCGTTAACCTCGTCAGCTGTTCTGAACTAGCCTTCCTACGGTCGCGAGCATGGACGGACGATTTTTCGTGCACAAGCAGTCGAAACAGTCGATTTACGTGCATTAAATGTGAACTAGTTGTGCGTGATATGTGAATTTCTGTGAATCACTTGTGTGGATTTCATTCAAAGTTTGTGGGCCCAATGGATATGTGTGAATAATTTCATTGTGATCGTGAATAAATTAATAATGTGGGCCGGATTGTGCAGTGAATGGATATTGACCCCTCCTGCTCGATAATTTCATAGATCGAATAATTAAAATGATCTTGTGAATTTTACGAGTAGGCAGGTTCAATGTTGTATACCGAATAATCTGTGATTACAGGAATCATTTTCACCTTGCTGGGGCTCTACATGAGAAGGCTTTCACAGTATTGACGGTGTTAGAGTGTGCGGTGGCCGCGTATCTAACAGCTGTTCGTGCCGCGCGCCTTCGGGGCCGTTCGCGACAGTAATATCGCGGTGCAGCGTTCGCTTTAAATAATTTTAATTCCGTCAATTTTAAAGTGTCTGCTTTTTCAAAAATAGGTCCGTAAAGAGGAGACTTGGAGCTGTCACCTCATTTATTTTCGAATTTTTAAAAAAGTCCTGACTATAAAAAAATTGCATATGTTTAAAACATTTGCAAAATAAATGGTGAAAAACCATTTTTTCCAAATCGATATATTTCCAATAGATACTCTTATGTATTCGCTATAAGCTCCTAAAAACTCATTTTCCTCGATACGTTAGTTCTACTGTTATAATTTAATGAAATAAAGTTGACACTTTTATTTACGCGTCTGTAAAACCAACATTTTTGGAGATTTCGAAAAATCCTTCGAGATTCGTTCATAGGTTCCTAAAGACTACAACATATTCAAATTTGAACTATCCGACATAAGTCTCGAAAAATTTTCTTCTCTTGTTTGTTCCTTGCTTTCGTCGGCGGTGTATCACCATCGCCTGTCGCGCGCGGCCGTTTCTGCCAATATATGCCTCTAGGTCGCGCTCTGATTGGTCCGTGTTTTTCGTTAATAACTCCTTAACAAAGCCGAAACGACCATTTTTGCAAAGGAAAATGTCGCTTAAAATGGCCTCAGGAACCTCCCCTTTGGAGGAACCGTGACATTTTTGGGACACCCTGTATAACCCCGATCATTTTCGTCCTCTGGTCCATAAGCGTATAGTCACGTGTAAAGTCACGGTGTGTCATGTTCGTAAGAGCCATTACCATTGAGATCGGGATAATTGCAGGGGGCAAATATAATGGTAAAGAAAAAAATTTTTTATGTCGTGTTTTTTAATGAAATTTCAAGGTCACCGATGTTTTTTTAAATGGAATAGCATATTTTTTACGATCGCATGATAGACAATAAAAAACTGAATTTAGTAGATACCACCTTTTTGACCTTGAAATGACCTTGAACAAGAATAATCATGTTGGAGCGGATAAAATGTGGAAGTTTAAAATTTACGTGTTTCAGCAAAGATTACGCGTTGTTTACGTCGGGTTGACCTTTACATATCATAATAAATGTTCGAAATGTTGACCATCCTCATTTACGCAATATTGCAATCTTGCATTAAATGATCTGTAGGCATTGTCGATTTCCTGAGACGTAATTGAAGCACATGCTGCAGTAATTATTACGATTTTTAGAACTTACACTACTGGTATTTTTAAATTGTTTTACCACAACGGAAAATGCGTGTAACGAAGGACAAATACGATTCACAAATTTTTCACGATACAAATGTACTGCTTGCCTCAAAGATTGGTGGCTTTCGCCATAAGTGAAAACCATATCGATTCGTTCCTGTACAGTATAACGCATTGTTATCAATTTCACGTTTCGAATTCGAATAATGCAGAAGGAACAACGTACTTATTCTAACCGATTAACCTTCTGTTAACGCTCTCAATGATACATACTCTAACATAAACATACGCTGTTTACTATGAAAAATATTTCAAACATTTATTGTGGTTTGTAAAGGTCAACCCGACGTAAACAACGCGTAATCTTTGCTGAAACATGTAAATTTTAAACTTCCATATTTTATCCGCTCCAACATGATTATTCTTGCTCAAGGTTATTTCAAGGTCAAAAAGGTGGTATCTACTAAATTCAGTTTTTTATTGTCTATCATGCTATCGTAAAAAAATATACTATTCCATTTAAAAAAATATCGGTGACCTTGAAATTTCATTAAAAAACACGACATAAAAAATTTGTTTCTTTACGATTATATTTGCCCCCTGCAATAGTGTCACTTTGTCCTCTGAAGTTTTCTGATAGGACTGTAAATACGACAGATATTTAGGTGTTCCTATTTATGTGGGACACCCTGTATATTATTACGTGAAACCTATTAAACCCTTAATTATCGCCTAATATCCTAATTCAGTAATTGAACGTTCCCACACGATACACTCTTACCGCTTGAATTGTATCAATTAAATTATATTATTAGAGTTATGAGGCCTACTAATAATCCCAGTGACTCCCTGATTTCGCATCAGGTTCGCCCGTGTGCCTAACTAACAGATTCAATCCATATACCAAGGGTAATAAGGATAATGCACTTCTAAAATACAATTGTAAATTACACAGCACATGATAAATACCATCTTTTGTGCAAAAGTATAACGGATATATTAAGAGATATTTCTTTAATTTGTAGAAGGGTCCAAAAATAAATACACATGATTCGATATAATAGTAGGGCAGTAAATTGCGTACAAGTTGAACTTGATTCACAGTATGTACTTTTATGTAGACATACCTGTATATGTAGGATTGAGTTTGCATGCGGTCTAAACACCTTCACTCTAATAATTGTAATTTTTCAAATCCTAAATGTTTTCCCATCACCACAAATAACATTTTTATGTACGAAGGCATATAACGAAGGCGAAAGAAATATTAATTATCTGTAAATATAAACATTTTAAGTCAGACAGGTCATCGGATTTATTCATTGTTATTATCATACTGTAGAAGAAAATTGTCAATAATGCAGTAGTAGGTTTTTATATATAAATTCTAGTATTTATTTATTCCATAGCACTACTAAAAAATGTCTTTAAACCCTGTCACGCTGGTCCTTTTTCGTCTTCGAAAACAAGGAAAAGGGGACAACTCCGAGACTTTACAAGCTGTGAAATTGGGCCACACACGGCTGCGTGTACGCGGTCCACCAAAGACAAAAAATGGTCTTCGAAGGTTCAACGCCAACGTCGTTCGTGCCACGCGACACGAGAAGTTTTTGTACACTCGCGCAAGATAGTAACGGAAGACGCAGCTCCTCCGTACAGCTCACGCGAAAACTCTCCTAATTCTCTCATCACCCTTGCAATAAGCTCGAGAAGATAGCACAAGGCGAGACGGCCTCGGCACGCACGAAATAGAGAACGAGACGGCGAGCAATTCGTTCTCACGCGAAAATCATCGAGCCACGTCGCGAAATAATTAGGGAAGGATCACTGTGGTGACATACCGATTCGCTAAAATGACCGTGTCCCTTCGTTGAGCTATTTTCGCCCGTAGGACAGCACGGGTTACTCTCAATCTACGTTACAGTGTTCAACGGTACACTTTCGTTCTAACTTGACGATACGGAAGCCAATAATACCACAGTGGTCCGTTGTGATTTTCGGCAGCGCACGTGTCGGTCCTTCTCTCCTCACCCTACAGGTCATCCGATACTGATCCTAATTGACCTGCCTCGAGCGTGAAATCCCAGAGATGGTCCCTGGTCCCAGGCCTCATTCGAATTTGATTCGCCCATCTTGGAGCTCTTGAACATATCCAGGATAGTTCCACACCATCCACGCATGTAGGACTCTTCCCTTGGCGAGGTGAAGCGGCAACACCATCGCGATAGTTGAGCCCATACATGGAGTTCATTTTCATCCTGGGTTTTTGTCCTTTTGTCATATCCGGGTTGTTCGGTCCGTTTGTGGCAGCCCCTTTTCCTTTAACCGCGCGCAGGATGTTTTATGATGGCCAAAATATCGTGACATGGTGGACCCACGAAGCAAGGTACAACTAGGTGCCCTTAAGAAGGGCTGGTTGCTCACTTGGCACGTTCCCGAAACTCGGCCGTACTCGGCGCACGAAATTCGTATGAGCTATTGATCGATAATCGATACTGAATTTCCTCGAGAAGCGTTCTCGAATCCTGTGAGCACCCGTGCGGTCCGCAATAGGATGGTCCGATCCTCGCTAATCGCAGCTTCCCGTTGTTATGGACGGAAAAATGACGTTGCAAAATTTGCAACGTTCATTTCTATTATAATGTATATATTGTAACATTAGATTTGAAAAAAAATTAGTAATTAGGAGTTTATTTTTTGTGGAATTTCATATAGCGAACTTGTGAACAAACATTTAAGAACTATAGCAATTTTTAATACATTGTGTTTTTTATACAGAAACGCTACGGAAGTACCCAATACTACCAATATTAATGAGACAGGTCAACACAAATTACACTTTTAAGGGTACAAAAATTACAATTCCTAAAGACACAAGGGTGTGGATACCAGTATGTGGAATTCATAATGACCCTGATATTTACGCAAAACCTGAGGTATTCGATCCTGAACGGTTTACCAATAATGGTATTTCAACCAGACACCCTATGGCATTCTTGGCTTTTGGTGACGGTCCCAGAAATTGTATTGGTATGTCCAAATGACAATAAATGCTTTACAGAAATATTTTTTAAGACATCTATGGTCGTAGACAGCCACTAATTAGTGTTATTAGAAAATATTTGTGCTTAACTTACTACCTCTCGAGAAAGGTCGATGTACTTTCAGCTTTAAACAATTTTTACTTTAAAATGCATAATATTGTAGTTTACCGAAAAAATGACACTTTATTTCAAAAAACTAACTAGACCTTGGCATCTCTGCCATTTAAATAAATGAAAGAGATAACATTTTTTAATTTAAATAAATAAAAGACGTTATTACTGGTTAACGAGGCTCTCACTGACAGCTATCTAAAAGAACAGATGCGAAATATCTCTTGAATGATATGTATAAGTAGGTTCAGGTATCGTATAAACTGGAAGAAGTGAAAAATTGAAAAATAAAGAAACAGAAGTAGTATAATTTCGGAAGAAAGTGTTCATTTCTGCGGAAAAATAATTATTAGATTTGTATGCAATAAAACCTGAATTTTTTAAATATTGAAATTCATACTTATAACTTTACTTAGAATTATACAGGATGTTTCGTCTAAAACAGGACACCTAAATATCTCTACCTCTGAAAATACAAAATATGTTTCTAACGTAATCTAAATGGTTTCAAAAGACGAATCAGATGGAAGAATCGTTTTTTATAAATTGTAATTTTTTAATCGTTTCTTCAAGGTCACTCGTGTTTTTTTACATATATACACACATTTTTTGTTGTTATATGTTATAGCAAACATTATTGTCCATTCATCCATGTTTAATAGCACGACCTTGAAATGACCGTGAACTCTAAAATTTGCCAATTAACGCAGAACTTACTTTCAGCAACATTTCAGATTTCAACGGTAACAGAAATTCGACCATGAACTTGAACTTGTAAATAAACACATTGTTTAAGGAAGTCCCGTCGGTCACCAATTTCTTAGTGACGGCCTAGCGCCAATTACGGGCGGACAGAAGGTCCGTGATCGTAACCGTGGGTCTTGCCTAAGCCCAAAGAAATGTTTACCTACTCTCACTAGCTTATTTGGTAGCGAAGCCTAAAAGTAGGATTTTTAGTTAAAGATACAGTTCAACGCAACTCTGTCTTTAGGATCGAAAGTTGTGAAATGGAATATAACAAATAAAAAATTTAGCTATAGATATTGTTTCGATTAATTGTTACAGTATATTTTAATATGATGATTTTATGGTACAATTGAATTCAATATTATCGAAGGTCGATTTGCTAACAATAAATTAAAGCAATATGAAAATGTTAAGTACATTTGAATGGTTCGACGGAATAAGGCCTCTAATGAATGTCCGTAAAATAACAAATAAAATCTAATGAATGAATAACTATAACAATCAATAAATAGATAATAAATACCAACAAAATAAATAGTATTAAATGTAACAATTAAATATACGTATACATATGTATATAAATACAAGTTCTCTTTTATTAAAATTGTGCGTGAAAACTTTACGCATTATTCCAATTAGACAAATGGAATGAACTTTGAATACGTCAGAAAACTAACAAGGGAACATATTCAGATGCGAAAATCCGATTATGATGAAACTTACGGGAGCTTATACTTCTTTGAAAAATATTTGACACGTGTTTTTTTTTATCGGCAACCATCCACTTTGAAGGGGTGAAAACAGCCCTCAAAGTTGGGGGTCAGAACCATATTTTTTGAGATATCTCGGAAACCAGAGGTCGAAAAAATTTGAATTTTTTTCAAATGGTGTGTTTTTCAATGGTAAATGTAGTCGCGCAAAAAAAATGTAACAAAAGTTTTTTGTTTAAACAATATATTAAAAATTTGATTTTTTTTGCAGTTTTTCTTACTTATTGTTGGTTAATTTTAATGTAAACGTGGGTGTGTGATCTTTGATCCAAAATAGGGGATACATGTTTCAGGATTTTCTGTCTTTTTGCCATTTAACAATAATTATGCATAATGGAAGATAGTCTTGCACCTGGCGTGCGTAGGAAGGAATTCTGGCTTGTTTTATCGAAATATAAGCATTTAGTATAAACGTGTATAGTATTTTAAACAATACCACTGGGTTATGTGTCGTTTATTGTTTTATTAGTAGCTAAAGAAGGTGGCGCAGGTAGCAGCGTGACGCGGTGCTAATTACCGCGGCGGAGTAAGGGTACCGACTTTTATAGCCAATTCGCCTGTGAATTTCTGCAGACGTTGGGCCTTCGGTCAAAATATACCTGCAGCTTTTTTAAATTGTGGATGTTTAAAGTAATCGAAACTGGAGTTTCCCTTGTCGTTTATGGTAGCTCTTGAAAGAGTTAGTGGCAATCAGTTTTACCTCGGTCATGTACAGCATTTCAGAAGGACGCGAATATTTTCATACATTTCTATTGGTTGTTAGGGTGAGAGTGGGGGAAACGTAAAGCAGCTTAAGAATGTATAAATATGCGCACTTTGCTACGTGTGCTATTACTCTTTCTGCATTACGCTTTGTAAAGCAACGTGCATATTAAGAAGTTAAGGCCACTTCTTTCGGATTTTTAAAACAGTGCCACATAAAACAAATAATTTCTGGCGATAATCAAGGTAAACATCCGATAATTATATTAATTTTACTTTTGCTGATTCTTTATTTTTAGTGTTAGATTCGTTTTTACAAACATGAAGGTCAATCCGACGAACGTTATAAACATTTTGATGGAAACGTATAACAGTAATAATAACGAGGTAACACCCACGAATGGGAAGGAAATTGAAGTGGCACACATTATTATAGACCTGATTGTTAGGTACAGAGAAGCAGGTTACATGAATTTCGAAACGCAACAAGAATTAATATTCGATGACCTAACAGACGAAACGACTTCATTTAATGTTCCGGAAGACGAAGAAGATTTGGAATCAGCATCAACGTCGAAACCGTCGTCTTCAAGTCCTCCGGACGAGAGTCCAGAAGAAATAGAATATGAAGGCATTGATTTAGAATATAAGAAAAAAGCTGTAGATTTTTGGAAGAGTGGAAGAAAAAGACCACTAAACTTCCAAACTGTAAAAAACAAATACAAGAAATTGAAGAGACAATCAGATTTATACAGATGGGAAGAACAAATTAATGAAGGCGGATGTCGTTACGATAAACTTAAAGCAATTGCACATGCTACATTTCAAAAATTTATTGTAGCAAGAAATAATAAAATGTTGGTACACGACATAGATTTGAGACGGTGGGCAATGAACGAAAATTTATCAATAAATTTAGCAGGATTTCAGGCATCGTCCTTTTGGTTGTGGAAGTTTAAAGAGAACTATAATATAGTATCAAGAAAAACGACGAAACTCGTTACCCGCCATAATAGTAACCATTTAACAGATTTGACCGCAGCAGCAGAAGATTTTGTTTGTAATGTGAAAGGGTATTTTGAAAATTATGGCGCAAGCAATATTTTCAATAGTGATCAAAGTGGGTTCCAGTTGGAATTGCACTCTGGTCGAACACTTTCACATAAAGGTAAAGAAGAAACAGGTGCTCCTGTCCAATCAATATCGTCAACAACTCACAGCTACACTATCCAGCCCACAATTTCAGCTGATGGACAATTACTATCGCCATTGTATATTGTTTTGAAAGAAGTCAAAGGGCAGTTAGGACCTCGTGTACGAAGAAGTGTTTTCAGGGCACCTAATGTCCATATTGAAGCTTCCAAATCGGGTAAACTAACGAAAGAATTATTTAGAACGTGGTTGACTGAAGTATTTCTTCCATCTGCTTCAGAAAATTCTGTTTTACTTCTTGACTCATGGAATGGATATAACGACGAGATCATACGTAACGCCCTGCCAGAGAACAAACAATTAGAGGTATTAACGATACCAAAAAATACGACGCCATTAATCCAACCACTTGACGTGTATGGGTTGCGCATATGGAAGAATTTTGCACGAAAACTTTCCGATCTTGCAATATTACTAAATATTGATATCAATCTACACGCGAGAGATAATATTATTAAACTACAATCATTAATCCACAACCAATTATCAGCTGCGCGTTATAAACGGCTGTTTCAATATGCTTGGTTCCGCAGTGGATATATAGAAGAACGGCCAGGGGGAATTTGAAAATCCCGTAGAGTTCTGCTTCACAAAATTGGATGGACTAACGTGTTTCCATTGTTCATATGTAGTTGTACTTAAATGTTCTTGGTGCAAAGAACATTTATGTTTTTCTCATTTTATCCTCGACTATCAGTATTGCCAGAATTATGTAGAATAATCTTTGCAGCTCTTCTTTCAGCTCTTCTTTCAAAATCAGCTCTTTTCAGAGCTACCCTAAACGACAAGGGAAACTCCAGTTCCGATTACTTTAAACATCCACAATTTAAAAAAGCTGCAGGTATATTTTGACCGAAGGCCCAACGTCTGCAGAAATTCACAGGCGAATTGGCTATAAAAGTCGGTACCCTTACTCCGCCGCGGTAATTAGCACCGCATCACGCTGCTACCTGCGCCACCTTCTTTAGCTACTAATAAAACAATAAACGACACATAACCCAGTGGTATTGTTTAAAATACTATACACGTTTATACTAAATGCTTATATTTCGATAAAACAAGCCAGACTTCCTTCCTACGCACGCCAGGTGCAAGACTATCTTCCATTATGCATAATTATTGTTAAATGGCAAAAAGACAGAAAATCCTGAAACATGTATCCCCTATTTTGGATCAAAGATCCCACACCCAAGTTTACATTAAAATTAACCAACAATAAGTAAGAGAAACTGCAAAAAAAATCAAATTTTTAATATATTGTTTAAACAAAAAACTTTTGTTACATTTTTTTTGCGCGACTACATTTACCATTGAAAAACACACCATTTGAAAAAAATTCAAATTTTTTCGACCTCTGGTTTCCGAGATATCTCAAAAAATATGGTTCTGACCCCCAACTTTGAGGGCTGTTTTCACCCCTTCAAAGTGGATGGTTGTCGATAAAAAAAAACACGTGTCAAATATTTTTCAAAGAAGTATAAGCTCCCGTAAGTTTCATCATAATCGGATTTTCGCATCTGAATATGTTCCCTTGTAAGCCGAGAAACGTCCCGAACGAATTCGTGCGACGGCCTTCACGCTTCAGCGAGGGAAATCCCAAAATCAGAACGATTGCTGGAAACGCTTGTGGCCCCCGTACAATTTCATGTTACCCGATCAACGCACAAGTTTAATATTCAATATAAACGGTAATAAAAGTGTACCTGCTTTCGTATATGTGTATAAAATAATATAATTACGTTGGCTTGCTAACGCCAAGCTCGTTGCTGGTAGATCTACAAAAAGGAAAAGAGAAACCACACGACAATTAAACTTGTCGTTCACTATTGTATTACGCGACACGTGGCTCGAATTGAAAGTCTATATCTGTAGAATTATTTAACCAGATGTGAATTTTACTATACTACTATTAGGTTTAACCTAATAGGCAAGAATTTTAATTTATCTAATACTATTTTAACGCGCGATAAGAGGCTTTTGCCAGAGGAAACTCGTATTACCAAAATTTACTACCCGGCATAACTCTAGCTCTTTTAATTTCACGCGGAGACTCGAAACACACCTCGTAATTACCCATCGGCGTCTAACGATCCTTCGCACCGTTTCGGCAATCAGGGCTCGCTAGCCGGTTCCCCACCACGCGTCCTAGCCAATCAAATTTGACTTATTTGCTCGAACTGTTCAACGACGAGTCTACGGTGCTCTATTCGTTTGTCCACACACACTCTCTCGCTCGCTCTCACTTTCCTTCACTTGCTTACTCTTTCCTTCGCTCGCTTACTATTTCCTTCGCTCGCTTCGTGCCCACCAATGGTCAAACAGATGTAAACACATGGGTCCTTGAAGGCGCTTGGCATGCTGGCTAGGGTGATCCCAAAACGCTTACGCGTTGCCGAGCATGCCTTCGGGACATTATTAATTTTGACGAACTTCCTCGGCTGTTGGTGAGGCATCCTTATACTATTGCCCGACCGGCGAGTTCGCTGTTGCTATTATTCTAGTTATGCTCGAAAAGCGTTATTGTTTACAAGTATCAGCGGTTTGCTGGCGTATGGCCTTTCCTATTTAAATATACGAGTCTTTGGACGATGTTGATTCCAAGGATGGTTATAAAATACATTACCGCGATATTGATAAAATGAATCTAACTTCGTCAAAGGCCGTACTGCGTTCGATGAAGGGAATCCCAAAATGCTAAAGTATTCTCAAACGACAGTACCGCCGACAGATACTGCAAAAGAATAATTAATTTATGTTCGGAGCGTAACAGTATCATTCCTCTGTGTACGTAGAGAGTGGAGAGAGTTTGCTCACTGCTAGATTTTTCAGTGTATCGACAAGCGATCCATAATGCGTTATTCGGAGCAGGAGAAAATTCAAATGGTTTTAATTTACGGTGAAGCGCGAGAGTGTCTAAGAGAAGCAATACGAATTTACAAAGACAGATTTCCAGAACGTTCTTGTCCATCACGTTCTGCATACTCAAGTATTGTTAAAACATTTTGTGAGACTGGTAGTGTCAACAGAAACATTCGTGTGAGACGTAAGACTGTTACTCATGAAGCAAATGTGAACGATATCATCGCTCAAGTTAATCAAAACTCGTATGTTAGTATAAGGAAACTTGGACGTGAAACCGGTATTAGTGTGACAAGCATATTCCGGATTCTTCATTCACAAAAATTTCATCCTTTCCATTTATCTCTTCACCAAGAGTTCCATGGAAGAGACTTTGAAAACCGCGTACACTTTTCTCAATGGGGTATACGGAAATATGAAAGTGATGAAATGTTTTTCCAAACAGTATTGTTTACGGATGAAGCATCCTTTACAAATCATGGTCAGGTGAACCTCAAGAACATGCATTATTGGTTTAGATAACTCGATAAGCAGAGACCATGGACCATAAATGTCTGGTGGGGAATTCTAAATAATAGGATAATTGGCCCGTATTTTATCAACGGTACGCAAACTGGGCAGAAGTATGCTGAATTTTTAGAACATATTCTACCAGGTTTATTAGAAGATGTACCATTTAGGAACCGTCTAGTATTATGCTATCAACACGATGGGTGTCCAGCACACTTTTCCCATATTGCAACACGTGTCCTCAACGAAAAATTCCCAAATCGTTGGATTGAACGCAATGGACCTGTATCATGGCCGACTCGTTCGCCCGATCTCACCCCACTTGATTTTTTCTTATGGGGGACATTAAAGGGTACGGTTTATCAATAGCAGCCCACGACGCCAGAAAATATGAAGGAACGAATAATTGCTGCATGTGCTGATATGGACATTTTAGAGTTCACGGTCATTTCAAGGTCGTGCTATTAAACGGATGAATGCACAATAATGTTTGCTATAACAAAGAACAACAAAAAATGTGTGTATATATGTAAAAAAACACGAGTGACCTTGAAAAAACGATTAAAAAATTACAATTTATAAAAAACGATTCTTCCAACTGATTCGTTTTGAAACCATTTAGATTACGTTAGAAACATTTTTGTATTTTCAGAGGTAGAGGAGATATTTAGGTGTCCTGTTTTAGACGAAACACGCTGTATAATGTATAATAGGGTAAAGTAGCAGAATTTGCATCAACACCTTGATCGAACCACCATGTATTTGGGAAAGAAAAATATTTTAAAATTTAGTAACAGTATTAAAAAATACTTATAGTATTACTAGTGGTACTGATTAACTATGATGCATAAATTAGGTCCAACCTAGGCGCTTAGGTTAGCTTATTAAACTAGGTCCATCTGCAATGCTTTAGGAATATGTTTTTAAAATATTAAACTGTAAAAAAACGTAAAACAAAAATAAATTTTTGGGAATTTAAAAATATTGGAATGGAGGGTGAAAAATCACGGGTAATTTTTTAAATTTATCATTGCCAAGTCAAGGTACTTTTATAAAAATTGTGATTTTCAAATGACGTTTCGTGGTACATAGTAAAGTAAGGTTTATTTTAAAAGGTAAAAATATGAATACCGAAGTGTTGTATATTATACATATAATATAAGAATGTAAATATTCTTATGGCGGTGTACTTTCAGGAGCCCGTTTCGCATTCTACCAGAGCAAGGTTGGACTTATTTCAATTCTTCGTAATCACAAAGTCGAAGTTTGTGAGGCAACGACTATTCCGTACAAGGCTGACACTCGAGCGTTCTTATTGACGCTTAAGGGAGGAATAATGTTAAACATGTCAAAAGTTCAATAATATTTTTATTGTATTCTAGTATCGAATGTATACATATTTTACATGAGCATTGAATAAATGTGTTACTAATAACAAGCAATTGATTGATTTACATGTAACAGAAAATAAGTGTATATGTCATGTTAGGCAGATTAATTGTAATAAGAATCGGTGGTAATATGAACCACTTATTTTATCGTAGGGGAAATAAATAATTACAAATATAAAGGGTGTCCCAAAAATGTTGTACATCTTTGAAATCGATGATTGCTGAAGTCATTCAAAGTAACTTTTCTCTTTGCAAAAATGTTCTCCGCGGCTTTGTTAAGGAGATATTAACGACAAACACGAACCAATCAGAGTTTAGCTACAGTGGACGGATTCCGGCTCGGCCAATGCCAACGCTAATGTCTGCTTAGCCATACTCTGATTGATCCGTGTTTTTCGTTAATAACTCCTTAAAAAACCTTGGAGAACATTTTTGCAACGCAAAAAGTGATATCGAATGACCTCAGGAATGACTCTTTTCAATGAAATACAACAACTTTGGGACACTCTATAGAGGACATTTTTTCCCCATATTTTCCCAACATATGAGAAGTTTTTTAGAAATTTTTTAGAAAATTTTTAGAAATTCTGCATTTATTAATCCCAAATAATGTATTAAACGGCATTGTGTTGTGTTTCCAAGGATCCTCCGTTGCCTCCCTTGATGTGCGTGATATCCACGTGAGTCGAGATTGAAAAATAGCTAAGTTACAATGAGATGCGGTGAGAGTGGTAGATTGGATCGTATTAATCCTTCCACTTACGATTCATGAGCTGCCCTATGAGTTACTCACGTGGATATAGAGTGTCCACGTACACATGTAGTAAACGGATCCGGATCTCAAACCATGTATTTCTATTTCATGGCTACACGTGACACGGATCCGTGGAGGCAGATCCGAGAATATGGATCAGCGTTGCCATATGCGGGCCTCTTACCCTTCCACCACTCGCCTAGCTGCGCTGCTAAACCGGCCTACGCTTCTGCCACTCTTCCCAGAAACGCTCATGCGTATCTTGTGTAGCACGTTAACGAGTGTCCCAACTATACCCAAACTTTCATGGCGTCGCGTAGTGCAACAGAAACAAAAGAGCACCCGTTATTTTTCTCATTTGGTTCTACAGGCGGAAGAGTGGGGGAAGCGAAGGCTGGCATAGCAACGCAGCTAGGCGATACCGCGCGACGCGCGTATATATACCGCCGCGCGGTCCAGTACCGGTAGCTCCGACCAGACTAACTGAAACGCACAAAGCCGTTAACCGATCTGTTGTACGCCGAAGCATTTTTGGAAAGTTACCGTCGCCACAAGGCTCCGACGTTCACACTCACGACGAAGTCAATTTCGACCGTCGACCAACCTCCCCCCTACTCTTCTTTCTGCGGGCCACGAGCGGACGGTGGTAACACAGTCCCTCGAAGGTGTACTTGCACCACGGACTTAAGGACTGTGCATTATGCTGCGGGGGTGAGGCGAAAGACGGAAGGGGTATCAACTTGTCGGCCATCTTGGTAGGGCGAATTGGTGGCGCGCTCTATCGGCAACTTTAAATACTAATGCAACCCACGCCACGGACCCACGCACGGCCACTGATCACTCTGTACCCGGTACATGTGCGGCGAGGTTGGTGAATCGTCGTGGCTTTGTTTGTTCTGTGCGTTGATACCCATTAATTTACAAAAATGCCAAGCTGTATTGTAAAGGGATGCTCAAATAGAACATCGATCAAGAATCACAAGCAAGAAGAATCGGAGAAAGCAAAGAAAATTACTTTTCATTTGTAAGTAACAGTAAAATACATTGAAACTTTTATTGCATGTCTCATTAATATAATCTTAATATACGTGAAGAAGGAATTTCACGTACAAATTTTAGTTTACGAAAAGGCAACGTTTTTGTATAATTCATTTTCAGATTTCCCAAATGTCCTATAAAACGCGAATTGTGGTTAAAGAGTCTGGGACTCCATAATTCAGTTCTACCGAAACGTGCGGCTGTTTGTTTGGTTCATTTTAGACATGAACATTTGGATAGAACATCTTTAGTATGTACAAGATTGAAGGAGAATGCTATACCATATGTATGTAATATTTTATAAGCTCTTTACATTATACCATACATTTTTGGAATGAAATTTCATATATTTTTCAAATTTCAATATGTTCATTTTTGGCGTCAAATAACAACATTGTTAGTAGATGTTCTTATATTTTCACTACAAGTACCCAAAAATTCATTTTGATCGGCTTCGTCGTTCATAGGTCACTACAGACTTTGGAGTAAATTTTTGGATTATGTTCACATTTAAATATTCTGTAGTCTGTAGTGTCTATGTTCTCACGTGGAATGACCCATAAGTGATATTAATAAATGTGTTTATATTTATAGGTAAAATTACCAGAAATTGAAAAGGAAGGAAATTTTAATGCGTGCGAAGAAATTTCAACTGAGGAGCCTTTGACTTCTGTATGTTCAGATAGCTATAACATAAGACTTTTACTTTACATACTATTTCATTTGAATAATAAACTCATTTTGTGATAATATTATTATTTTAGGCAAGTTCTGCAGTAATAAAAGTAGAAACTAGTGATTCAGTTGGATTTACCGAACCAATGATCGTTATAGGAAAAAAGAGAAGGCATTTGGTAAATACTGGTTCACATGAAGTTATTGAAAAAGTATTAAAAAGTGAACCTGAATTAAAAAATGAAGATGTAAGTTTTTACTATCTAATGTATACAGTTTAAAATGAAAAGTTATCTGGCGTTGTGTAATATGGTAAAGAAATGATGGGTTTATTTATAAAAAAGTAAAAATGGCTTTCAATATCTAAATTTCAGCAAAATCGGTAGGGTGTACCCTAATTTGATCATTTGCTAACTGGTTTTATTGTATTGCAGGTGGGTGCATTATTGCAATCGAATAAATCGGTGGACAAATGTACGTGCATCTCCCCGAGAAGATTGTTTCATTCCCCAAGAAAACAAATGTTACGGGAGCAGATCTCTAAATTAAAAAGAAGACATCAATTGGCATTGAAAGTCTTAAGAGAGAATAATAGAAGAAAAGACAGGAAAATGTAATCATACGGGAAATAGATACAAATAATTTATTTATACAGTTACTCCACCATTGCAATGATCAAAATGCCCTTTTCGACCATAGGATACACCTCATAAAGTGTATAGTTAATAAATATGTTAAGGTTAGATATAATTATATATGTAAGCAAAAAGATAATGTAGCTAGTAGTAAAAGATCTCATTTTAATAAATTAATACTGTTTTCTGGACATTAGATTGTAGGGTAACTTGAGGTGATGGAGTAGCAGAGCCCTGAGGCAGTTATATTGGAGCATGATATGCAATTATTTGTTTATTTATTTTATTTTTATTTTTCAGAAAAGACTGAGCCAAATGTGCAATATTTTGTTTTGTTTTATGTATTCATTATTAACGTAAGTTTTATTTTAGTTATAATAATACAATGTAATTTTTGTTTTGTGAATACTGGTAAGGTTTTGGCAGTTCTCCTTATCCTAGCAAAAAATGTTTGTATTCTTTAATTGTTTCTGCCAAATAAAATATTTTATTGTTTTATTATATATTTTGCTTAGTTATTGTAGCACTCCTTCCCTTTCCCTAAATGTATATTAAATTTTAATATTTAACAAATACACTTGTTATACATTCATTTGTCAGAATCAATTCATATCAAATTTTTAAATTTATCGAGAATCTTGATTTACTGAGTCCGAATTTTCCATGCATGCGCGAGAAATCTTGTACTTTTGTAACATCACTGAGTGATGTCGGGTTTCAGATTGTAAATTATTACGGCGTGGATTCGAGTTCGGTGCGGAAACATTTGTGATTCGAGACGTAAATCGTAAAACTCAGACGGAGATTGAGACGCGAACGTAAAAAGTGTAATTAATTGTATTTATTGTGACTTTCTCTAATTAAACTATATATATTTTTCGTATTACCGTCTCTGTTCCTACAAAATATATCGTGTTGTTATTGATTCTTTATACATTCCTTATAAAAGCACTGATAATTTTTCAAAACACATCCTTTACGATAACAAATACTTAAATAAAAACAAATTTATTACGCAAGTCACAATTGACTTACTTAGAATATACGCCATTCAATTGTACATTTTAAATGTTCCCGCTCATAGATGGCAACACTTGTTCGCCCTACAAACATGGCCGCAGTCTACCTTCCCTCCCCGCTAATGGCACGCCCCCTCTCACCCATAAGTCCACTTTACGCTCAGTCCTTAAGTCCGTGACTTGCACTCGCCTGTGAAACCGTACGGCAGAGTCATCCACTGGCCGTCGATTTCCTTAACCGCGATACCGGTACAGGGCGCGCACATACCGGCCACCCGACTCGCGATCGCGATCACGACCACCACCGCCATCTAGCGGTCGCGAACCAAACTAGAACCGATTTCCGCGAAATTTGAAAGCATGCCCGTATTAAAGCCGCACAAATCGGGCGGACTAACGAAAAAACAACTCGTGCAGGAGTTGCGGCGCCTCCAGCTTCCCATAACCGGTACGACCCGAGAACTGCGACAGAGACTCGCCGACTACTGCACCGCGAAGCCGGAAATTTCCCCCGATAACGCGACCGAAACCACGACCAACGCCGCCGCCGTCGACCACATGGAGCAGATATGCAAGTGGGGATGTACGAGCGACGGGAAGGACCCGTACTCCTTCCTGGAACGCATTACCGAGCTCCAGGAAGCGTACCAAGTCGCCGAGGCCGACCTACTCCGCGGGATGCCGGAATTATTACGCGGAGAAGCCCAACTATGGTACCGAAACATGCCACACCAGATTCCGTCCTGGACAAAATTTACGGAGAAGTTCCTTGCCTTCTCGCCTCGCATCGAACTCGCCGACAACTAGAACGAGAGGCCCGCGACCGATTACAGCGGCCCGAAGAACCGTTCAACCTATACATGAACGTTCTCCTAACGCTGCTGCGACGAGCCCAGGTACCGGCCCGCGAATACCTCGAAACAGTGTACGAGAACATGCTACCGGAGTACGAAACTCTCATCGACCTCGAGGCCGTTGACGATCTGGACGACCTGCTGCGACAAGTACAGCGGATCGTGCGTGCCACTGAACGGAAAGCCCGGTTACAGCGCGTTCCAACCCGACCCGCAAGCACCGCAGCCTCGAAACCGATCGACCGCCGAACCGAAACCTAATCGATCGCAGCATCGGATCAAGCTCCTCGATGACACGCCGCTGAAACAGCGATATCGCCCGCGAAACCCGTCCATGCAAGCTGTCATCGACGAAGAGGTCGAGACAATGCTGCGGGACGGAGTCATCGAGCCCTCCAGCAGTCCCTGAAGTTCCCCGGTCGTCGTCGTGCAGAAGAAGGACGGACGACCCCGGTTCTGCATAGACTTCCGGAAGCTCAATGAACGCTCGGAAAAGGACGCCTACCCCCTCCCGCACATACAAGCCAGCCTCGATAAACTATGAGGAGCGAGATTCCTCACCCCCTTGGATCTCAAAAACGGTTACTGGCAGATACCGCTCGAGCCCGTCAGCCGACCACTGACCGCCTTCACCGTGAACAGCAAAGGGCTATTCCACTTCACCGTCATGCCCTTTGGCCTCCATTCGGCCCCCGTCACGTTTCAACGGCTGCTAGACCGGGTCATCGGCCCCGAGCTCGAACCGTTCGCCTTCGCGTACCTCGATGACATCATCATCGTGAGTCAGACGTTCGACGACCACCTCGGACATCTCTGAGAAGTTTTCCGCCGCCTACGAACCGCCGGACTCCGACTGAACCCGGAGAAGTGCCGCTTCTGCGTCGAAAGCCTGCGGTACCTCGGGCATATGGTCGACCGGCAGGGCATCCGGACCGACCCCGATAAAACGAGCGCGATCGCCCCCATTCAGGCCCCAAAAAACATCCGCGAAATCCGCCGGTTTCACGGCATGGCCTCCTGGTACAGACGCTTCGTCCCACGCTTCACGGAACTCATGGAACCGTTAAGGATGTACACTCCTGCCCGCAGCGCTCGAAGCGGCGGCTAGGGGAAGCTCGAATGAGAATGTGGTGGCACACACACACTCCACTAGATTAGCCTATACGTATACGCGCAGAGAGGCAATTGGTACGAATTTCTAGGCTTCCGCGCCGCGACAGATAACGCCGAAAAAACGCAAAAATACAATGTCTCTATGGGCAAGCGCGCTAGATGAAAGCTAACTCTAGCGCGCTTGCCCATAGAGACATCCCACTTTTGCGTTCTTTAGCTGCAATTTCGCATATTCGGCAGGATTATTTTGTCATGAATTTTTGTAGGCCGTGTGACGTCACACCATGATGAAGTTCTAACTATCTGGAGATTTAGGGTTTTTATAGAGACACTTGTATGCAAGTGCGCTAGCGAGGGCATATACGATGACGATGAAACGTTTATTGTATTATTTATTTATGTCTTTTAGGCGTACACCGAAACTTTCGAGAAAGATATAGTTCCGACAATGTTCGTTGCGAGCGAGCGCTGATATCTGTTTCCGATGACTGCTGCCGTCGTCGACACGACACCGCGATATGACGATGTACCGGCGCAGTCGATAATGCAGGTAACACAATGCAGGTGGAACTTGTTCAAGTGAAAGGGCCCATTCACATAGCATTCGTCCGGCAAATACGTGTATCTACGAGGATCGCAAGGGCCTTGGGAATTGCAAACTACACGTTGACAACGCAAAAATATGAATCTTCAGAAAATGTAAATGCTGGATAAAACAATCATCTAGCGGACAGAATTCCTAAAACATCCTTCTTTCCGTTTTCAAGATACAGTTAGCACAATTCGGCAGGACGTTGCCTGCACAATCTACGGCGATTGCAAGTGTCCGCGGCACACGATCCTACGACTCAGAAAAGCAAAAGTATGATCTCTTTATGACCAAGCGCGCTGGCTAAAGAACACATCTAGCGCGCTTGCCTATAGAGAAATCATTCTTTTTCGTTCTTTAGCCGCAGTTTCGAATATTCGGCAGTATATTGCTCGCACTCACACACCGCTCGGTCGGCGCGTTCATGCTGTCGAATATGCGAAATTGCGGCTAAAGAACGAAAAAGTATGATTTCTCTATGGGCAAGCGCGCTAGATTTAGCTTTCATCTAGCGCGCTTGCCCATAGAGACATTGTATTTTTGCGTTTTTTCGGCGTTACCTGTCGCGGCGCGGAAGCCTAGAAATTCGTACCAATTGCCTCTCTGCGCGTATACGTATAGGCTAATCTAGCGGAGTGTGTGTGTGCCACCACATTCTCATTCGAGCTTCCCCTAGCCGCCGCTTCGAGCGCTGCGGGCAGAAGTGTACACCCTCACAGACTTAAGACTACTACAGACATTGCATCTTATGGCCTTTTCTGCCTAGACCTCGGGGGGCCACAGTGGCCCCCGTACCATTTCGGTGTCGCGATCAATATTACCGATAGTTCACGAATTTAGCCGTATTAACAAGAACTGAATATTCCGTATACTTTATTTTTACTACGGGTGTTTTAGAGGCTACTAATGCATACGGCGCGTGTATTTGAACGGTGAAAATAATATTTATGAAGAATGTATAACAAAAATACAAATTGTAGTAAAATTAATTTGGTTTCTATACGTAATATTATTTTTATTACTCGTGTCACTAATGAATGTATATTATAATAGTTTTATACACTTTAAACCAATAGTTTACTTTCTTTACACTTAAAATCAATACAAATTCTATGCGGTTGATGAGTGCGTACACATTACACATATATTAACTATGCTTGTGTTTTCTTGTTTTTCAAATAAGTACTTGCATTCTTTTCATCTGCAGAAGAATAAGAATTCATTAAATTTTCATAAATTCATTAAATTCATTAAATTAAATTTTCGTTATAATATTTTTAATAAATATGTATAAAAAGTAATACAAATTTTCTATTGTATTACTTTAATTCTAAAGTGTCCAAAGAGACATTGCTTTATTATACAATATGTAGAAAAACAATATATTTGACTGAAGAGATATAAATTTTTTGTTTTAATGACATGCGTCATTAACGTGCGAAAATTTTATCAACGTGATTTACTATTTCTATTTATTATTTCTTGTGTGCAACAACAAATACCGTGAGCAACAGTGGTCACGCACAAGCACTACCGCATTTATCGAGCTCGAGACGTTTCAAATTCCGTCAGCTTCTGTAGACAGATTCTGTCGTCGGAAATGTTTCGCACGTTGTTTTCAGTGCAATGTACGCTATATATGCATGATAATCCGATTTATGCCGTGTTTGGGCTTATTTTGATCAGAAAAACATATTCAATCGATAGGTGATTTTACCATTATGATAATGTTAATAATAAATAAAATTGGATTTATTTATAATACAATGTGTGTTACAATGTTGCCTCTGATGCTGAATCACGTCCATATCGTACGTCGCCTCTACGTGAGCCTCTTGAAGACAACAATGTAAAGGTTTCACTAACGCGTATTAATAACAATAAAATGTTTATTATGGTTCATAATTCTGGCATGGAAACATTATGAGTCGATTGCAAATGCTTTTTTGATGAAAATAAGTCTAAACATGCCACAAATCGGATAAGTTAAACTGTATTTGTATGGAAAAGTTTTCTTCGAAGTTCATGAAAGAATTTTATTTGAGGCTTTCGACGATGTAGTCTAATATGCATAATTTTTAATATATGAATATCAGTTTACACATGCTCGTGTACACTGCAAAAATTATCATGCCGCGAATGTTTATACATTTCTTAATATTTTCATATCGGAAAACCATACCTTTCGTGTTAAAATTCAAATTAGTTATGTTGATAAGTTAACATTTGTTAATAATATAATGATAGGGAGTCGCGTAGAAGATTAATTGCTTAATAGTTGGTAATGGGACCAATCTGGGGATTTTGGCATGAGAGGGTTGGAGTACGGCGATGCGCGCGCCGCGAGAGTTCACGAGGAGACGCGATAGGCACTTGGTTTCTTCCCGCGCAATGAATGTGTAACGTTTTCGTTTATATTACAGTTTATAAGTTATAGTCTGTTCATGTAGCGACGTGTATTATATCTAATAAACATTATAAGCAATAGTTCTAACAAGCTATGTGTTTGAATTTACGTGTACAAACGTAAAAGAGCCTTTTTTCCACAACAATTTGGTAGCAGAGCGTGGTTGAGCAGAACGAGATTGAAACACGTGCTACAGTAAAGTGAAACAGGTAACCATGGCAGAATCGGCGTCGTTCGCTATCTCAAGAATTGAGCAATTGACGAGCAACAACTATGCACTATGGAGCATGAGATTGGCAGCGTTAATTAAGGCGAAGCATTTGTACCAGGAGATTATAGTACAGGATGAGCCGGTTAAGAACGAAAATGATGTGGAATCTGTTGCAAGATGGAACGATTGGTCTGTGCAATGATTATATTAACGTTATCAGCTGAACAAGCAATGACATGTAGAAATATAGCGAATGCGAAGATATTGTGGAACACAATCAAGAGACGGCATGAAGGAGCCGAGCGTCAGAGAAAAACGCAATTGAGGATGAAGCTAGAGAAAATCGAAAAACTAGACAAGGAATCCATAGACGAGTACTTGACAAGAGTCCAATCCTTGGCAACAGAAATTTCCGAATTAGTTACAATCATCGAAGAAGATGAGTTAATTTATTTTATTATAGAAGGCCTCCCAATCAAGTACAGCGAAGCAACCACAGCGATATCTTCAAATCCTGACATATCGTACGAAGTAGCAAGAGAGACGCTATTAAGGTTCGAGAGGAAATACGATAAGACGAAGACCGGAACAGAAGTCAAAGCATTTAAAGTTGCAGAACAGAAAAATGGTAACTGCTACAACTGTGGGAAGATTGGTCATCTTGTGAGAGATTGTAGAAGCAGACCAAGGACTCAGCCGGAGAGAGGTAATAATACAAATTACGAAGGAAGTTACAAGGGGCATCATTCCAACAATAAATGGAATCGACCTGGAAACTCAGGTAAAAGTACTTATAAAAATAATTATAAAGATAAAAGGACGTATGAACATCGCGATGAACATGCGATGAGGGTTAGAGAAAATCCTGATGTAAATAGTAATTCATCGAAAGATGAAAAGATTACATGGATGTTAGACTCTGCATGCACCTCGCACATGAGCTTTCAAAGTCACATTATTTCTGACCAAAGGGCAGAAAGAATAGAGATAAACACTTCGGAGCATGGACGAAACATCACAGCGGAGAGTCCTGGCACAGTACATGGACTGAGTAATAGGAAGGAGCTTGGAACCACTCGAATAAGAATGGAGAATACCTTATATGTTCCAGATCTTAACTGCAACCTCATGTCCGTACCAAGCTTGGTAAAAAGAGGCAAGAAGATTATCCTTGATGAACATGGTGCCGAAGTATACGACAAGAAAACAGGTGAGCTAATTGCTGAAGGTCATTTTGAGAATGACGCGTTCTTGATGCAGATCAACGTTGAACAGGAGCGAAAGGAACTCAATACAGAGTCATGTTTGAATGCAGCGGAGATGCATCACGACCTATGGCATAAGACGTTAGGATATATCAACTATAGATATTTGCAGAAGATGTCGGATGAACAAGTGGTAGATGGATTACCCAAATTCAGAAATGGGAGTGACACATGCGAATCATGTACGAAGGGTAAGATGTGCAGATTGCCGTTCCCAGATATCGAGGTAGAGAAAAGTCAACAAATCTTAGAGAGATTACACGTGGACTTGTGTGGTCCTATGCCAAGAACATCACTCGGAGGAAGTAAGTACATGCTAGTGATAGTGGATGAGTATAGTCGAAGGTATTTTGTTGAATTCCTACGATCAAAAGATGAGACAGCGTGCAAGCTGAAGGAATTTATAGAGAAACGCGAGAATGAGAAGGAAAGAAAAGTAAAGTATATCAGATCGGACAATGGAACTGAATTTGTTAACGAACCGTTGTTAAGTTATTACAGGGGAAAAGGAATTAAAAGCGAGAGAACAACAGTGCATACGCCACAGAGCAATGGGTTAGCAGAGAGGGCTAACAGGTCCCTAATAGATATGGCAAGGACGCTATTGCTAAACGCTGATTTACCGCAAGAGTTCTGGGCAGAGGCAATATGGACTGCATCATATATCCATAATATCATTCCTACAAAGAAGAAAGCCATAGTACCATTAGAGGTATGGATGGGTAGGAAACCATCTATGAAACAGTTAAGAGTTTTTGGATGCAAGGCATTTTACAGAAATGTCGACGTAACAAGAAAAAATTTGATGAAATATCAAGAATTGCTATTTTTATTGGGTACTCGAGGAATAGGAAGGCATATAGACTCTATGATGTAAAAGAGGAGAAAATAGTGGAGAGTAGGGACGTAAAATTTATAGAAATGGAAAAGGGATATATAAGGCAGAGGAACTCAGAATCTGAGATGCTGGACTACATTATCCCATATCACAGAAGTGAAGAAGGTATCGAAGATAGAAACCAATTTGTTCCGACGAATCAAAGTCAAGATGATGAGACAGGAAATTTCGGAGATAACAATACAGAAGAAGAAGAAGAACAGAATACAGGATTAGATGTTGAGGAACCTGCTACAAGAGTCAGACGAAGAGGAGATACGAACGAAGTTTTACAAGAAAGAAAAACTCGCATAAGGGAAGAAAATGAGCGATAACTACGGATTCAAGGAGTCCGAAGGTCATCAAGAGAAAGAAAACCAAGCACAAGGTACACAGCGAATATGAGTCGGGAAGATATACCAAAAACATATGACGATGCCATGCAATCAAGAGAGAAAGATAAATGGTTGAGAGCTATTGAAAACGAGCTGAAGACGTTAAAAAGCTATGAAGTATGGAAAGCAGTTGAGGAACCGAATAATGAAAAGATAATCAGGAGTAGATGGGTTTTTGCAAAGAAAGGGAACGATGATAAAATAAGATATAAAGCTCGATTGGTAGCTGATGGGTCAAGGCAGCAGATAGGCAGAGACTATGAAAACTCGTACAGTCCGGTCATGAAAAAGGAATCCCTACGCACATTGTTGGCAATAGCAGCGATTAGGGGATTCGAAACGAAATTTATAGATGTAGAGACAGCATATTTGAACAGTAGATTGAAGAGAAAGGTATATATGAGAACTCCATAAGGTGTTAATATTGAAGGAGGGAAAGTACTACTAATTGAGAAGAGCCTGTATGGTCTGCCAGAAGCAGGAAGATGCTGGTACGACAAGTTAGTTGAAATACTTAAAACAGCAGGTTTAAAGGCGACAAAAGCCGATCCGTGCGTATTCGTCACGGAAAAAGGTAATAATTTTTTAGCCATAGGATTTTACGTAGATGATTGTGTCATAGTTGGTCAAAACGGTAAGATAATAGAAACATTAATACAAAATCTTAAAAACCAACTTAGAATTAGAGAGTTAACAGATGATGTAGAATTTCTAGGAATTATTATCGACAGAATCAAAGATGGCTTTCTATTGAGTCAAGGAAGGTTCGTAGATGAAATCCTGAACAAATATGGTATGCAGGATTGCCACGCAGTCAAGACGCCGGGAGTAGTGGGAGCCAGACTAGACGAATACGAAGAGTATCAAAAGGTAGATGATGTTCTCTATCAAGAAATTTTGGGGAGCATTGGATACCTAGTCGCTGGTACGAGACCGGATCTTACGTTCATCTACAGTAAATTGTCGCAATACGCAAAGGATCCGCGTGAAATACATCTGCAAGCGCTAAAGCGGGTATTAAGGTATCTTCGGGGAACACGACTAATGAAATTGAAAATAGGTTCCAAAGGCGGCAAGCTGATAATCAGCTCAGATGCAAGTTGGTGTACAACGAGCGATTCAAAATCCTTCTCGGGATATACGGTAAAGATAGGAGACTCCATAATCGGGTGGAAGAGTCGAAAACAAAAGATCGTGACGCTATCCACAATGGAATCAGAATTGGTCGGGGTGTGTGATGCTATTAGCGAGGGAACATGGATGATCGGACTATTGGAGGAATTAAACCAATCAGAGTTAGTTGAAAAACCGGTCAAAATAAACACGGACAGCCAGGCAGTGATCGACTGGGTATCAAATCCGAAAGTAAACAACCGGAATAAGCATATCCATCGGAAGTATCACTTTATAAGAGACGAAAAGGATATGGGTGAAATAGTCCTGTACCATATCAATTCGTCAGAGCTGGAGTCCGACGCGATGACGACGGATTTGAGTGCAGATGTGATGCTGAAACACTCTGGAAACTTAGGATTAGTATACAGTTAGGATTACTACGCGAAAGGAGGGATATGATAGGGAGTCGCGTAGAAGATTAATTGCTTAATAGTTGGTAATGGGACCAATCTGGGGATTTTGGCATGAGAGGGTTGGAGTACGGCGATGCGAGCGCCGCGAGAGTTCACGAGAAGACGCGATCGGCACTTGGTTTCTTCCCGCGCAATGAATGTGTAACGTTTTCGTTTATATTAAAGTTTATAAGTTATAGCCTGTTCGTGTAGCGACGTGTATTATATCTGATAAACATTATAAGCAATAGTTCTAACAAGCTATGTGTTTGAATTTACGTATACAAACGTAAAAGAGCCTTTTTTCCACAACATATAAAAATGATGAAAATAATATTAAAACTACACGTGTGTCCTGCAAATTGCTTTGGTGAACATGGTTTTTATCCATATAATCAGTTGTACATATATGTAATAAAAAAACAACGAATTAAAAATTGCAAACTGTTTAGCAATTTTATATTCGCATAAAATATTTAAAAAGATTATAATAATTTTTAATGATAAAATTGTGGTTTAGATTAAAAAGCAACGTGCCTCTGAATTTCCACAGCTTCGAAAAGCAGGACAAAACATTTATCTCATCGCTTATGATAGAAACCGTTCGAACGATTTCGATGCGAGCATCGATAGCTTCTTGTACGAACGTAATGCGGCAACATTGCACTTTTGAAGCTGACAACGCTGTAAAATCGAGCTTCCTCAGAGACACACTGTATGTGTTGCATCCTCATATAGTTCACCAGCTGACCGTTCCATTTCGATAGAGTCCGCTATCGTACTAGGGCATTTTCTACAGAGTCAGTAATTCAGAACCGTAGACAGAAAAATGCATTGCATGCAATATGTCTGTAGATATCTTACAGATTCCTATGGTCACCAAGTCCCATAAGATGTCTAGTCTATTTCTATATCTCGTCTGCATAGATATAGGAATACAGGGATGGAGCATGAGCTAGCATCTTAGGCAAGGGAGGTGTTCAGGATTGCGGAGGAGGCAGGGGCACATTTACGCCTAAATTTGATTGGTGGCATTTCTGCGCATTCTCTGTACCGCCAAGTATGAAAAATATTTACAGATTGCTTACATATATTTGACAAGTTGAAACTAGAAAAGTGATAGTTAATCCTTTGTTCTATAATAACGTATGACACTCGTGATACGAATTATGTCCCAAATATTGTAATGAACGTTGTTAAATAACACTGTCCAACAAATTTCAACTTTTTTTGTGTCCCACTATAACTGATGGGTGATTCTTATAGAGTTTTTTGCGCTGATTCCGAATCTGTGCTTAGTTTTTCTCCTACACGCACAGTTTTTTAGGAAAACGGCTTTTAAAAAAAAACCTATTTTTCAACTTTAAACAAATATTGTGACGTTATTATAAAAAATATCGAATTGTTCTTTGCAGCATAAGATTCTGTAGACTTTCCCGAATACAGTGATATCCAATATTAATACATTATGATTGTTTAAACATGTTTAAACAATCATTAAAGACGGAAAGACACCACTTTTGCACAAATTTTTGAGGATATTTTTCAATTTATCTCAAAAAATAAGGGTCCAGCGGAAAATCGAACTATACCACGCGATAGAGCAGACTTTCATCTTGAGAAACCCCCCTTTGAAGTTTGCAACATCGACGTTTTTACCGAACCAGAAAGCAAAATATCTTCGCCCGACATGCGTTGACGCCAGTGGTTCTCTTCCACTAGCGCGGTCGTTCGTTGGGATACGGAGCCGCGCGGCGCGCTACGGTGTAACGGCGCGTGGCTATAAGCGCGCAATTGTGTCAGCTTACTTAAATGTTATATTTTATTAAATTTTATACTATTGTTATTTATTATTTATTAGTATATTTATTCTGTATAAATTATTTTATGTATTTTTTAATGTTAGTCTCTTGTTTATAGTATATTTCATACAAAAAAGACCTCTTGTAACAAAAACATAATTTATTACAAAAAGCGATAGCTTCAATTTGATAAATTGTTTTTTTCTTTTTGGGTATTATTATCATATTACACAGAATTATAAAATACAATATATATTCACATTTTATTGTAGAAATGCTTAATAAAGATAACTAAATACGAAAGAAAAACTTACCTATTTTTTTTGTGATCTTTAAAAATGGTTCCGCCTTGCTTGCCGCTTATACGCGGTATCGCTATTTTCACTGATAAGTGTCCAACAATAGTCCGCAAGCATCGCACATAAGTTTTTTCCTTGATAACGTTTTTCAATTACTGAAATATCTTGATGAAAGCGTTCTCCATGTTCATCACTCATGTCACCAAGATTCGCAGGAAAAAAGTCTAAATGCGAATGCAAGAAATGTATCTTCAGTGACATATTGCATCCTAGTTTTTGGTAATTTTTTAAAAGTTTATTCACTATGGACACATAGTTTTTCGATCTATTGTTCCCAAGAAAATTGTCAATTGTTTCCAAAAATGAGGTCCACACTTGTTTTTCTAGTTTATTTAATTTTTCACTAAAAGTACTGTCTTTCATTAACTGTCGTATTTGGGGACCGATAAATATACCTTCTTTTATTTTGGCATCAGAAATTCCAGGGAATTTGGATTTCAAATATTCAAATCCGGGTCCAGTTTTGTCCATAGCTTTCACAAAATTTTTCATTATCCCTAACTTTATATGCAATGGTGGCAAAATAACGTTCTCTGCATTAATCAGACTTTCATGTTTTATATTTTTTGATCCTGCAGTTATGTGTTTTCGTTTTGGCCAATCTTTTCGCAGGTAATGCTGATTTCTTGCTCTGCTATCCCACTCGCAAAGAAAGCAGCAATATTTTGTGTATCCCGCTTGAAGACCGAGCAATATGGCTATCACTTTTAAATCTGCACAAATTTTCCACTTATACTTATTATAGTTAATTTTGCATAACACTGTCTTTATGGATTCGTAGCACTCTTTCATTGTCACTGAATATGCAATGGGGATGGACGGATATGTATTAGTAATGTGAAGCAACACTACTTTCAGACTCGTTTTTGATGAGTCGATAAATAGCCGCCATTCAGTTGCAATGTGTTCAAAACCAAGTGTTCTTGCGAGAGAATCAATGTCACTACAAATGCATACGTCATCGGACATCACGAAAAACTGCTGGAATGTATACTGCCGGGTTCTAAAGTGGGTGATTTTTGTTGAACTGTCTAATAAATTCCATCCCTGTAGGCGGGATCCTAAAAGTTCTGCTTGTTCCTTCGTTAAATTTAAATCTCTTACGAGATCATTGAGGTCTGGCTGTGTTAATAAATGCGGCTCTTTAGAATGTGGTGAAGAATATTCTTGAGTTTCTTCAGTTTCTTCTTGTTTTTCTTCGGTTGCGTCTAACGCCTCTGGGATTTTTGCAGGAGGTTTAGGCACAGAGAATTCATCCGAATACATAACTGGCCGAATAGCGGAAGGCACATTAGCATACACAATTTTATTTTTAGATTTTTTATTGAACCCACATATTTTTGTTAAACAAAAATAGCAGTCCGTCGTATGATTGGTGGGCTCCCTCCATACCATTGGTATTGCGAAGGGCATTTTTCTGGTGCCACCCTTCATCCACGTTAGAAGAACCTTGACACAACGCTGGCAGGAAGTATGAGGAGCCCAATCTTTATCCTGGTCTCCAAGTTTGCATTGAAAATAATTTTCATATGCAAATTTTAATGTATCAGATATGATCTTGCATTGTGACTTTAAAATAATTTCGCCACAAATATAACAAAAAGAGTCCGGTAGATTTATACACTTTCGCGACATTATATTATATTATATAAAACAATATTAACACATATATACACACACTACACTATTACACTATTTACAATGCTAAAATATGCTATTAAGATATAATACAATACTAAAATACATATATTATATACACAACAACGAAAATACTATACATATATAACTAAAAATGTTTTTTGTACGGTTTTATAGCGTAGCAATGCAGATTTGAAATATTTTACACGACTGATTTCAACAAACTCAAAGCCGAAACTGAGCTCTGGCACGAGTTTTATTCAGAACCAATACGATATTTTAAAACAAACTACAGCCTACGGACTACGGCATACATACAATGGCATACAATGTAAGGAAAGTCTGCAATGCCGTGACTGAAAAATTTTATTTTCAGTAATTGTCATCTTATCTATGTAATTATAGTGCCAATGGACACTCGAGATTCTTCAGAGTAAAATAAGTCCAAACACAATATAAATGGGACTATTTTTATCGACAATACATAATAAAAATAGTTTGCTCCATATTAAATCGATATGTATTTTACTAGTGTATTATAGCTGAATAGTGCACACATATATAATAGCATTGTAAATAGTGTAATACTGTAGTGTGTGAATAAATTATGTTTTTGTTACAAGAGGTCTTTTTTGTATGAAATATACTATAAACAAGAGACTAACATTAAAAAATACATAAAATAATTTATACAGAATAAATATACTAATAAATAATAAATAACAATAGTATAAAATTTAATAAAATATAACATTTAAGTAAGCTGACACAATTGCGCGCTTATAGCCACGCGCCGTTACACCGTAGCGCGCCGCGCGGCTCCGTATCCCAACGAACGACCGCGCTAGTGGAAGAGAACCACTGGCGTCAACGCATGTCGGGCGAAGATATTTTGCTTTCTGGTTCGGTAAAAACGTCGATGTTGCAAACTTCAAAGGGGGGTTTCTCAAGATGAAAGTCTGCTCTATCGCGTGGTATAGTTCGATTTTCCGCTGGACCCTTATTTTTTGAGATAAATTGAAAAATATCCTCAAAAATTTGTGCAAAAGTGGTGTCTTTCCGTCTTTAATGATTGTTTAAACATGTTTAAACAATCATAATGTATTAATATTGGATATCACTGTATTCGGGAAAGTCTACAGAATCTTATGCTGCAAAGAACAATTCGATATTTTTTATAATAACGTCACAATATTTGTTTAAAGTTGAAAAATAGGTTTTTTTTTAAAAGCCGTTTTCCTAAAAAACTGTGCGTGTAGGAGAAAAACTAAGCACAGATTCGGAATCAGCGCAAAAAACTCTATAAGAATCACCCATCAGTTATAGTGGGACAAAATTGGTGTTGGACAGTGTAATTAAAAGTGAAGGAATAACGGCAAATCTTCTACATTTTTAATTTTATGCAATTAGTAGTTACATATTTCATGTTCTAATGTACAATTTCAAATAATTCATAAATCTGTAGTCTGAAAAAAATTGTAGGGCAAGGTATTAAAGAAAACTAAAATTAGAGGATATAGAAGAGAAATTAAAACGTGTAACACGAATTAAAGAACATACTAATTTTAAATAGTTTGTTATTTATATTTTAAAATCATTATTTTTACAAAATGAAGACGTGTTATATATCTAATAATTAATAAGGATAACATAAATGTTATATATTTTTTCTGATAATATAATTAAAAATAGGGTACAATAAGTTTTTACACATAGTAGGCTTATATGTTGTATATCTTTATTTCAGCGTTTTGACCAAGAAATGGACTCGGTTTTACAACATAATAGGCTTATACCAGGCCCCGGAATTGACTGAACTTGTATCAATAGATTTCCACACCATTCCAGCATTTTTTTCCTGTATTTTCCAGCCTCCATTCACACACACAAGCATAAAAACTAATGCTTTTCTTGCTACAATTTCCTGTTCGCAAGCAATATCCTTTCCAAAATCAATGTATCCACTAAACTTTGTGCCATCATATTCTACATGTTCTCTAATCCCTACTTCATCGAACATTAAACAACCTATTAATTGGTAATTTGTATTTTTTACCCGTTCACTGATGGACCTCAATGCTTCCATACTTATGCCTGGTTCTTCATTTAACGTTCTATACCATGATGAAATAGTCTTCTGGTGTGGCAAACAATTACTCAATTGTTCACACACATATTCATATGCATGTGGAGAATAATAATGAAGAGTAAGAGCAAAGCAACGAATTTTTGCATTATAACTCTTAGATACGCATGCAGTATCCTTTTTGTACATGCAGTTAAAAATGTTGCCACCCATTCCACCAAGCATATTTAACATCTTTGCCTGATCAGGGTTTAATAATTGCTTACTTTTCAAGTCCTCTATGATGTTTTGTAGTTCACAAACTTGTTTTGATTTCCTCTGTAACTGTCGCCGCGTTTCGAACAGTTTTTTCCGTGAATCTGCTTCCACAAATTTAATTCTTTCTCTTACTATCAGCTTCTCTGGAAAATTGTATATGAATTTAGGCGATACCATTGTTCCCTTGTCTTCTTTATTGGATGTGAACGGTTCTGGTGATCATGGATAGTCATCAAATGACTTGGAAGTACCAGCTGTATGTTCAATCTCTTCGGTTTTAGGGATCAAAACTTGTGCTGTAATAATAACAAATATTGTTAGTTTTGAAGTAACTGTAATATTAATTTATGTTGTTATTATGACAATGAATGTATTTATCAAAAGTAATTTTTCTATAAACATATACATACTTGTATTAGGTGATAATGTTGTGTCCACATTATTTTTACATGACTCAGTGAAAGAAGTCGCTTCTTCTTTAAGGGTTTTCTGGAATAAAATGAACACATACAAGTAGAAATAAAACATTGTTCACTATGTTGGGTATACTCATAAAAATTAAAAATACTCATTATTATACATACACGTGGTAATGCATTTGGTCTCAATCACACATAAGAACCTTTTGTGTAGAAACTTGTTTCTTCAAAGTGCATTGAGCAAATACGAGCTCTCTTTGGAATTACTGATGCTCCGTTGCCTAAAAGATCTAACCATAAACTACGAGTATCAGAATCTTTTGGAAAACTGCAAACAGAATCAAGGTTTAAAATAAAATATTCTAAGATTATAATTATATTAACTATAAAAATAATCTTCATACCTATGAAATGTAACTTTCACAACATTACTCCTTTTTTTCCAATCTTGAAGATCAGATCGGTTATTACACGGGGGCATAAAGCACTTCATTTTAATAGCTTCTTTTAACACTGTTGAAGTATTTAATACTAAATAGTTTTTTTAATACTGAAACACGACACTGAAATGAAACGGTATGAGACGCTTGGTGACGCTTGGATGCGCTTGGAGATGCTCACTGATGCTCACAGACGCTTGGAAAGGTTATGTGACGCTGTGTCAATGCGTGGCGCTGCATACATAATGATGTACTGCGCTTGCGCCGCACACAGCCAATGAAAATTAGGCGTAAATCTACCTCGTCCCCGTCTCTAAATTTGCCAACCGCGCAACGACATGCTTCATCCCTGTATTCCTATATCTCCTCTCTGCCTATATCTATGCTCGTCTGTGATAGTATCTCGTCCATAGATATAGGAATACAGGGACGAAGCATGTCTTTGTGTGGTTGGCAAATTTAGAGACGGGGACCAGGCAGTGTTGTAAGTATTGACTGGTATTGAAGAATTTCTACTGTAGCGCCGTCTGCGGTGGAGTAAGGAATCTCAGCTTGTGATGTCTCCGCTCTATAGAATAATACTCTTTCTCTATGCAAGGTTTGAAGAATTTGAAGATTTCTACTTCAGCGCTGTGCTTCGACAGTATTAGTACTAAATTGACTTTTTTTAGCGGGAGACATATTGGATGTAAATAGTATTAAAAATATGTATGGAATAGTTTTATACGACAAATTATTTGAACTGATTAGAAATAATTACTTTCATATAACTATACAACGTATTTGCAATGACGTCCATAAAACAAAATATTTCATCAATGTTACAACTCCTTCATTACATTAATGTAATTGAATTATTTATTAGGTATGAAATCGTACTTGGCATTTGTGATATAAACGACGATTGCATTTTGAACGATACATTGCATCAAATTTTGAAATGTTTATATGAACATAATCTTTTATGGGAAAATGTCATTGGGTTATTACTACTAAATAATACGTGTATGTCAGAACAGTTGTTCACAATATACCCGAATCATCTAACGAACATAACGAAAATTTGTTTTCAAAAATCTTGTAAGTTAGAACACAAAGCAGATATTTCTGATTTATTTATTGCGCTAAGCGTCGAAAAAGTTTTATATGAAACAGATAGAAAATGTGGATTTCCAATTCTTGAATTTGCATTTAATTTAAAAAAAATTAATTTAGGCTTGCAAGAAATTGAATGGCGACAACTGTATTTTTACTTTGATGAAAACGAAAAAGCGACGATAAAATGTGGAAACATATAAACTCTGAACAGCTCAATATCTCGAAAACTATGCCATCGATTTTAAAGTTCTTAGTCTTAAATTGCATGGAACTGAAGGGCCTTTCTGACTACATAAACGTGAAGTGGCCTCTCTTCACCTTTAACGGGGGAGGGGAGGTACCTTTGTAATTTTAAATGAAACCCCCTATAAAATGTTACAGATTTAGATTCTACCGGAAAAAACAAGTCAATTTTGTCTGAAACATTTTTTTGTCAGATTCTTCCATGATGAGATATAACAGTTTGAAGTTTCGAGTTGTAGGTACTTGAAGCTCTCGGAAATAGCGTCATGGAATTATACGCGCTTGAGTCCATTGCTTATTCATGAAGAAACACAAACAATAATATTTACAATTCTTGAGTTTGACTCACTTATCTATGAAAACGTTTTCAGTTTAGAGCTGTTATTCAAGCAGTAACCTTGTGATTATGGCTACTTTTGATACAGAAGTGAATATGTTATTAACGTTAGGTGAATGCCAAAAAAAATTATCGGCGTGCAGCAGTGATGTTTTTTGAACGTTATGGGATCAAAAAATGTCATGCAACATTTCATAATTTAGAAAAGCGGCTTCGCGAGCACGGTGAATTGTGTAAAAAAATTCGCAATAAACCTAAAGCTGTCACTAATGAAAATAATAGTGCCAGTATTCTTGCTGCAATTACATTAAATCCTCATATTAGTTAACGTACACTTGCACAAACATCACATATTAGTCGTTCATCAATTCAACGAATTTTGAAACGGCGAAAGTATCATCCATATCACATGGTTTTATGAAAAGAGCTTTCGATAGCAGATTACGATCACCGCGTAAGATTTTGTGAGTGGCTGCAGGGTGTTGTGGAAAATGACTTTTTGTGCAAAATACTTTTTTCCGATGAGGCCACTTTTATGAATTCAGGGCATGTAAATAGACATAATCTGCATTATTGGGCCGTGGAAAACCCAAATTGGATGCGATGTGTTCCCTTTCAACATCGATGGTTTTTAAATGTTTGGTGTGGCCTAATAGGAGATTTTGTGATTGGACCTTATTTTTTTCAAGAAACTGTAACATCTGCAAGTTATTGTGATTTATTAAAAAATCATTTGCCTGCGCTTTTGGAAGATGTGCCACTGCACGTTAGAAGAGAAATGTGGTTCCAACAAGACGGCGCTCCTCCACATTTTGCAATCATCACCAGGCAATTTTTGAACGAAAAATTTAGGAACAAATGGATAGGTCTTGGGGAACCTCGTCAATGGCCTCCTCGATCCCCCGATCTAACACCATTAGATTTTTTCTTATGGGGATATGTAAAGGACAAAGTTATGTTTGAACCACCGACGACAAAAGAGGATATGAAACAAAGAATACGTAACGCTTGCGCTTCAGTGACTCCCGAAATGTTAAAAAATGTTAGAACAACTTTGATGTTTCGAGTAAATAAATGTTTACAAGCCCGTGGTGGACATTTTGAACATTTAATTTGAAGTACATTTTATTTCTTCACGAATAAGCAAAGGACTCAAGGGCGTATAATTCCATAACGCTATTTCCGAGCGCTTCAAGTACCTACAACTCGAAACTTCAAACTGTTATATCTCATCATGGAAGTATCTGACAAAAAAATGTTTTAGACAAAATTGAATTGTTTTTTCCGGTAGAATCTAAATATGTAACATTTTATAGGGGGTTTCATTTAAAATTACAAAGGTACCTCCCCTCCCCCGTTAAAGGGGAAGGGAGGCCACTTCACGTTTATGTGGGCCACCCTGTATATTTGTTCAAAGAAGAACAAAAGCAATGATTACGAATTCCCTCCATTAAGACAAGTGTTACAAATAATTTTCTGCTGTCCTCAATGTACAGGGTGTTAAGAAAGTATAGATCACCGCTGGATCGGTGGATATTTGTAAAAAAAGCGGGCCGCAAAATTGTTTATAGCATTGAAAATTAATGTTACATTTTTTTACATCAAAGTATTCTACTCGACACGTAGAGAAAAAGTTTGAAAGGAACCATGTACCGGAAATGCACCGTTTCGTAGCTATTCAATTTTAGCTCAATCTGACAAACAGTTCCTGAGATAAAAATTCCAGCATACAACTTGGTTATTGGGGTTACAAAAGTCTCCAGTAACCAGCCTAAACAAATCCTTTCTTTTACGTTTTCTTCGATGAAGAGCCGTATTTATTTAAATCTTGAAAAATATGCTCATTTTGCTTAAAGTTGCCCCTTTAAAACGAGCCCGTGAAAAGTAGGGCGATTTGAAAATTGCCATCACAATGAGCAGGTAAAGGACACTGTGTACGTGTACGGTACACGTCGCCAAAACTTACTCCAACGTCAATTAAAAAAATAGATATGTATGTATAATCAGAAAAATTTTGATCAGAGAAATATAACAAATATGATGGTAAAAGTCTCATAAAAGATTATTGAAATTATACGTAATGACCATACACCTATATATGATCCGAAGTATATCGTGTTTGGTATCATTTTAATCAGAACAATGTCACAAATCTATGAGCAAAAGTCTTATAAAAAAAATAAGTATTAATAAAAAAAGTTGTTCCTTGGTAATACATTGTGAGGACGCGCGAGCCTTTGAGCTGTGCCGCCGACTGCGACTCTCCGCGTCTCTTTCTTTCCCATACGCTATCCTTCCTAGCACCCCAAACTTGAATTGTCTATTACACAAGTAAATATCATCGGAACTATATCATATTTGGTATGATTTTTATTAGAAAAATGCCACGAAGATGTTGGTGACAGTTCCATAAAAAAATAATAAAAAATAAAGAAATTTTGTCATTGGATTAGTAGTGGTCTCACCGATATATATTCGACCCGCATCATGTTACGCTTCTCGGCGACCGAGGCCTCCGAGCTTCACGGATCCCCACGGGGTTTACCCCGCAGAAGGAGGGATATCTCTGGAACATTTACGTGCGAGACATTTGGGACATTTACCGATGAAATACTGTACGCGGGACGTAGAGTAACCATTAATAACCGTCATTCATAGTGCTGCGTTCAGCGAGTGTAGTTGTTTTGTGCCCATCTGTATGAGGTGAGTAAAATCATTTGAACATCCAGTTAATTTGTAAAATTGCATCCTTTGAAGAAAATAATTTGTGACGTGTGAAGAATTTCTGATATAAAAGTTTCTGTTACATAAAAGTTATTTTCCCTTTCAATATTAGGGACATTTCACACGAACTCGGGCAGATTTCAGCTCGTTCACGCGATACGGGTTTTTGTGCGATTCGGTCATTTTACCGAATCGGTAATACCTAAAAGCGGTGTTCACACCAAATAAACAAAAGCAATATACATGTATACGCGTGACAATTAAATTTTTGTCGAAGATGTGGAATTGTGCGAACGCAGTCGTCGGTTATTACCAATTCGGTAAAATGACCGAATCGGTCAAAAAGCCGTATCGTGTGAACGAGCTGTTTCGGAGTAAGTTTTCCTACATTGCTGAAATTTGAATATGTTGTAGTGTGTAGTGATATTTAAACCTGCTTGAAAGGATTTCCGAAAATTTTGAATATTGTCGATTTTACAGTTGTTTGAAATTAAGTGCTAACTTTTTTTCAATAAATTATAGCTATGGAACTAGTACACGGATGGAGATGAGCTTTACGGTGCTTATAGACAAGACATTTAAGTTTTTAAATAAAATTATTTTAGTTTAAAAAAAATTGTTTTACCATTTTTTGCGATTATTTTAAACAAAAACAAGTTGTTAACATCGGGCGCGATTTTAAAAATCTGAAGAAACTAGAATATAGTTCGATCTTGATGGGAAAATTTTCAAAAACATGGACATTTTAAAATTGCCAAAGTTGACGCTGCGAAGTCGTCGCGCCGGCAGCCTGGATAACTCCAGCGGGCGAACGTGCGTTATTATATACATATTATATGTGCGGTGCACTTCGGCGCAGCGTCAACTTTTGACAAAATAATTAGCACTTAATTTCAAACAGCTGTAAAATCGACAATGTTCAAAATTTTCAAAAATCCTTTCAAGTAGGTTTAAATATCACTAAAGACTACCACATAATCAAATTTCAGCAATGTACGAAAACTTACTCCGGAATCTGTCCAATTTCGCATGGACTGACCGTATTTGTATTACGATATAACTATAATTATTTAATATTTCAGCTGGTGATCGTCCATATTGAAGGAAGCAATTAAGCAGGTAAGTATATTATTTCACTAATTTATATATTTTCCTCTTCTTTCTTTTATTTGTCTTTCTCCTGTCTGTTTTTCTGTTTTGTCATCATGAATTCTCCTCCAGCGAAACGAAAATATAAACCGAGAATTTTTCTTGAACAGTGGTTAGAGCGCGATGATTTTAAACCCTGGTTACAACGCGCTTTTAATGACGATTCTAAATTCCATTGTTCCGCGTGTTCTAAAAATTATGTAATTAATAGCGGGCTTTCAGATATTAAAAATCATTCTTTCACCAAATTACACGCCGAGAACGTTTTAAAATTGCGCGAAAATAATAGTGCTGTTTTTGATGATTTTGATGTGAGTGATATTCCTGACAATATTCGCGAGAAGATTCAGATTGCTGAAATGGCTTTGAGCGCTTTTTTGTCGAGCATAATATTCCTTTTCGTATTAGTACGTACTTAATTGGCCTTTTAAAGATTATATTTCCCGATTCTTGTATAGCTAGTAAATTAACTTTGAGTCGCTTAAAATGTAACAAAATCATTACAAATGTGCTTCCTAAAGTAGAAGTAAATAGAATTATTGAAAATGCTCGACATCATAAATTTTCTGTATTTGTTGATGAAAGCACAGATATTTGCAATATTAAATGGCTCACTTTTTTAATTAAATATGTAAATTCGGAAACTTCTGCAGTTTTTACAGAATTATTAGAGTTGTTACAATTAGACGCCACAGATTGCTCTGCAGAAAGTTTATTTTCGTTATTTGAGACAGCATTGTACAACAAGCAAATTCCTGTGCAGAATGTAATTGGACTCACATGTGACAATGCATCAGTAATGATCGGGCGCTCTTCTTCATTTTGCTCAAAACTTAAAACGAGGTGTCCTTCATTAATAACAGTCAATTGTATTTGCCATTCCGCGGCATTAGTATGCAGTAAAGCATGTTCGGAAATCCCCGCTTATATTCAACAATTTATTCGTAATTTAACGGTTTACATTAATAGTAGCGCCGGTCGGCGAATTTTGATAATTTTCAAATATTTGTTAACGATAAATCTAAAAAAATTTTTAAATTGTGCGACACGCGTTGGCTGGTCATGTACGCTTGCCTAACGCGTATTTTAGAATGCTGGGATTCATTAAATCTTTTTTTAATGTCAGAAACTATTGAAAATAAAAAAAACGATATGGCTGATAAGTTACTTTACACTATAAAAAAGACAGAAACTAAAGCTTATCTTTTGTTTCTTAAATATGTTTTAAATCATTTTAAATCTTTTAACGCGTTTTTTCAAACTCGGAGCACAGCCATTCATTTACTGTACGGAAAATCTAGACTTTTATTCCAACAGTTTTGCGGAAATATTTTAAAACCCGAATTTTTAACAGCAACCGATGCAATGTTTAACGTAGATTTTTTTTCGATTAACAATTTGTTAGAATTGTAGGACATCTACTTCGGTTTTGAGTGCGAGCATTATTTAAAAGACCATGTCGAAGATAATACTTTGTCCAAGGAAGCGTTTCTTGAAATCAAAAAATATTGTTTTGCTTTTTACATTAGAGCCATTAGTGATATAATAAAACGTTTCCCGTTAAAAGATACATTTTTAGGAAGCTTACAAGTCTTTGATTCCAGATTGGCACTTTTTGATAGCAATAGGGAACATAGTTTAAAAAATTTAATTTTCGTTGCTCAAAAATTTTCGACAATATAAAATTAAAAGAAGAATGGACTAAATTGCACTGCACCTTCGACAAAGCGCAATGCGAAGGATAAGGATAAAGATTAATAAAAAGGATAAAGATCACAACCTTCTGTTCCCAGTGTTGAAACAACTCGTGAATATTGTAAGGACTCTTCCTCACTCAACTGCAGAAGCAGAAAGAATTTTCTCTACTCTAACCGATGTCAAAACCTCTAAAAGAAATAAACTTAGTCGCGATTCTTTAAATTCCATTGCCGTAATTAAATCAGCTTTCAAGGCCCGCGAAGATACTATTTGTACAATGCCGATTGGCCAACATCATTTTGAGTTAATGTCATATAAGAATTTATATTCATAACCATTAGTCTTGTATCTATTCAAATTTTTAATAATATTTTAGAATTAAATTATTTATGGTTTACATTTACAACCGTTTCGCTTCCTATCTAACTATTATCTTTTTTTCATTCTTCCTTCATATCTGTTCATTTCATATTTCTCCACTCTTTTTTCCTCTTTTCAAAGGCGTGACATGCTTAATCACTTAGGGACAAGTTTTTCATCTTTTTAATGTTTAATTTTGTGTGATTTTAAATATCTACAAAGTTTCTTCAGTAAAATATGTCTCAGTATAAATACTCTTCCTCTATGTTCATTACATCTCATATTTTTGTATTCCTTAATTTTTTTAATATTATTTCATTTCACTTCTTCTCATATCTTATATGAACTATTTTTAAATTCAAGATATTACTTCTAGTTATTCTTTTTTATTTCTCCCCAAGTACATGGAATTTTAAATGAATGTTTTCAAAATTATATACCACCTATTGATGCCGCGTGCGCTTTTCCTTTCTCCCTACTGTGATATTGTGGACAAAGCATGTGACGCCAGTCATTCCCTCCCTATGCGTCTCTACCTTGTCGCGGTGGGTGGGCTTACGGTACGTCTTATATTTTACATATTACCTCATAATTTTTGGTAATGCTGTGTGATGCATCGTGGGCATGCAATGTAGAGCTGTCGGAAAAATCGAAAATTCAAGCCGGTCTCAAGCCGAGTCAATCCGAAACACGATTTCCGAGCCGAGCCGAGTACTTGAGAGAACCGAGCAGCTTGAAAGATTCAAGCTATCCGAAAGAAACCAAGTAACTTGAATTTTTCAAGCAACCCGAATCCAACCGAGCCGACCGAACAAACGAGTAGACCGAAAGAATCGGGTAACTCGGAACAGTTTCAAGCTTTTCCGAGCGCAACCGAGACTCGACCGCCGGGTTACCATGGGTCATAAAAAAAAACAAACAGAACTAGACCCAACCGAAGTCGATTATCATTTTCCGTATTTTTCGTCGGATCTTAATGGAAGTACTGGCAAACGATTCCTTATGTTCTCCTGATGAAAACGGCACCAAATACGATGCAATTCGGATTATTTATAAGGCAATTATAGGGCAAAAATTATTTTCTTATTTTTGCCCATCTTTGTTAAAAATAATCCGATTTATGTAGTGTTTAGTAGCATTTTCATCAGGAAGACGTAAGGAATACATCGACGTTACTCCCGTAATCATACGATGCATTTTAAGCGAAATGAACTGATTACTGAAAGCCATAAAACAAGGGTTCAGCGCACGCGTGTCCACTTGAACGCACGACGAACCTCAAATGGTTCGAGGGTTAAAGTGTCGAATGTTTGTCATGATATGTTCACTTTTCGTTGTCTTTTATAAAAATTAAATAAACAAATTGCACTATTGAAATTTAAACAAATTCTTTTTTACGCCTTTTTTATGGGGAGCTGTGATTATTTATATTTTGAAAAAAAATTTGGTTACATTTAGTTATATGGTTATGTAATAAATAGACAATCTGTTTTTAGTAATGTCCAAATTTTTGGCATATTTTCTAGAAACCAACAAGATTCATGATTATATTCCATTCAAGCCGGTGAGAGTTTCACGGTTTTTACCCTTTCATTAAAAAGGTGTCATTGGCCAAGAGTGGTTATTAATACTGTTCTCGAGGTATAAATGGGGTTATTAAGTTGTATACAGTCTGCTGGTATTTTCTTGAGACCAGCGGTATAGACAAGGGACCATAAAATAGCGGTGCGCTCGCGTCGCCTCTCTACCTGATACGAGGGTACACGTACAAAGTGTCCTTTACCTGCTCATTGTGATGACAATTGTTTTATTGTTATTTGAGAATTGTGCAATTTTTATTTCTATTGTTGCTATACTTATATTGAATCTTATATATGTGCAATATTTATTTTATTTTTATTATTCGTAATATTCAGATTAAGATTAAACATGAAATTTTGTCATTTAGTTATTAAAAATGATATATATGCTTCGCGTTATACATGTAATTTTTGTTCTGTGAGTACTGATAAGGTTTTGGCAGTTTCCCTTATCCTAGCAGCAAATGCTGGTATTCTTTAGTTTCTTCTGCCAAATAAAATATTTTATTTTTAATTGTATATTTGGTTTGAAGTTATTTTGGTATCCTTTCCTATATCCCCAAAATAAACAAAAAGAGTAAGTATATTATACATATATACACAACTATAATATATTTATATATACATGTACATACACATAAAATTTTAATATAACATACGCCTGTTAAACCTTCATATTTGAAAATTGAAAATCCTTTATAAGCGAAGACAGGGGACAAAATTTATTTAACTTTTTTAGGTAATATTATTTAATTCCCTGTGAGATTCATTATTTAGAGCATCTTTTTAATTTTTACGAATAACGAATATATGTACCGATTGTGTTAAAAAATTAACCAGATCTTTAAATGAAAATATAAAATTCCATTGAAATCTATTTATCCATTTAAATGCAATTGTTAACAAACATTTGAAATTTTGAAAAAATCTATTTTTTTGGTAGTCTCAACGTGATCAGAAGGTTCTAAAACGCGTATTTCCGTAATACAATTTTTTTCGAAATTTTTTCTCCTTATGAGACATCTTAGTCCGAAAGTGAAACTATCCGGAAAGCGAAAATATCCGGAAAGCCAAAATCGCATTACGACGGCTCGTGCCGCTTGCCGGCTGGAATCTCAGCGTTTCAAGAGCGAGAGAGAAAGGCTCATTTCGCCGTCTCTCTCAACTCCCGAAATTGTCCGAAGTCGTCCGAAGTCATCCGAAGCGCTGAGCTCACGTACGCGCGGATTGTGCAGTTGTGTGTGTGCGTGGTGGGGGAAATTCTCGTAACCCCTGCCATTAACTTAGCATCACTGAACAGAGTGCGGATCGAATGAAAACTATCAAAACTTCCTCACTCCACCGCAGAGGCGCTACAGTAGAAATTCTTCAATACCAGAGAGGAGCACAATACTTACAACACTGGGACCAGGTAGATTTACGCGATTTACGCCTAATTTTCATTGGCTGTGTGCGGCGCAAGCGCAGTACGTCATTATGTATGCAGCGCCACGCATTGACACAGCGTCACATAACCTTTCCAAACGTCTGTGAGCATCTCCAAGCGTCACCATGCGTCTCATACCGTTTCATTTCAGTGTCGTGTATCAGTATTAAAAAAACTATTTAGTATTAAATACTTCAACAGTGTTAAAAGAAGCTATTAAAATGAAGTGCTTTGTGCCCCCGTGTAATAACCGATCTGATCTTCAAGATTGGAAAAAAAGGAGTAATGTTGTGAAAGTTACATTTCATAGGTATGAAGATTATTTTTATAGTTAATATAATTATAATCTTAGAATATTTTATTTTAAACTTTGATTCTGTTTGCAGTTTTCCAAAAGATTCTGGTACTCATAGTTTATGGTTAGATCTTTTAGGCATTGGAGCATCAGTAATTCCAAAGAGAGCTCGTATTTGCTCAATGCACTTTGAAGAAACAAGTTTCTACACAAAAGGTTCTTATGTGTGATTGAGACCAAATGCATTACCACGTGTATGTATAATAATGAGTATTTTTAATTTTTATGAGTATACCCAACATAGTGAACAATGTTTTATTTCTACTTGTATGTGTTCATTTTATTCCAGAAAACCCTTAAAGAAGAAGCGACTTCTTTCACTGAGTCATGTAAAAATAATGTGGACACAACATTATCACCTAATACAAGTATGTATATGTTTATAAAAAAATTACTTTTGATAAATACATTCATTGTCATAATAACAACATAAATTAATATTACAGTTACTTCAAAACTAACAATATTTGTTATTATTACAGCACAAGTTTTGATCCCTAAAACCGAAGAGATTGAACATACAGCTGGTACTTCCAAGTCATTTGATGACTATCCATGATCACCAGAACCGTTCACATCCAATAAAGAAGACAAGGGAACAATGGTATCGCCTAAATTCATATACAATTCTCCAGAGAAGCTGATAGTAAGAGAAAGAATTAAATTTGTGGAAGCAGATTCACAGAAAAAACTGTTCGAAACGCGGCGACAGTTACAGAGGAAATCAAAACAAGTTTGTGAACTACAAAACATCATAGAGGACTTGAAAAGTAAGCAATTATTAAACCCTGATCAGGCAAAGATGTTAAATATGCTTGGTGGAATGGGTGGCAACATTTTTAACTGCATGTACAAAAAGGATACTGCATGCGTATCTAAGAGTTATAATGCAAAAATTCGTTGCTTTGCGCTTTCTCTTCATTATTATTCTCCACGTGCATATGAATATAGAAGACTATTTCATCATGGTATAGAACGTTAAATGGACAACCAGGCACAAGTTTGGAAGCAGTGAGGTCCATCAGTGAACAGGTAAAAAATACAAATTACCAATTAATAGGTTGTTTTTTTTTTTTTAATTAAAATTATAATCGCATCAACATCGCAGGTTATTAGCGACTACTATATCAACAGATTATAATCACATGTATTTACAGGATTTAAATATAATTACGGAGATGAATATCATTTATAAATGAAACAACTGCAAGCTGATGCCTTTCGTCGTTGAGTGATTTCTTCAGGTCAGATGGAAGTTCATGCCTGTTTCCAGCATAATCCGTGGCTGGACAGTCTTGGAGGATATGAGCGACTGTGTACTCGGCGTTACAACCGTTGCACTTATTGGGGGCCTTCCCCGACATCAAATGTTCATGAGTTAACGCAGTGTGGCCTATTCTTAGTCTGGTGAGGATTGTTTGATCCCGACGGTTTATTCCACTCGGTATGTTGTCTTCGAAGATGTCTCTTACTTTCCGAATTTTTGAGGGAGCGTGAGCTATCCAATAGCTGTTCCATTTGTCGAGGAGTTTGGCATTTAAGAATCTTTTGAGGTCTCTATGTGAGTTATCTGTATTTAGGGGAGTCATAGTTGAAGCGTCTTTGGCCATTTCATCAACAATTTCGTTTCCAGCAATGCCAACGTGTGAAGGAATCCACGATAATATTACTTGTTTATTTCTTTTTTCGAATAGGGTTAAAAAGTCGACAATTTCTTGAATTATAGGTTCATTAGTTGTTTGATGATGTTTTAAACTTTCGATTACACTATTGGAATCGGTAAGAATAATAAATTTGGACTCAGATGTATTTTCAATCATATGGAGAGCAGCTCGAAATGCAAACGCTTCACAGAAAAAAATGGAACAGGAATCATCTAATCTGTACTTAAAGGAATCTTCTTGGTATAGAAATGCACATCCATTGCCTTTGATATACAGGGTGGCCCACATAACTCTGAACAGCTCAATATCTCGAAAACTATGCCATCGATTTTAAAGTTCTTAGTCTTAAATTGCATGGAACTGAAGGGCCTTTCTGACTACATAAACGTGAAGTGGCCTCCCTTCCCCTTTAACGGGGGAGGGGAGGTACCTTTGTAATTTTAAATGAAACCCCCTATAAAATGTTACATATTTAGATTCTACCGGAAAAAACAATTCAATTTTGTCTAAAACATTTTTTTGTCAGATACTTCCATGATGAGATATAACAGTTTGAAGTTTCGAGTTGTAGGTACTTGAAACGCTCGGAAATAGCGTTATGGAATTATACGCCCTTGAGTCCTTTGCTTATTCGTGAAGAAATAAAATGTACTTTAAATTAAATGTTCAAAATGTCCACCACGGGCTTGTAAACATTTATTTACTCGAAACATCAAAGTTGTTCTAACATTTTTTAACATATCCTCTTTTGTCGTCGGTGGTTCAAACATAACTTTGTCCTTTACATATCCCCATAAGAAAAAATCTAATGGTGTTAGATCGGGGGATCGAGGAGGCCATTGACGAGGTTCCCCAAGACCTATCCATTTGTTCCTAAATTTTTCGTTCAAAAATTGCCTGGTGATGATTGCAAAATGTGGAGGAGCGCCGTCTTGTTGGAACCACATTTCTCTTCTAACGTGCAGTGGCACATCTTCCAAAAGCGCAGGCAAATGATTTTTTAATAAATCACAATAACTTGCAGATGTTACAGTTTCTTGAAAAAAATAAGGTCCAATCACAAAATCTCCTATTAGGCCACACCAAACATTTAAAAACCATCGATGTTGAAAGGGAAAACATCGCATCCAATTTGGGTTTTCCACAGCCCAATAATGCAGATTATGTCGATTTACATGCCCTGAATTCATAAAAGTGGCCTCATCGGAAAAAAGTATTTTGCACAAAAAGTCATTTTCCACAACACCCTGCAGCCACTCACAAAATCTTACGCGGTGATCGTAATCTGCTATCGAAAGCTCTTGTCATAAAACCATGTGATATGGATGATACTTTCGCCGTTTCAAAATTCGTTGAATCGATGAACGACTAATATGTGATGTTTGTGCAAGTGTACGTTGACTAATATGAGGATTTAATGTAATTGCAGCAAGAATACTGGCACTATTATTTTCATTAGTGACAGCTTTAGGTTTATTGCGACTTTTTTTACACAATTCACCGTGCTCGCGAAGCCGCTTTTCTAAATTATGAAATGTTGCATGACATTTTTTGATCCCATAACGTTCAAAAAACATCACTGCTGCACGCCGATAATTTTTTTTGGCATTCACCTAACGTTAATAACATATTCACTTCTGTATCAAAAGTAGCCATAATCACAATGTTACTGCTTGAATAACAGCTCTAAACTGAAAACGTTTTCATAGATAAGTGAGTCAAACTCAAGAATTGTAAATATTATTGTCTGTGTTTCTTCATGAATAAGCAATGGACTCAAGCGCGTATAATTCCATGACGCTATTTCCGAGAGCTTCAAGTACCTACAACTCGAAACTTCAAACTGTTATATCTCATCATGGAAGAATCTGACAAAAAAATGTTTCAGACAAAATTGACTTGTTTTTTCCGGTAGAATCTAAATCTGTAACATTTTATAGGGGGTTTCATTTAAAATTACAAAGGTACCTCCCCTCCCCCGTTAAAGGTGAAGAGAGGCCACTTCACGTTTATGTAGTCAGAAAGGCCCTTCAGTTCCATGCAATTTAAGACTAAGAACTTTAAAATCGATGGCATAGTTTTCGAGATATTGAGCTGTTCAGAGTTATGTGGGCCACCCTGTATATTTTGATATAATCAGTGTAGTTATCGATTTTTTCTAAGAAGACAGATTTAAAATATAGTGGATCTGTATTCGATTTGGAACAATTTTCAAATAGGTCTATTATGTTTGGCGAAGTCATTATCCAAGGCGGTTCAATTTTAAGTGGAAAATTTATAACTGTTGGATATTTAGTTGTAAGATTTTTCAAATATTCCTGTATTCGAATGTAGAAGGGCTTAGCTGACCGAGATTTTTTAACAAATTGATTCCTGAATTTGTTTGACCAAGTGTTTTCATGAACGGGGTTTTTCGGAAGAGCTTTAGTTTTGAGTGCATATGCGAGGCCAAGTTTGATACGTCGAAGGTTTAGAGGTAGTTCTATACATTCAGCGAGAATACTCAGAATCGGGCTTGATTTGGAGGCACCAAGGGCCAGTCTTAATCCTGAGTTGTGTATTGAGTTAAGAGTGTCGAGGTTACTTTGGGATGCAGAATCATAGACAATACATCCATAATCCAATTTTGCGAGAATATCTTTATCAGCTCCCCAGTTACACGAGGCAATAGACTTTAGTATATTCATTCTTCTTGAGCAGACACCTTTAATATATTTGAGCCGATGTGACCAGGTTAATTTTTCATCCAAGTAGAGCCCAAGTATTTTGACAACATTTGATTTCTTTAGTTCTTCGTTATTAAGCTGAAGTTTGATTAAGTTATTGCAGAGGTTCCTCCTGGAGAAGATGATATATTCGGACTTAGTTCTTGAAATTTTGAAACCAGTTTTTTTTGTCCAATTATATATTTTGTCTAAATTATCTTGAACAACAGCTTGTGTGGTATTTATATTTTTTCCTTTGCAGATTAAGGTGATATCATCAGCAAATAGTAGAATTTTTGATGGAGGTGTTATAACTTTAGAGATTTCATTTATGGCCAATAGGAAAAGTGTGACACTTAATACCGAGCCTTGTAGGACCCCATTTTGGATTTCAGTTTGGTCTGAGAGAATATCACTGACCATCACTTGTATAACTCTGTGCTTAATAAAATTTTTTATAAATGTAAGCATATTACCTTTCACACCCAGGTTAAATAGGATTTCTATTATTCTGTCCCTCCAGACCATATCATAGGCTTTTTCCAGGTCGAGACAAACGGCCATAACATGTTCTTTTTGTAAGTATGCTTCGTGTATATTAGACTCTAAGTTGATAAGGTGGTCAAGGGTCGATCTCCACTTTCTAAATCCACTTTGATCAGATGAGATGATGTTATTAGTTTCAAGAAACCACTGTAGTCTTCTATTGATTGTCTTTTCCATTAGTTTGCACATCGTGGAAGTAAGAGCAATTGGCCGGTAATTATTTGGACGACTATGGTCTTTGTCAGGTTTGGGAACTGGAATTACAATTGCTTTTCTCCACTCAGTAGGAATTTTTCCAGATTTCCATATTTCGTTATATAATGTTGTTAGATGTATAATTCCATCTTGAGGAAGCCTTTTTAGGAATATATTAAAGATACCATCAGGACCTGGACTGGAATTTTTAGTTGTTGAGAGAGCATTGTATATTTCATGGGTTTGGAAAGGTTTGTTGAGAGGGGAGTTGTAATCTGGTTCATTGGTGTTATATGCAAGCTCAGAGTATGATGTGCTTAAGTTATTTTTATGATCAGGAAGGCTGGATCATAATTTAGATCACTTGAGTTATTAGCGAAGGTAGATGCTAATAAGTCTGCTATTTCTTTAGGATTGGAAATTGTAACATCATTATGGTTTATTAAGACTTCTATTTTTTTAAAACTTGTAGAGTTTTTTAACTTTTTTATTATATTCCAGATTATTTGGCTCGGTGTAGAGTTTGTAATCGAAGATACAAAAGAAGTCCATGAATATCTTTTACTCTGCTTAAATATTCTTCTAGCGTTTGCTCTAGATTTTTTGTATTCTATAAAATTAATAAGAGTAGGTTGCTTTTTATATCTATTGAAGGTTCTATTTGCTTCCCGATGAGCATCTTTACATTCTTCATTCCACCAAGGAACAGATTTTTTATGTTGTTTGCCTGAAGATACTGTAATTGATTCTTTAGCAGCATTTAAAATTAAGTTGACGAAGTCGTTTGTTTTGTCATCTAAAGTTTGTTGGTTCAAAGGTAGCTCTGAGGTTAGTGTATAAAGTTTTTCCGTGATATATTCTTGATATCTGCTCCAGTCTGCTTTTTTAAAGATCCATTTTTTGTTGAGCGGAGCTGAATTATTGGGGTTGGGGAGATATATAAGGATTGGGAAGTGATCACTTCCATGGGGGTGGTGAGAAGTGGACCAGTCAAAAAGGTGTGCTTTGCTAGCACTACATATGGAGAGATCAATTGCACTTTGTGTATTGTAAGAGTTATTTATATGTGTAATCCGTTTCTTGTTCAACAGAACTTTATCCGGATCCTCAAGTAACATTTCAATTACTTTTCCTCTTGAATCGAGTTTGTAAGATCCCCATGTGGGGCTATGACTATTAAAATCTCCAAGAATTAAGTATGGTTTTGGAAGTTGGTGTATAAGATTTTTCATGTCGATTAGTGAGAATTTATAATAGTTTGGTAAATAGATGTTACAGATTGTGATTTTTCCAATTGGAAGATTTACCGATATAACGATGGTTTCTAGATTGGTGTTCAATGCAATTTTTTCAGAAAAAGAGGAATTATTAACATAGGAACAGACTCCACCACTAGCGCAGTTAGAGTTTTCTCTGTTAATATAAAAAGCCGAATAATGTTTAATAGGTATATAGGAAGATCTTTTGAAATTTGTTTCTTGAAGACATATGACAAGTGGTTTAAATCTATTTATAAGAATACTAAGGTTTTCACTTTGTGCAGCGTAGCTATTTATATTCCATTGAAGTAGATTATTGTTATTCATTTATGTCGTGTTATGGATTATTCCCTGAATGTTGGGCCGAGAATCGGATTCATCGTCACTGGTGTACGATAGTGTCATGTCTGACTCATTTACATCAAGACGAGAAAGTTTATTTAATAATCTTGTAATTCTACTTTTAACTGTGCGTCCACTTAGTTTTTTATGCATAATGTTAAGCATATTGATGAGAGCAGGTGTGTCATTTGTGTATTCTGAAATAAGCTCTTTAACGTTGTGATTTCCTTTTGCTCGTTCAAGTAGTCCTTTGATTTCGGGAAAGTTAAGAATGTAAATATCATTGTTCTTAGTTACATCGTCTTTAATTGGTAAGAGTTGCTTCCCAAATGTATCCTTAGTAGAAGTTGGGTCGTGTTTTAGCTTTTTTTTGCTTATTTAGCTTGTGTGTTACTACGTCATTAGCTTGAGAGGATTCTATTGAACTTGTATTTGTTGTGGTTTTCGGGTTTATCCAACATTCAAGTTCAAAAAGAATGGATGTTTAATAGATAACAAATAGTAGTACAGTCGTTTGGAAGGGCACGTTTCACACACAGTACAGCGAGCGAGAGCGACTCGATTGTCCGCAAAACAAGTGGCGCCAGTCGAAGCGGTTACAAAATACAGTGCAAGCGCGACATTCAAAAACATACGCGATATATATACGTAACAGTATTGACAGAGAGCGGTCGTTTGGCATTTGAGGAAGCGGGTAAGTTAGTGACCTGTATATCATGGTTTCTATTTAGGCCACTTAAAGGAGGAAAGTCGTGTGAAGAGGTAATTGCATTCATAGTAATACTTGAGTCTTCTTGTGATAATTGAGAATTAATGTTCGTGTTATTGCTATTAATAAATTAATTTTGATATGTGGTGGCAATTTGTTAATGTCTTCTGGATGTACATAGATTTGTCTGCGGAAGCTCACTATGTGGGCGAAACCTGGTTCTGAAATGCCAGCTCTCAGAAAGGACATTGTAGAGCCAGTGCGGACACCTAACTTTATCAGTTCATTTGTGAAGATATCGTGTGGGATTACTAGACAGACATTCGATAGCACTAAACGTTTGAATTTGGTAATCAGTGGTCTTATATCCAATGTGGTATTATTTACCAATGTGATCTTCCTTTTGTTGTCAATTAGATCATCCGTTATTGACTTACTGGATAAATAGATGCAAACTCTGTTCATTGAGATTTTTTAGGCGAATCTAATATTGAGCGGGTTTGTCACTTTGCCAACGGCGATGATGTAGTCAGAAAGGGAAAACCCTTCAATAGAGTCGATGACTATAGCTTGTTCTTTCGACGGAAACACATTTGCCTGAGCGACGGTAGCGTAGGAATTTTTTTGAGACATATCGATGTGGTGTTTTGGTGTTTCTGAACTTTGTTTATATTCTCGCACAGTACTTCACTTCACTACGACGCAGTGTAATGTAAACACGTCTACACCGTAGGACGTTCACCGCGAGACTGAATACGTTGTTTAATGTTCGATGAAGTAGCGATTAGAGAGCATGTAGAATATGATGGCACAAAGTTTAGTGGATACATTGATTTTGGAAAGGATATTGCTTGCGAACACGAAATTGTAGCAAGAGAAGCATTAGTTTTTTTGCTTGTTTGTGTGAATGAGGGCTGGAAAATACTGGAAAAAACGCTGGAATGGTGTGGAAATCTATTGATACAAGTTCAGTTAATTCCGGGGTCTGGTGTAAGCCTATTATGTTGTAAAACCGAGTCCATTTCTTGGTCAAAACGCTGAACTAAAGATATACATACATATAAGCCTATTATGTGTAAAAAACTTATTGTACCCTATTTTTAATTATATTACAAGAAAAAATATATAACATTTATGTTATCCTTACTAATTATTAGATATATAACACGTCTTCATTTTGTAAACATAATGATTTTAAAATATAAATAACAAACTATTTAAAATTAGTATGTTCTTTAATTCGTGTTACACGTTTTAATTTCTCTTCTATATCCTCTAATTTTAGTTTTCTATAATACCTTGCCCTACAATTTTTTTCAGACTACAGATTTATGAATTATTTGAAATTGTACATTAGAACATGAAATATGTAACTACTAATGGCATAAAATCAAAAATGTAGAAGATGTGCCATTATTTCTTCACTTTTAATTATTTAACGACGTTCATTACAATATTTGGGACATAATTCGTATCACGAATGTCATACGTTATTATAGAACAAAGGGTTAACTATCACTTTTCTAGTTTCAACTTGTCAAATATATGTAAGCAATCTGTAAACATTTTTCATACTTGGCGGTACAGAGTATGCGCAGAAATGCCACCAATCAAATTTAGGCGTAAATGTGCCCCTGCCTCCTCCGCAATTCTGAACACCCCCCTTGCCTAAGATGCTAGCTCATGCTCCATCCCTGTATTCCTATATCTATGATCTCGTCGGTGATCTCGTTCACCGTAACGTCCCCGCTGGTAAAACATTCTGTAGACCATAACATTGTATTCGTCGAAATTCGCCATAATATCCCATAAATCTCCAGATCGTCGCGTTCACAGAAACTTCGCGTTCACCGAATATCGCATTGGCCGAAACATCCCAATGGCCACCAACCCGATCTAATATTTCTTTCTAAGACTAAATTTCTCTATGACAAGATCACATCAAACATTGAACAAATCATATTAAAGATTCGTAGTAGAAATAGAGTATACAAGATACTGGATCATCACTTGTATGCCCTTCGGTAACGTCCATCGCGACACGAAAATGGTAATGGAGCTCTAGAGCCCCATCAACCTGTGGCAGAAAAATACATTGGTTAATTGGTCTATCAGAGAGAAATGGTCTATTAACACTTTGCCTGTGCCTTCACCCTATTTTCCATACACGTATTTTCTTTACAGGAGAGGTTTAGTTCAGTCGTTTCGCTGCTAGATGGCTATAGCTTTCCTATGCCCATGGAGAAGGTATTTTTTAAAAAATCATACTTTATTTAACTCGCTTCCTATCTTCTACTCAAGCTAAACCTCTTTGCTCCACTTTCGTTCTTCTTTTGTGTGCTTATATATTTACTATACGAACTATGTATACTCTGTTTCTCATGGTTATACTCGTTTTAAGATTTTTGTCATATTCCATTGTATTTCTTGTTTGAACTAATCGTAATTTTCTGCTTATATTTTTATTTTTTTATGTTTTCCCTCATTGTCGATTCTTTCTTTATCAACTTTGTTATTCCCGTAATCGGCCGTATGGATTAGTTTTTGCAAAGCCTAATCTTTGCTGTTTCAAATAAAAAATCATAACTCATAATTGCATTTTCCAAGGCATTCCTCACATGTTAATAATTGTTAGTACACTAAAAAAAAGTGAAATATAAAAAAATGAGGCAGAACTTGAAACTTAATGTGTTGTTTATATTTACATGCCATTATTTGTCTTCAATAAATTGTATATGATTAATCAATGAAATTGTTTGCCTAAAACAATTACTGGATTTGCGTCACGAGAAGAATAAAATAGAGCGCCTCCATTTAGAACTACGAATAAAAATAAAAGCTATAAAATACACTGAATCCAATACATTTTGTATTTCAAATGAAAATATAATTTATCGCAAAACTTGCTTGGTTCATTATAATTCTCTTTTGAAGATAAGTTCTTTTTTCTGAAGATGCTTTTCTTTTTGACTCGCTGTTGTTCCCTCTTGACGGTAGTCTTAAAAAGTTTTCTTTTTTCTATTTCCTTGTATTTCGTCTTTTCCGGTATCATGGTAGCCTCCACTTCGCGTTTCTGTTTTTACGATGAAGTTAGTATCGCAGTTCTTCTTTTTCTTTGTCCTGCGTGTTTCTTCTTGCCAGCACGTGAGGTAATTGACTAAAAATGGCATAACTTCAGGGGTAGCTACATAAACAATTGACACATCAAAATACTCTGCAAATGACGTATAACGCGATGACGTGCATTCTACATACAGTGACTCACATTAATATTCGGCCACTTTTAAAAAGACGATATCTTTTCTAATTTTGGACGACTTGGACTTTTTGAGAAGTTAGAACAATTCGTTTACTTCATTACTAAAGTACAACTATTAGTAGTTTCTCTGCAATTCTGACCAATTGCAATTTTTTCAAAAATTTTTTCACGTCATGTAGTAAACGAATTATTCTAAAACTTCTTAAAAAATCCAACTCATGGGGTTGCAATATTTAAAACGTTATCGCATTTTAAAAGAGGCCGAATATTACTGTGAGTCACTGCATGTATATCATTATTAATTTTCTATATAGAAATTTTAGACCTAAAGGACTTTACATTTACAAAGTTGATGCCCTAAGACAGAAATTTTTTGAACTTCTGCAAATAAAAAAATGAAAGATTCTAATCTTTATGACTGATCATATAGCTTGAATAACGCCGGACATACTCCTCGATGGGCCCAGCACCTCAGCAGCTCCTTCGCCGAGAAGTGTAGCATACTACTTCAATCACAAAACTCATTGGTTTTTACTTATTGTTCTGTAACTTCTACCAGTATATTTGTAGCTTTCTCTTGATTAAAATAAGATCAAACATGACATAATTCGTGATACCTGAATTCTCCATTTACTGAATACGTGTTTCATATGCAAACAAGTTCAATTCAAAACGATCTATATAGAATACGATTTATTGTAGATACAAATCAGTAAAGATAGATTCGATCATTGTAGGTGGGTGATTTTTCTATTATCCGAGCATGCATGTTCTGCCAATTAGCACGAATAATCGTATCGTGAATTAAACAAGTAAATTTTATCTAAATTGTATATGGTGTCACATTAATCAGAAAAATGTCATGATTATGATGGTAAAAGTTTTATATGAAAATCATTTGAA